>JARHVA010002496.1:1400000-1765000 GCA_037957365.1 Torreya grandis
GAAAATTGGATGTAAAAAATATTGTTCTTCCAAAAATAAAATTCGAAAGGCTTGTATTTTAATTGGTGACAAGGATAGTTTGTTATGTCATTTATCTTATTATAAATTTTTAAATATATTCAATCTAATTTAGATGTATGTTTACTTAAAATATCATATCCCTACTAAATATAAGTTATGACTGGTCATGAATAATAGGATGACAATAATAATTCGGTGCAAACTAAAACTATGACAAGAGATTACGATGTTTATAACAAAAATTATGACTATTTAATTCACATTTTAAGAAGACTATTCAACTTCCTACCTAAATTGTTCATCTATCGCTACGAAACAAAGCTCTCTTACAATTATCTCTAAGATTATTTAATATTATGTACAATAATATTACATCACCTCTTTAATCTGTAGGGGTTATTCAAAATTTTATCTTCCAAGTATTTTTGTCAAGATGTTTGTTGGTTGTTTCGTAGTAGGACAATGAAGTAATTTTACGTTGTCATATTTAAAATAATATGGATTGAAATGAAACTTGGTGTTGATGTGCTTGGTTTGGTTGTGAAAGATTATTCTTTGTAAATATGTTGCCAATGAGTGGTGTTGACGAGACTTATTACCCCTGCAAATTTGAAAGAACGTTTCTAAGTCACAAAATTTCTCTAGTTGCCTCTGAAGCTGCCATGTATTATGCTTCTATTGAATAAATTATCGACATTGATTGTTTGTTTGACTTCTAACTTACAATTGTTGTTCTCTAACTCGTCAAAAAGCCCAAAGTAGATTTTTCATCTTTAAAATCATTGGTGCCTCATTTTCTTGATTTGAAGCTCCTTCATTTTATGACATCAAACCACCCCCTAATGAAGTTTCATTTTCTTCCATAGGGGAGTGTTATTTTCAATTACAAAAGTCAATAGAGATTCAATTGTTTCTCAATTGTAGGTTCCCCCTTCCCTGTTTGGAGCCGCCATAGCATTCTCCTTGAAAACATCATAGTTAACATATTTCTCAAGTTGATTCAATTATCCATTGATGTTTGTTGTGTCCTTTACAGTTTCATAAAAGATAACATATCTTGCGATGAAATTTTTCCTATCACTTTCATCAAATACTTTGTACACCTTTGATGACTTTTAATATCTCAAAAAGATATGTTTATAACTCATGTGTTCCACTTTGTTCCTTTTCTCTTTAGGAGACAATGTGTAGTAAGTGGATCCAAGAATCTAAAGATGTCGCCATAAAGGGAGATGACCATACCATAATTCATATGGAGTCTTCATTTATAGGGCTATTGATGGTGACATGTTGTGGAGATATATTGTTGTTTGAACTACTTCTCCCTAGAAATATAAATTTATCTCTTTGAAGTACAATATTACTTGAACCTTATTCACCACGATTTTGTTCAACTACTCAACTACTCCATTTTGTTGAAGAGTGTAAGTAAATGTGAGATGATGCTTGATTTCATTCTGCTTGAGATAGGTTTCACACAGATTTGATGTGAATTCACCACTATTATCACCCCTGAGTGTTGCAATGCGAGATTGAGCTTCATTTCAACCATTGTTCAAAACTTTTAAAAAGTTTTGAAGGCTTCTAATTTTTCTTCAAAAAGTATATCCAAGTCATTCTATTTAAATCATTAATGGAAAACATGAAAGTACTTATGATTACTAGCGAAAAGAATTGGCACAGAATACAAATCAAAGTGAACGAATTGGAAAGTAATTATGACCAGTAATGAAAAGTATATCCATCATCCAACAGAACAAAGTGGCCTTGTTATCGAATGAACACTAAAGACTATTAGAGGCACAATCACTGAGAGGGGGGGAGTGAATCAGTGATGCAAGCAAATCAACTTCAATTTCAATTCTTCAAACTCTTAACCATTCAACATAAGCATCCATGAAGCATATAAACCATTCATTGCAATAAGCAAAGAAAACAATGTAAGATCAATGCACATAACACATGAATCATATAGAAAACCCTCATAGGGGATAAAACCCACTCTCAAGCCGGAAAATAAATGGACTACAGTCCTATAAGAGATCACAAACAAGAGACTTTAGTGAAGCACCCACTCCACAAGGAGCACCAACCCCTAAGCATGGATAAGCACCCATACAACACTTCTAATATCAACACCTCCAAAAATCTGATTTCTTTCCAATTTGATGAAGAAATAATAAATAAAAACTCTCTTCAACTCTTCACACTTTCTCACGCCTTCACACACAAGCAATGCATCCAAAACAACCTTTTGGATCACTCTACACCCCTTCGCTCATCCTCAACCATCAACCCTATAAAACACTATTACCACATCAAAAACATGACCACTAGGTCACACACATATCCCTCACCCTGCTCTGCTCTTCAATTCATCTACCAAGCTTACTCACACTTCCATTTTCTTAGCTCATTTCTCTCTAGAAACCTTCATCTTTGTTTTTGCTCTTTATAGAGTCTTCATGATCACCACATTCTTGGTCGGCCACAAGACATTCCTTAACCCTTAAGGCTTCTATCCCACTTATAAGATATCAACACCACCTTCATAGGTTGACAATAGCATTGATAGATCACCCTTAAGCAACAACACCTTTCAATTAGGCCTAAGTAGCCCTTTTAGGTCCATGGAGACCTATTCATCCCTTTAACACTTCATCGAGCAAAATAGAAACACAAGACCAATTCTAAGCACATGGGTCCATGTCACATGACCCCTAAGACACCCTCAAGTGATTACATTCATCACTACACACCTTTGCATATACAAAACCATTCAATCATTTGCCTTGTACATGAAAGCACCATGAACGAATGAAAAGTCAACTTCCAAGCAATGGTTCATACTGAAGAAGGATTCGTTAAATCTAAAAAATCCATACAGATGATCCTCCATGAGTCTACAACACTCTCTAATAGATAAATCATCATGAAACATCAAAATATCATCAATATAAATTGAAACACCCTTCTCGGGTCCTTAACAAATGAAGGTCAAACCCTTAGTCAACTCTGAGATGCAATAAATGCAATTAGATGACCAGTCAAATCTCTTCATAAATTTTCCTAGATTTTTTTTGAAGTTTTTTACCACTGTGTTTTTTACTCTATCATCAAATTCATTCATTTTCTCAAGTTACATATCAGACAATTACAATTGGTTTCTTTTGTAAAATTCAAATATTTGAATTCCAATGGTCACTAAAAATTGTAAATTTGACTAAGTATAAAAATAATGAAATCTACCTGGGAGAGCAACTTTGCACCATCATAACTTTTGATATACATCATGACAAGGCATGAAATTTGAAATACATGCTTTAGGCACAAAACTGAATAGACCCATGTGGCCACTTTCTTATGAAATCTTTACACGTGCAAATTTTGACGTCATTAATCTGCTTACTTATGAAACTCTGTCAAGATGACTAGAATAAGCAAGATCTTCATAAGACTACTCAAATAGATTATTTCACTTACACAAGTACACCAAGCACTTATTACACCTCATAGGGCCTCTGCATCAAGAACACATCATCAACAACATCCATAACAAGACCAAATCCTCTAGGGTCTCATGCAAACTATGTGAGCACTAAGGTACACTTTGTCATTGACGACCATGCATACATATCATCTCATGTACACTCTTGGACACCTTGGAGATATAATTGAAAACACCTCAACAATCTCTTCCTTTGTCATTGATGTCAACACTTATAAACACCAACATAAAGCTATGCACATACACTTTCTCCCTTGACAAACACTTTCTCCTCCTTTAACACAATGACAAAGTGGGCTTACCTGCTGATTCTGAGTACCTGTAAATGTTTTCAAATCCAACAAAAATAAGGGATCTCCTCTAAGAGATGATAGAAACTCCCCCTATCACTGTGCATACCATTTCTTACCATGACTACCTCAAACCTACTCATTGACAACACTCTTCTTTGACCATGCATTGCTATATGAAGAAGAAACACACAAAAATACCAAAAACTAATTGCAACACCTTAAAAGAACTGAGAGGGACTCCCCCTAAGTCATCTGAGCTTAATCACCCCTTGAGCATCTTCAAACCATCTCTAACCATGATGAAACTTCATGGTTGTCTTCAAATTCTCTCTCACAAGCCACCCATAGAATGAGAGATGGACATTCAAGCGCTTTTTCAAACACACATGATGAACAAATACAACTAAGAAACATATTCAGGGATAACCATACCTTTGTATTTTTGAATAAAATGACCAAAAATTATCTTCTTCACACTAGCCTTGCCTAGAGGCATTGTAGCCCTTCTAGATTTTGTAGAGGTCATAACTTTCTATGTAGATATCTCCATGAATTGAAACTTCATATCTGATGCACACTCATATGCCCCTTCATGCATGCCAATTTTCATTACCCAACTCTTCCTCTGAATTATAGCTCCTTTGTAAATTGACTTTCCAATTAGCCCTCCCACTTGACAAATGGACAAACATATAAGAAACCACTTACCTTCAAAAGACTATGAAACACATGTTGAGGACCCATTAGGTCATTTCAATTATTAAGCAACTTCAGACCTCAACTCCTTTGGGAAGGTCACTAACCCACATGGGCTAAAACACTAGGGCATTAATAAGAAACATGGTCAACTTACCATCTTCTAGCCAACGTCAGCTCTTGAAACTTCTCTCACACCTGGAGGTCACCAAATCACACCATTTGGTCCAAAAAATGAGGTCAGACTCCTTGGGGAACCCATACATCCATGAATGTGGTTTTTGATATGCTAGCCCTTAAGCAAAGACTGTCATATCCGAGAGCCATCAAAAATCTTCGAATGGAGTTCAATACATCTTCATGACATATCAACACTTGGAACACACCTATACAATGTCCACACACCTTTCCAAATCATAAAATCACCTTGACAACTTGTAAATATTCATTTAACACCTAGAAAGCTCATGACTATGCCTGCAAATCCCTATTTACACAACAGTCTGATGCAGAAGCATCATCTCCACATTTGTAAATGTAATTTTCAAATGTGTGTTGTGTTTAATAGGGGGTTAGTCAAGTCAATAATGAGGTGTTTGCAAGTTTCCCCCCAAAAATAATTCAAATTTGTAAGTGTCATCCTTTAGGTCATAAGGTTATTGAAGCATCAATTGCTTGTAAAAGAAGTCTTAAAAACATCTCTTGTTGGTTATGAAGCCTCTTGTGGCTTGTAGAGTCCATGTAAAAGGTGACATCACCCTCTAGAAAGATGGAAATGCTACGTTGGAGAAGACTTATTTAGGCCATTCTAAAGTTGTATCGGTTGTTGAGGACTTTTAGGAAACGGTCAACACTAAGATTGGTTAGTGGATAGAATTCGAAGCATGATGTGAGGAAGCAAATTAAGTACAAATATAAATATAAAAGGGTCAGTATGTAGAGAAAGAGACAAGTAAGATTGCAGCCCTGTAGGTCTGTACAGAAGAAAAGAATACGATCTTTTTAGCCCTGTATACGTAAAAACAGCGTATATTAGGGAGAAGCTTTGTAATGTATGTTGAATAATTTGAGTATAGAATAGTGTTTTCTTATTTCATGAGTTTCTTTGTATTGTTACAAAGTGTGCACGAGAACTCAATAGTCGTTGTGGAGTAGGAATGATTCTTGGCATTATAACAAAGTCGATTGGATGAAGTATGACAGATTTCATAAATGTAAACAGGTCTGAGAAATTCTGTCTATGACAAAGTTATTAAGCTACATCAGAGGTATGCAAGTCCGAATTATTTCAAGCATTTGTATAAGAATGCAATGAAATGTTAAAAGTCCTATACAAAGCACACAGTTCCGTGTACTAGTCTGCATATATTTCAATTGGCTTTTGAGTCAGGAGAGTTGCCCAGATATGACGGCCGTTGGATGCATCGACTTATTTTGCATATTGATGGGATAAGAAATAAAAGACTAAAAGTTTTGAGTAATCCCGTGGGCATCGACCTATAGATACAATAATGAATTTGGACCTTTCCTTTATGCCGTCTGTACAGGTAATGACTAAGATAGAAGATGGAATGACAAGGGGCATGGAGTCGAGATGAATAATGAAAAAGGTAAGAAACAATGTATAGAATTAAATTAATGCATTTATAATGGTCGATCCAGCACATTTTGATCTGTTTAAGATATTGTGAACTCTCGGGTCTGCCTAGGTGAGTCTCTGCACAAGAAAGACATTCAATTAGATAGAGGCGCAATTCATGGAACATAATTTTGTTATAAATCGAGGATGACTTTATTATCAAATTGGGCATCTCCATGAATGCCGTTTGAGTATCCAGACATGTTGATTTGTGAATAAAGTGATAACTGGTGCCTTATAGAAGAGTTGACTTCGAATAGAGTAAGGCGTGTTAGTTATAGAAATCTGAGTTTTCTTGCGATCGATCCATTTCAAATGATGAAAATACAGGTGCAATTTCTAATAGATGTTTTGCATGGTGATTGAAATCCAAATAAACAATTACTAAGGTCCATAGCCTGCACAGAACTAGATAAAATTTGTCTCATTTGGGAACTCTGTATGGTTCGAATTTTTAATCTTGAAATGGCGGAAAGGAGTTCGAATTGGTATTCGAATAAGGTGAATAGGAAACTTCTTTAAGAATGAGATTTTGATCTTGACCTTGTGCAAAAGAAGCTTAGTATTTGGTATTGAAAAGTTCCCAGAGTTAATGAATAAACAATGAAAAGACTCTCGGTTTTAATATGACTGTGAACAAGGTTATGAGAAGTCCGTGAGAGGTAAAACATAGACTTCTGGGCATAAATGGCAGTCTAACACAATATATATTGTGGTCTAATTGTATATCAGTTCAAATGCATGGTTCCAATCGAAGGTTAGAAGTAACAAGATAAAAAAAATTGAGTTCATAATCTAGGTGCAAGGAGTGAATTATCATTGTTAGAGTTCCATGGAAATCTATAAAAGTTAAAAGATAGACTTTGACCAGTCACAATCATATAGAACCGAGATAAGAGTTTGTGATCCCGAAAGGTTGGTAATTTCAGTTTCGACCGATCAAATGTCTCCCAAGTTGGTGGAAGTGGCGAGGAAGTCGAAGGGATGGAGGATAATGAACCGAGTGAATTTATGGAAATCTTGTGAACTGTATTGTTGTAAGATTCTTTAAAAGATTTAGGAATTTATGTTCTTGTTTCAAATGAATGATTTTCATCAGAGTGTGTTTGTTATGGGCATAGTAAATGCTATGGGCAGAATTTAAATAATATGATGAGGTGTGATTGTTGAAAATAAAGTTGTAGGTATTCAGGGGTGGAATCTAAGTAGAGAATTATTTGGGGTTGCACCACAGTCACTAAGAAAAAATAACATAAAAAGATTAGGGGAGTCTTCCGACATTTCCACATAATTTTTTGCACTTAGACACATCAAATCCAATTGGCCTCAACCCTTGGTTAGTCTCATAGACCTCAAATACACCAATTTTGCATGATGGGCTCTCATTAGGCAGTGAACATTGAACAAACTGGTCAAACTGAACAAATGGTCATGAATGGTTCTTTTGACCAACTTAGCACATCTGAACCCATAGAACACACTTGGACAAGTCCTCTCCACACTCCAAATCAATCTTACCTTCATTCTTCATGATTTGACCAACTAAACCAAGCTTCAAAGATTGACTAAGAACTGTCTTTAGGACCAATGTCTTTGAATAGGTCTCTTGAAGCTTTTCATCACAAACCTCTAGAGCAAGCACATGAAGTTATTGCTCCCCCTCAAGACTCATACAACATGACAATCTATTTCTATGATTAACACAAGTCTTGACAATATAAGATCATCAACTCTCTACCATAATGGTATTGATTTTAAAGACCAATCAACAACTCTACATATCCCTATTTTGATTATGGCATCTTGTACATTACCTAGAATACACACACTTGCTTCTACATATGAAAGATATCTCCTAAGAAGCATAGGTAGAGACACCCACTTATAATAAAGAGACTAAAAGTCCCAAAACTCAGGAGACTCCCATATCTCCATACTCTCATTTGACTTGCAGTCCTATCTCATCATCAATTTGACTTTGAATGGGTCCTTAACTTCATTCTTTCCTTCAGACTTAGAATATTGGTTGATTCTTTTGTCCACTTGGGAAGATAAGACCTATTTTTGAACACTTGAACCTGTACCCTACTTTGTCATGACAAAAAATCCTCTTTGAATCTATTTTTCATTCACCTCCTTGGGTCTCCATACCTTGTTTTGAGCTCTCTCATGCATTCTTAGAGCTCTACCTACCTAGTCGTGACTGGAAGACCTTATCATCTTATTAGGACAATGTCTTGCAATGTGTCCTACCTTATGACACTTAAAACACTCCTTTGATTGATGTGGAATTTGAGATCTACCATTACTCCATGGATACCGGTTTTGAAAAAGTCTTTTACAGTCACTAAAGAATAACAATAACCATTGAAGGAGTTATCATAATTTATTGAATTGGGATCCTTGATTTGACTTGAACTTCCGTAGCTCTTGAAATTGTCCTTATTAATCATATTGACACTCTTCTTGTCTTTACTAGAACTCTCCTCAACATGATTAGTCTTCTGATCTATCATCACTATCTTCTCAATCTTTTTATCCTTTTAAACGTCTTCATTGAACCCTAGACTTAACTTGTCATTTGAGAGATTTTGACTATCATCAAGATCAACTTTACTTTTCTCAAAAAACTAGATATGTCTTCATTTTATATGTTCCTTGATCCAATTATGTCTTGAACATCGTGCAATTAGCCTCTTTAGCCCTTAGACTGCATTTCAAGGACTCAACCTCCAAGCTAAGCTTAGAGCACTCATCTTCTTTTGCCTTAAGGCTTGCATAACTTGCCTTAGCCTATAGCTTCTCTTGCTCTATAAGACCTTCATACTCCCTTGAGTTGAATTCTAATCTTACCTCAAACAAACTAATTTGTTCCTCATAGTCTTTGATCAGAGCTCTCATCTTGTGACTCTTATTTATTTGGTGTTTTAGCTCATCAAGAGTATTCATCAATTCTTTCTCGTAATCTACCTCAGATTCTTCATCAACTACATATTTTTTTGGCATGAGGTCATCTCCTCTAGAGTTGATTTATTTTAAGGCCATGAAAAGAGTTTCATTGCCTTCATGCTCTGATAGCTCTAGCTTCTCTGTTACTTCAAAACATTCCTTATTCTTGTTTGCAATTTCTTCAATGGGGAAGATCACCTATGCTTATAAATTATTCTTGATTCTTGCAAACACATCTACAATGGTGTCTAACTTATTCTCAAGAGACCTTTACTCACCTTCAAAATTATATCTGGGATCTAAATCTTCTGAGCTATCACCATCAAAGAGATCCTTTCCTTTAGAATATTCACAGTCAACATCATCAAGAGCCATGAACAATATCTCATTTGATGCATCATCATTTTCTGATGTGGAGCTTTCTTCTTCAATATATGCATTATTATCTTCTTCATGATAAATACTCTTGTTGCCTTTGTATGACTCCTTGTCATTTCTCCTATTGAATAACTTTTTGTACTTGTTAGGACCTTTAGATTTCTTGTGCTCATCCTCATGAGATTCATTATGAGCTTCTTTGTATTCAGACTTGCCTCTATTTGGGCACTTAGCTGCAAAATGACCAACTTTTTTACATAAAAAACATTTAAAAGGAGCTTCCCTTCATATTTACTTGATCCTACATTTAATTTTATTACAATCATGGCTTCAAGTTGATCTTCATTAAGATCAAATTCTTTAAGACTTAACTTACTCTTCTTTCCTTTTGTCTCCTTAATCACCTTGAAGGTTGCTTCCTTCTTTGGTGGTTTATCCTCATTGACTTTCATCTCATAGGCAGTAAGAATGCCATGCAATTCATCCATATTCATCTTGACAACAAATACTTTTGAATCAAACTTGAGGGTGAGAGACCTTAATACTTTATGTACTACAGTAGCTTCTTCAATCTCCTCTCCAAAACCTATGATTATGGTCACCACGTCATCAACCCTTAGAAGATAGGATACCACAATATATTATTCCTTCATTTTGAGGCCCTCAAATTGCCTTCAATAAGTTTGAAATTTAGCCAACTTAAATTCTAAATCCCCTTCATAGATGATCTTCAATTTGTCCTAGATCTCCTTGGCAGACTTGTAATGGATCACCTTGGTGAACTCAACTTCTGGCAAGCTAAAAATGATAGCATTTGTGTCAAGGTTCTATGCTCCACCACAATTAGAGCTCATATGATTACTACTCGTATTAGCAACTAAACACGGAATTTAACCAGAAGTAACAAGTAACTAGAAATATGAAACAACACAGGAATTGAGACAGTACACAATGGTATTATATACACATACAGAAAGAATATACAATAAAGAAGATGCCACTTCTTCTTCCACCTCAGAGGTTTGCCACACCTCAAGATCTTCTTCCCTCTCTCTCGGTCACAACAATCAATTCCAATACAGAATTGATGTTCACCTTACCAACCAGTCAGTATACTTCACTGCCAGTAATCCAGTGCTCCACGCACTCCAAGTAGATCCCCTGCTCTCTGCTGATACCTACAAATAACTAGATCATACTCACCATGTAGAAGCCTTTCTACATACCTGAAGAACCCTTGTCCTTGCCTCACCAAGTCCTTATGATTCTTCAACCAGTACCCCAGTGGATCAGCTCCTTGACCTTGCAGACCCTGCAACTCTCCCTGATCAAACACTCTCAGCACCCCTTCAGGAACTAGGAGGAGCTACACTAGCTCTCTCTAAAAGCTCTATGGCTTTCTAGCACACACTTACAATACAGCCTATGAGTCCATATATAGATCCCATGCTTACAATAATTAGACAACCTAATTACAATAATTAGACTCGCAACTCAAGACTAAGATTAGCCTTCAACATGCAAACTGTCAGTCCAAAAATAGACTCTCCCGGATTCGTCATGCGAACTGCCTGTTCCCCCACAGGCTGCCGACGTCGGCACCTCCATGACCGATGTCGGCCGACTAGTGACCGACGTCGGTTGCTTCCTCCTTGCTGTCTGACCGACGTCGGTTGATCAGACCGACGACGGTTTTCCTGCAACTGCCTCAGCAACCCCCGCAACTCTGGATCCTCCTTTACTTCTCCTGTTTGCATCCTGGTGAAGCTTTTAGCTCCACAACCTAACAATCTCCCACTTGGAGATAAAAAGCTGCACCTGTACCTGTACACCGTCTATATTATTCCCTAGCTTGTATTCCTCTTCAAGATCAACCCTGAAGACCAACCACCACACAACCTGTGATGCTATACCTGTCATTCAAGTACCCTACCATATCCGAACCTACATATCAATGTAGTGAAGAACTTGACCCTGCATAACAAGAAACCCTGCTGCTAGTCCCACTTAACTGCCCTCCAGTACTCCTTCCCCGAATTGGCTCCATACTTTCTGACAACCCCCACTGATTGGGAAAACGCTCAGGTCTACACTAGACCTCATGTGATTTCGAACCCTGTTTCAAGCTAAGCTTGAACTGTCCAGCCCTTGGTGTGCTTTCTGATTCTGCATCCTGCATCATGGACCCCGCCAACACCGTCTTCACATCAGCTCCCACTGGAGATCAAATCTCCATGTCTCTTATGCCAAAGAATTTTGCTGCTCCAAATTCTTCATGACACGCCCCTGAACTAACCTTACCTTTAGCTCAGCAAATACCTGTATGTATAAACCTACTAGTAAATCACCCACATACAGTAACAAGATGATGTTGCGACCATCATCTACCCGGTAAGACAAAACCACAATAGTTACACTGACATTGATTGAAGCCATGCTTAGTCATCCACCTGTCAAAACCTGTACCACTGTCCTGCAGCTTCTTCAAGACCATATGCCTTGGCCTTCTGTCTCTTGTATCCATCCACTCTCTTCTTTAAAACGGGAATCCATTCCGTCTATCCAGTGCTTTCATCCAGCTGACACCACTACCAACAAATACCTGTTTGGTTCTCCAAGGACTCACACTCCTCATCCATGCCAAGCTCCCACTGTATCTGGACTCTACCTGCATTGCTTCTTCCATCTTCCTGATTCATGACCATCAGTAAGCAATATAAAGAAGGTGAACAACGAATATGAGGTTCACTTACCAATCCTGACCTTGACATGAGCGTTTGAGACTTCCTATTCGCCCACTATCCATTCCAGTGACCAATCACGGCCATTTCCCAGTCTATTTCCGACCAATGTCGGCTCCCTGTACTGAACCTGACTGCCGACGTCGTTTCCCAGGCCGACGCCGGTGTCCCTCCTGCCGATGTCGGTCCTTATGACCGATGTCGGTCTTCCTGCTGCCGACGTCAGTTACTGTCTGACCGACGCCGGTACCTGTGTTCATCTGTGAGTGACAACTTTTTACCCGCGAGCTCTCCATGGATCAAAATCCTAATCAAATCAACCCTGCTCTGCTCAGAATAATTCAGTCTTCTCACCTGATCTCTGTCTGTCATCTCCTCCATGAACACCAAGGCTTTCCAGTTCTTTAGCTTGTCAAAGACATCTGACTTCCGCTTCAAAACCTGCATTCTCCTTCTACATATGTGACTAAGCCCATGAAGCCACATCTCTGCAACAGAAGGTGAATCAGTAATATAAGTAGATAGATAAAGGATACCTACTTTCTTACCACCATCTAATTCAAGTGCATCCGCTGTGAGAGTTGCAGTGCATCTCTCATCACCCAAATTTCCTGAAGAAATTAGACTCATCTCCAAGACTGGTACCTGCATGACTTCCTTCAACCACTGAGTGTCATCCGTCTGTGATTTCAGCTTCACTTCCCCTTCGTCAATAATCTGACAAGGCTCTTCAACCCATAAATAAATCTCTCCAAAGTCTCCAAAGACATACCTGTGAAAAGATGCTCTATTTCGGGCTGCATGGAAAGAGGCAAAAGAATCTGTAAACAAAGATTCCACTTTATCCAGAACATCCTGTGCAATATTACCTGCAACATATGCTTCCACCAGCTGATCTGCTACCAACCAACGATCTCTTTTTACCTGCTCTTTCTTTCCATCAATCAGACCATTCGTGCTATTCAGTTTCTCCATTCGTAGCTTACTATCTTCTGCCGTTGCTATACTCCCACTCAATCTGAAACCCCTGTGAGTGACCTGTAATCAAAAACACTACCAGATCTGAAACCACCTGTTAGTCAACCCAACCAAAAGCTCTGATACCACTTGTCAGTATTAGCTTTTGAACCTACAACCTGGGCTCTGATACCACTTGTCAAGGTTCTATGCTCCACCACAATTAGAGCTCATATGATTACTACTCGTATTAGCAACTAAACACGGAATTTAACCAGAAGTAACAAGTAACTAGAAATATGAAACAACACAGGAATTGAGACAGTACACAATGGTATTATATACACATACAGAAAGAATATACAATAAAGAAGATGCCACTTCTTCTTCCACCTCAGAGGTTTGCCACACCTCAAGATCTTCTTCCCTCTCTCTCGGTCACAACAATCAATTCCAATACAGAATTGATGTTCACCTTACCAACCAGTCAGTATACTTCACTGCCAGTAATCCAGTGCTCCACGCACTCCAAGTAGATCCCCTGCTCTCTGCTGATACCTACAAATAACTAGATCATACTCACCATGTAGAAGCCTTTCTACATACCTGAAGAACCCTTGTCCTTGCCTCACCAAGTCCTTATGATTCTTCAACCAGTACCCCGGTGGATCAGCTCCTTGACCTTGCAGACCCTGCAACTCTCCCTGATCAAACACTCTCAGCACCCCTTCAGGAACTAGGAGGAGCTACACTAGCTCTCTCTAAAAGCTCTATGGCTTTCTAGCACACACTTACAATACAGCCTATGAGTCCATATATAGATCCCATGCTTACAATAATTAGACAACCTAATTACAATAATTAGACTCGCAACTCAAGACTAAGATTAGCCTTCAACATGCAAACTGTCAGTCCAAAAATAGACTCTCCCGGATTCGTCATGCGAACTGCCTGTTCCCCCACAGGCTGCCGACGTCGGCACCTCCATGACCGATGTCGGCCGACTAGTGACCGACGTCGGTTGCTTCCTCCTTGCTGTCTGACCGACGTCGGTTGATCAGACCGACGACGGTTTTCTTGCAACTGCCTCAGCAACCCCCGCAACTCTGGATCCTCCTTTACTTCTCCTGTTTGCATCCTGGTGAAGCTTTTAGCTCCACAACCTAACAATTTGATTTTTTAGAATTGTTCTCACTCAACTTCTTGTCAGTTGCACTAGTTGGAGGAGTAGGTGTGAAATAACCATTTATAACAAATTGCCAAATGTCAAACCCTAGAGACATGATGTAGGTCTTCATCCTTGCACTCTAAAAAGCATAGTTGGATTCATTAAATAGTGGTGTTTTCTTATTAGATAAACCACCTTGCATTTTATGACTACCCATTATGTCTTTGATCACCTTCAAGTGGTTAAACTTGCAAAGAAGGTGTGGCTTTGATACCAATTTTTAGAGGTACAATCACTAAGATCGGGGGTGAATTATTGATGTAAGTAAATCAACTTTAATTCCAATTATTCAAAGTCTTAACCATTCAACATAAGCATTAATGAAGCATATAAACCATTCATTATAATGAACAAAGAAAACAATGCAAGATCAAAGCACATAACGCATGAATTATACAGGAAACCCTTATGGGGGATAAAACCCACTCTCAAGCTTGAAAAAAAAATGGACTATATCCATATAAGAGATCACAAACAGGAGACTTTAGTGAAGCACCCACTCTATAAGGATCACCAACCCTTAAGCATGAACAAGCACCCACTTTCCCTAGATGTTGAGCATCCATACAACACCTCTGATATCAACACCTCCAAAAGTTCAATTGCCTTCCAATATGATGGAGAAATAATGAATAACAAATCTCTTCAACCCTTCACACGTTCTCATGCCTTCACACACAAGTAATGCATCCAAAACAACCTTTTGGATCTCTCTACACCTCTTCGCTCATCTTTAACCATCAACCCTAAAAAACACTATTACCACATCACAAATATGACCACTAGGTCACACACATATCCCTCACAATTATTTTATCTTCAATTCATCCACCAATATTACTCACACTTCCATTTTTTTAGCTTATTTCTCTCTAGAAACCTTCATCTTTGTTTTTTCACTTGATAGAGTCTTCATGATCACCACCTTCTTGGTCAGCCATAAGAGATTATTTAACCTTTAAGGCTTCTATCACACTTAAAAAAATATCAACACTGCCTACATAGGTAGACCATAGCATTGATATATCACCCTTAAGCAACAACACCTGCCAATTAGGCCTAAGTAGCCCTTTTAGGTCCATGGAGACCTATTCATCTCATTAACACTTCACCAAGAAAAATAGAAACACAAGACCAATTCTAAGCACTTGGGTCCATGCCACTTGACCCCTAAGACACCCTCAAGTTATTAAATTCATCACTACACACCTCTACATATGCAAAACCATTCAATCATTTGCCTTGTACATGAAAACACCATGAATGAACAAAAGTCAACTTCCAAGCAATTGTTCATACTGATGATGAATTGGTCAAACCTCAAAAATACATACAGATGATTCTCAGGGAGTCTAAAACACTCTCCAATAGATAAATCATCATGAAACATCAAAATATTATCAATATAAACTAAAACACCCTTCTCGAGTCCTTCACAAATGAAGGTCAAACCCTTGGTCAACTTTGAGCTACAATAAATGCAATTATATGACCAATCAAATCTCCTAATCAATTTTCCTAGATTTTACTTGAAGTTTTTTACCACTTTTATTTTTAATCCATCATCAAATTCATCCATTTTATCAAGATACATATCAAACAATTGCAATTGGTTTCCTTTGTAAAAGTCAAATATTTGAATTCCAATGGTCACTTAAAATGCAAATTTGACAAGTATAAAAATAATGAAATCTGATCGGGAGAGAAACTTTGCACCATCATAAATTTTTATAGACATCATGTCAAGACATGAAATTTGAAACACATGCTCTAGGAACAAAAATGAATAGATCCATGAGACCAATTTCTTCTGACACCTTCACACGTGCAAATTTTGATGTCATCAATTTGCTTACTCAGGAAACTCTGCCAAGATGACTAAAATAACCTAGACCTTCACAAGACTACTCAAATGGATTATTTTCATTTGTAAAAGTACACCAAGAACTTCTTACACCCCATAGGGCCTCTTCATCAAAAACACATCATCAACAACATCCATAATAATACCAAAACCTGTAGGGTCTCATGCAAACTATGTGAGCAGTAAGGTACACTTTGTCCTTGAGGACCATGTATACATATCATCTCATGGACACTCTTGGCCACCTTGGAGACATCATTGATAAAACCTCAACAAAGACAACAAATTCTTTTCAACTGAGGAAGGTATAGTACATTTTGAAGAATGAATATTAGAATCCATGGTGACTTGAGTCGTATTAAAACTTTACCTAATTAGGTGATGTGGTCTTGGGTAGATTTATAAATGAACATAGGTTTGCGTAGGCAGTGTATATCCTCACCAACAAGCAAATAAATACCTATGCAAGACTAAATAAACCAATTATTTCCACCTAAAAACACTTTTACTCTGTTTATATTAAATGACAAGCGTATGTCTATAACTTAGATGCCAAATTCAAACAAAGGGAAACATAGATAGACTACATATAATAAGTTGGTCTACATACATCCTCTATTTATTCTAAAAATAAATCCCCTACTTCTTACCTATGAGTTCATTTTGTTACTTATATGTCCATTATCATGTCAAAATAAGGATTTGTTTCAATCTCTATCAAATAAAGTCTTCTCCTACAATATCTCTTAGAATGGAGACTCTTCCCAATTTTGTGGCAGTCTTCCAAGACCTACAACATGTAAAATTGAGCCTTAAGCCTGCATATGGATCTTATTTTTCTTTCCAACAAATAACCCTTTTTCTCCCCTTCTTACACTCATTCAACTCTGCTACATTTGAAAACCTTCCCTCCCTTGTATGAGAGGACTCCCTATCTTCTTCTTAATATGCATGTTACTTCTCTCTGTTCTACTATGATTTTGGCAATGTTTCTAGGTGTTATATTATGTTGTCCCCCTCATGTCCTAAAAAATTATAATGATACACAACATCTCTAGTTCTCATTGATATTTACTTTGATTATGAATTCATGTCATAGTTATACTACCTCCAAATCAACTTTGAATATGAGACTCTTTCAACAAAATAGGGAAATTTACATAATTGTCAGGGCTCTAATGAAAGTTTTGGCCAATAGTTAAATATAACTTGTCCAACAGGCGAGACTAAAATTAAAAATGGGTGATTTCCATCCAAAGTCTTATTTATGGCTTAGAATGAAAATTTAATATTATAAACACATCTATTAATAATTAATAGTTTACATAGCAAGAGGGGTCAGGTGATGATTTGGCTAGATAAAACTCATAGCAGCAACAACAAAAACAAACCAAACAAGCTTAAGGATTACCTTGTTGGAGGGAAAATTTGTGAAAGTGTAAGTAATGGTCTTAAAAACACCTCTATTGTCTAATAAAATAAACTTAGGTTAAATGAAAAAATAACCAACAAGTAAGAAACGTATAGTAGTGAAAATGGAAAAAATAGCCACAACCAAAATAAGTAGTAAATATTATCCCCACCATCAAAAAAGTAAAATTTGAAGATGTCAAATGCTTATTTTTGGATTGGAAACACCTATATTGGGTATGATCCATGATTTATGATATTTTAAAGTGATTTTACAAATCACTTGACCCCCCTAATGGCCTTAAAACTTGATTTAGCCATGGTTGGGGTTTCTTAGCAGTTTAGAGGTTATGACCCTAATTGTCTTCTTTTGATGTTTTCTTCTCTTGAACACCTATAAAATTATTCTTTAAATCTTCCTTAAGGTCCCTTAAACTTATCATGAACTTAAAAACTTTAATTTAAACACAAAAACTTCTCCACAATTGGTAGTTCTTGCCATTAAACTTCTCCATTCGTGGCTTACTTTCATCTGCCATTGCTATACTCCCACTCAAACAGAAACCCCTGTGAGTAACCTGTAATCAACACACTAACCAGATCTCACACAACTTGTTAGTAAACCTAACCAAAAGCTTTGATACCAATTGTTGGGAAATCCATAACAACAAACAGTTATGATTCCACTTGTTAGGATCTTGCTCTTCAATAAGAGCACAATATGATTACCTTGTATAAGCAACTAAACACAGAATTATGCCAGATTGAACAAGTAACTAGAATTCACACATAGCACAGAATATGAGATACAATACACACACTTGTATTAATACTCATACAGAAAGAAAATACAATAAAGAAGATGCCACTTATTCTCCACACCTCTCAGAGGATTCCCACACCTCAAGTGTATAGCTATTCTCAATCAAGAGTTCACTCTCCTACCAAAACGGTCCCAACACACAATCCAAACACAGAATTGGTGTTCACCTCCAACTGGTCAGTAATAACCCTGCCAGTACACAAGTACTCAAAGTACTTCAAGTAGATCTCCCATGAGCTTGCAACAACATGCAATTCAAACCGATCTAACTTACCATGTAGATCTTCTCCTTGATCTTGCAACAACTTGCAAATCAATGATCTTACACTAGGAAGGAGCTTCCTTGCCTTCCTTATTTTGCACTAATTACAATACATGCCAATGGGTCTATAAATAGCTCCCATACTAAACAATAACTTAGACTTCTAATTTACAATAATTAGACACGCAGCTAAGACCAAAAATAGTCTTGACATGCAAACACTCGGTTCAACGAACTAACTGTTCATGCAACGAATAGTTCTAGAACTGCACAGGTGACCAACGTCAGTCCCTGTCTGCCTAGAGGTGGCCGACATCGACCGACCCCTACCGATGTCAGTTTCCTTCAGCTCACACCTGCCGATGTCGGTTGCCTTCTGCACTATACTCTGCCGACGCCGGTCTCCCTAGAACTCAGCAACCTCCTCCATGCTTGCATTGGTTAAAGCTTTTAGCTCCACAACCTAACAATCTCCCACTTAGAGATAAACAGCTGCAAATGTACCTGTACCTATACATCATCTAGTTTGTATCATGGCTATGTATCCATCCTCAAAATCACCCTTGAAGACCAACCACCACAAAACATGTGGTGAACCTCCTGTCATCCAAATCACTTGCCACATCCGCATCTACAAACCATGTAGAAAAGAAACTGACCCTACAATAGCATGTGCACCTGTTGCTGGTCCCTCTCAAATACCTGAGAATCCACTGAACTACCCTTTAGTGCTTCTTTCTCAGATTGGCTCCAAACTTTCTGACAGCTCCCACTGCTTGGGAAAACTCAGGTCTAGTACATTCCATGCACTTAACCTCATTATGTGAATCAAAACCATGTTCTGTGAACTGTCCAACCATCGGCATGCTAACCAGTTCCACACAATCATCTTGAGATAAAATCAACCTGTGACCTTCCATGCCCCTAGAACACACTCATGCCAAAGAATCTTGCTGCTCCCAGATTCTTCATGACACACCTTTGAACTAACTTTACCTTTAGTTCAGTCACTCCCTGTATGTGTAACCCTGCAACAAGCACACAATACAATAATAGGATAATGTAGCTAATATTATCCAACTTGGTAAAGAGAAACACAATGGTCAAACCTCCATTGTCCTACAGCTTACTCAAGACCATATACCCTAGCCTTCCGTCTCATGTATCCATCTCCGCTCTTCTTCATCCTGAACATCCATTCGTCTCTCAGTGCTTTCTTCCAGCTAGCAACTCCACCAAAAACTCCTATTTGGTTCTTCTCTAAGGAAATCACATTCCTCATCCATGCCTAGCTCCCACTATTTCCTGGATCTACCTGCTCTACTTCTTTAACAACTTCCTGGTTCTTAACCTTCAGTGAGCAACAAGTAGTGTAAAGAAGGGAAATTATGAATTTGAGAACTTACTTACCACTTCAGTCCTCCATATGGGTGCTTGAGACTTCTTGACAGCTTGTTGTTCACCCAAAATTTGTCTCAGTGACCGATGCCGGTCACGTCTCAGTCTGCACCCGACTGACGTTGGTTCCATGCAATTGTCTCCTTGTCAACGTCAGTTTCCCCTGGCCGATGCCGGTTGTAATCTACCCCGAGTCACCGACGTCGGTCTGCACATAGCCGACGTCGGTCCCTGTCTGGATGTTGACGTTGATTTTCTAACTGACGTCGGTCTCTGTGTTTTGCTTGTGAGAAATGACCTTTTCCCGTGAGCTCCTTTTTGAACAAAACCTTGTCCAAATCACCCTTGCTCTACTCAGAATTCCTTAGCCCCTGTGACTGATACCTGTCTGTCATCTTCTCCTTGAAAACTAAGGCTTTCTTATTCTTGTTATGAACATCAAATTTATCAAGAAACGTAACTTTCTTCTTCTGCATACAGAAATCGCGATCCATGCTTCTCAAAACCAAAAAAATACCCTTTGACTCAAGAACATGCATCTCCTTCTTATTCATGTGACTAAGCCTATTAAGCTATAGCTCCGAATCTATAGCTGAAGTAGATAAACCAAAAGGAGAATCAGTAATACAAGTAGATAGATAAAGCGTACCTACTTTCTTACCTCTAGCTACAATAAGTGCACCCTTGGAAACCTTCCAAGAATCTGCTGTGAGAGTTACTGTGCAACCCTCATCACCCAAACTTCCTACATAAATCAAACTCTGCTCCAGGACTGGGACATGCATGACCTCCTTCAACACCCATGTGTTGCTTGTCTGCAAATTCAGCTTCACTTTCCCTTTGCCAACCATTTGACAAGGCTTACCATCCCCTAAATAAATTTCTCCAAAGTCTCCCTGGACATACTCATGAAAAAATTCCCTATTTGGGGATGCATGACAAGAAGCACCAGAATCTAAAATCCAAGATTCTACTTTATCCAAAGAACATACCAGAGCATCTTGTGCAACATATTCTACAACATCTACTTCTTCTCCATGTCCTTCATGATGATCTGTAACCGACCTGCAATCTCTCTTTAAGTTCCCTTGCTTTCCACACTTCCAACAGGTTATTCTGCCATACCTGGATTTGGATCTCCTACCTATCTTCGACCTTGATCTCCCATGCTCCATCTTCTCTCTTTGCCTTCCTCTGCTTTCAACACTCAAAGCATTTCTGATGATTCACCTGTGCTTTTCCTGCGTATCTCTTCATTCAATATTACACTCACAATATCATCCACTTTTAAGATTTTAGAAGAAGATGCAGTATTACTTACTGCCATTACCAAACTCTCCCAGCTTTCAGGTAATGAGCACAAGATTAAGAGAGCTCTAATTTCATCATCAAAAACAATATTGACTAAACTTAACTGGTTTACCAAACCATGAAAATCACTAAGATGACTATGTACAGATCCACTATTCAATATTTTCAAATTAAATAATTGTTTCATAAGAAATACCTTATTCAAAGCGGAGGGTTTTTCATATAAATTTGCCAAAGATTCCATCAACTCTACTGTTGTCTTACACTGTGATAAGTTTGAAATCACAGACGATGCAAGACTCAATCTTATAGATCCCAGAGCCTTTCGATCAAGAACATTCCATTCTTCATCTTTCATATCTGTGGGCTTGCTAGCAACCCCACCCAACAGTAAGTACAAATCTTTCTGATACAGATAATCTTCTATCTACATCCTTCACAATTGCGAGTTCTTACCATTAAACTTCTCCATTCATAGCTTACTTTCATCTGCCATTACTATACTCCCACTCAAATAGAAACCCTTGTGAGTAACCTGTAATCAACACACTAACCAGATCTCACACAACCTGTTAGTAAACCTAACCAAAAGCTCTGATACCAATTGTTTGGAAATCCAGAACAACAAACAGTTCTGATTCCATTTGTTAGGATCTTGCTCTTCAATAAGAGCACAATATGATTACCTTGTATAAGCAACTAAACATGGAATTATACCAGATTGAACAAGTAACTAGAATTCACACATAGCACAGAATATGAGAGACAATACACACACTTGTATTAATACTCATACAGAAAAAAAATACAATAAAGAAGATGCCACTTCTTCTCCACACCTCTTAGAGGATTCCCACACCTCAAGTGTATAGCTATTCTCAATCAAGAGTTCACTCTCCTACCAAAACGGTCCCAACACACAATCCAAACACAAAATTGGTGTTCACCTCCAACTGGTCAGTAATAACCCTGCCAGTACACAAGTACTCAAAGTACTTCAAGTAGATCTCCCATGAGCTTGCAACAACATGCAATTCAAACCGATCTAACTTACCATGTAGATCTTCTCCTTGATCTTGCAACAACCTGCAAATCAATGATCTTACACTAGGAAGGAACTTCCTTGTCTTCCTTATTTTGCACTAATTACAATACATGCCAATGGGTCTATAAATAGCTCCCATACTAAACATTAACTTAGACTTCTAATTTACAATAATTAGACACGTAGCTAAGACCAAAAATAGCCTTGACATGCAAACACTCGGTTCAACGAACTAACTGTTCGTGCAACAAACAGTTATGGAACCGCACAGGTGCCTGACGTCGGTCCCTGTCTGCCTAGAGGTGGCCAACATCGGCCGACCCCTGCCGATGTCGGTTGCCTTCAGCTCACACCTGCCGATGTCGGTTGCCTTCTGCACTATACTCTATCGACGTTGGTCTCCCTAGAACTCAACAACCTCCTCCATGTTTGCATTGGTTGAAAATTTTAGCTCCATAACCTAACAACTTATCATGAACTTAAAAACTTTAATTTAAACACAAAAACTACACTTTCTCCTCATGGTTATACCTGCAACATTGACACAATCAAGATGGGCATGCATGTTCATACTATCTTTTTGACAAGTTAGACTTGTAGTTGGATTGATATAAGTTTGAGGGGATTATACAACTTATTAATAAGGATATGAGGTATTTAGAGAGACCCTATTTGGTGTTTCAACCTTCTCAATGATTTCTTTAATCCATAGTGTTTGCAAAGTGCCTAAAAATCATGTTTTCCCAAATATCTATACACAATTGTATGTATTCTCATTCTTAAAACAAGCTTGTCTATGAGGCTGTAAGATTTATCAGAGTGTGATATGGATTATTATTTTATATACATGCTTGATAAGTCCTTTAAGTTCTTAAAAAATGACTAATTCCCTTCATCAGGCTCATATTTTAGAGTTTGGCAGGGTTTAGACACAGTCACCTTGTTAAGGATCATTCATAAATATCTAGGCCTCAATACCAGATCTAACACCACAAAATATATTTTATAAAAACTCATTCATGTTACCCATTATTATTATCAGTCCATGTAACTTGTTAACCATGTTTACACATAGGGTTTAGGCTTCTCGATTTTGCCATGACTGAGAACAAGACCTAGACTATGCACTTGTAATTCATTATCAAAGATGATTTTGAAGGGCTTGCCAACTTGTTGGATGTTCTCTCTGTGTCCCATACACTTCCCCTTGATTATCTCAATCCTTAACTCAGATGGATTACTCCAAAAAACATCAAATATACCTACATGTAGGACTGTCCCTCTCTCATTTGGGGTCTGTATGTTTGAACCAGTACTAGAAAACCACTTTGGAGATGAGTACAAGCTTGGAGAAACATAGAATCAAATGTGAGGGATTTTTACAAATGAATATCATGTGCCTTACCCTTTTCATAATCCCAAATCCCCTCAATAGTATCAACGTTACCCCAAACTTGCATCTTCTTAACATTTGCAGACCTGTACCTTCACATTTCACATATTCATGCTTGGATGATCATTTGGATATGATATAAGAGGACATATTATATCTTGAAAAATATCTCACAACCTATCATTTGCATCATTGAGATCATAAATGCATTCAAACGAGATAAAATTTAGATGTTGGGTTTTTATAGGGTTTAAGAGGCAATATTATTCTTAGTGCTCTCAAACTCATAAATTTTACCATGAATTAGAAGGGAATATGGGTAGTATCCTTCCCTAAGATCATTTATCTTGGTACATCTCCTCCTCCATGAAACAATGTTATGAAAATGACCTTTCTCTTGCATGTAACTCGATGGAAGACTTAACTAGTTTTTACCCTTTTTGGACTTGCAACCTCTATTTTGACATGGTTTTGGCTTGGTGGAGTCTGGAAAAGGTTGTGATAGCATTCTATCACCTTGGTCCATGATTCATTTGGCTTCTACATGTTCTGGTCCACCATGGAAAACCTGAATAGTCTCTTCTCGATTAAAAAACTTTTCCATTTGGGAGAAATGCTTTGGTGTGGCTATGTAATAGATGTCATTGAAGTCCTTCTTGACCTGTATAATGATATTTTAATGTGCCAAGAATGTTATCTACATTCCTTTATTTCCATTCATAATTCTATGCTATGTTTTGAGTTAAATCAATGCATAAAAAAGGTTTCAAGAGTGAATGTAGGTTATAAATTGAGCTTTGACACATATTGGTTGGGTGTACGGATAAAGTGATATATAATATGCTCTTTAATAAGTGTAAAATGACCCAAAACGACCCCCTTTAACCTCTATCATGGTATTTCATCTTCACATTTGATATTCCACTAGTAAGTCACTTTGAGACATCGTAACAAGCAATAGAACCAAAAAAAGTGAAACCTTAATCTCTCCAAAAATACCTTAAATTTCCATAGTGATTGCAAAGATAATAATGTTATCTCACTAGCTTTCCTTCTAGATCCACTTATTCACTATGGAGTACTATGCCATTCTAAGAGATCATCACATCAATGCTTTCAATTGTGGATCCAATATACCTTAACTTTTGAAAAATAACTTTAAACTTTCCAAAGTTAACTTGAACTTTGCTAAAATACTTCATAATTGATTATGTTAAGAATACTGATTAGGTAAGACCAATGTCATAGACCTTATTATCTTAATAAGACCTTGTTTAGACCTTGAGACAACCTTACAAGACCAAACCATGACACTAAGACATGACTCTCAATAAAGTCATTTACAAGGTCAGATGATTCAAGTACCTATTTTTAACAAACCTTAGTCAAGGGTGGCTAAATTATCCAATAGTAGGCTCAATTTTAAATGAAATGAGGGTCACTCATGTGAGCACTCCTATTGGGTAGTTAGTTCTTAACCTCATTTTTGAGAACTGTTGAGATTTTTTAGTCCTAAAAATCTCATTACATTCATAACCCTAAGGGATACCACCTTTGCTTTTTAGAAAAAGTCCCTTGGACCTCCAAGAATCCATTTTTCCTTGCCTTGTAAAATCCAAAACTCTGGATGTAATTTTCACCATTATAGATTACTTCATGGGTTTTGGGTCTCGTGAGGCACCAAAATCCAAAATCTAAAAAATCTAAAACTCCCCATGCACTTTGCACGTTCTTGAATGTGCAAAATGCATGACAGGTTTCAAATCATGCTATGCACCCATCCAACAAAATTTAGAGCTCAGTATGAATATTTCATGTTTTCAAAATGTGCAAAGTGCATGGTGGGATCTAAAGCCCATTGACCACTAAACTTCCCTATGAAGAGTGGACCTGTTCTAAGCAAGTCCAACCTCCATCAGCATACCTTCACCTTTTCTTGCGGGAAGTGGGGCCTGAAGTGCACATTACACATTTTTATAATGTGAAAAGTGCACACTAATCTTCATTACTCAAAACCATCCACAGAAGGTGGACCTATTTTAAGTAGGTCCAACCTTTTCTAAGCCAGTTTCAAACCTTTTCATGGGGAGTGGAGGTCAAAATGCATATTGCATGTTTTTCACAAATATGCAAAGTACATTATGATCCCCACCTCCCGTTGAGATTTTTCAAGCCATGGAGGGTGGAATTGCTTCAAGCAAGTCTATCCTCCACTGCCTACCACCATTAGTCACATTAATTTCAAGGTTTTTCTATAAAAACTAAGGAATTTGTAAGGAATTATCATTGTTTAAATTGCTAAGTGTGTTTTGGAGCGCTGGTCACCCTTACCTTCAATGTTGATCCTTGAGCATCATGCGTACAGACTGTACCCCAAGGTAAAGTGACTATGAATTTAAAGACATGTCACTTATATGAGTAAAATGGTACCTCTTTGTGTTATATTTGCTTCAGACTTCCATTTTCATGAATCTTTCAAGCTCTCAAGTTTTCTTGTTTCATTTTGAGGTTTACATCTAAAGGTCTAGTTTGGGCTAGGTGTCATTTTGCGTAGATAATATCAGGGTTAGGGTTTATCTATTGTATAATTTCTTGACTAGGGTAGCCCAAAATAATCCAAGGTTTTAAAAACTTTACAAAGGTGTTTTTATTATAGGCTTTTTCCCCTCTTAATTTTCACAATCAAAAGTTCAAAGTTTCATATGATCAAAACAAATATTCATAAATACTTCCCATCCAAAACTCAGATAATATTCCTCCAAGATTCCTTTTTCCTCCAGCATCCCTATGGACATTGGACGTGCTCTAAGCCCCTTTGAACCCCATAGCTTCCCATTTCACCATAGATAGTGGGCATGCCTCAAACACTTCCCACTTCCATTAGGAACCCAACATCTTTGAAGCATCGTAGAAGGTGGACCTGCCTCAAGCATGTCTTATCTTTGCTAGAGATTTTTAACTCTCACACACCATGGATATTAGACGTGATCCAAACACCTCTAGGTTCTGCTAGAAGGGACATGTGCTCCAAACACCTCTAGGTTTTTCTAGGTTCCATAGTTGGCTATTCAAAGTATTTTTCTATGATCCCCATGCCTCCCAAAAAGATGAAGTTCAAATCAAAGGGTCCTAAAGTAGTTTCTTGCCTAGAATCCAACCTCATTGATATAAATGATACAAACTTAGGTCATATTGACCTTGGAGACTTTTGGGATATGATTTGGGTAGATTTAAAGAATGACTGGATATAGATTATTCATGATTTTGGACTTCCACAAGCTGCAGCTTTTCCCTTGACTATTCAATGTCTTGAATTGATCTTGATAATAACTCAACATTATGACCCTGACAGGAGACATGTATATAATGATAAAAGGGAAAATATCTTGGACCTTGACCTTGATTACATCAACATAATATTTGTCATTCTTGAGTTTGAGAGTTATTTGTATATAATTCCCCAAATATCTACAGAATTTTGTGAGGAGAAGAGAGATGGATGTCAAAAAATAATCAACAAATAGTGGATTAAGACCCCCAAACACTCTTCTACCAGATTGACCAAGATAATGTATAGTTCTAATTTCATATAAGAGGTAGGAGATGTTATAACATTGCTACATAGAGTCACTGGTAATCATGATGCCAAATGCTACAAACAATGGATGTATTAGTACATTTAGACTATACGAGAGAATAAGTAGTATGTACATTGGATGTAGCTAATCAATGATTCTCTCCTCAACAATTTTTACAGGTTAAAACCTCCAATAATTTTCACATGACATCATATGTTGTTTACATCTTATCTAAGGGGAGATTGTTCCTAGGCCTAAATATGGCACTTGAAGAAATAACAAGAGTGTACAACTACTACCCTGACCTTACCCTTCAAAGTAGTTGTTTTCATCAAATTGTGCACCCTAGGACACTCTATGAAGCTCCTTCAATTTGATGCAACATTGAATCATCTCTTAAGTTTGTGGGAACTTGTAATAAAGATAAATCTCTAGGATTGAAAGGGCTAGCTTCCTGAATTCTTCTCGAAGTGCCTATCACCTAATCTAATACTTGTTCATGAAAAGAGTCAAGAGTTTGCATAAAATGGAAACTATACTAGAGAGGTGATCCACCAAGAATATATCCCAAAAACTATCATACTTATACTAATAAAAAATGCTTTCCAAGACCAATTCCATGCATTGAAAGATCCTAACATAGTGTTTCAATGTGAAGGTAACATGTTTGGGATAATCAACAAGATACTTGACCTAGGGGGCAGATTGCACACCATAGATACAATTGCATACTTGAAAGAGAGATTAGTACATTCAATACACTTCACATGAACTATTAACATCATAACTCTTGCTTAAACATGAAGGATAAATGGAGTAAGGATGATACTATCACTTAGCTCCATTATACATCACTCACACACTTAGACAAAATGTTCACAACTCAGAATTAGACTTGTATTCAATATTCAAAAGTAAAGTGTAATGTCATTTTATTAGGGTTTCACCATACCAAATTGTGGTCTCCTTATAATAGCTAAAAATGGCTCAATTTATATATGTTTGAGGAAGAAAGAGAGAGAGAAGGGGAGTCCAAGAGGCACAAGGACAAGTGTCCAAAATAAAAAAATTAGTTATAAATGAATGTGGATGAGGAGATGGGGTGATACATACAACATCAAGATCAACAAGTGTCTTTTCCAATCATTTAGGACTGGAAAAATATTAAAAAAATTCCTTTTGCATAGAAAACTACCTTATCACTGAAAATAATTGGGTCTGATGATTGATCTAAGTATGAGGGGTTACTAAAAATCTATCACATGAATTGGAGAGGATCCTGACACTTCCTATCATTCTGGCCATGTATGATCATACTTGGCAGTCTCAAAATATCCCTTTTCCCTTTACCTCTCACACTTTTCACCTTCAATATCTTCAAACCTAAAATATGATACATACAATAAGAGTAATGACATTTTAAAGGAGTGATCATACCATCAATTACAAGAAATTAGCCTTAAAAGGCTCCCAAAATGAAAGTTCACCATTTTCTCTAAGTCTCCCTTAGCTGGCTCACTGGACTGGCTAAATTGAGATAAATAGTAGGAACAATTAGGATATTATACACTTTATCCAATGACCATGAGGACGTATAAAAAGTCCTAAATCTTCCTACAAAAGTGATTTGGCCTCTTGAAAGTTCACCATGCCTAAAAAACACCAAAAATGGTCAAACTAATCCCTATTTTACCCTATTTCCTATAGTTTCATATAATCCAATCCCATGGCTATGATCCTTTTGGATTTGGAAACAAATTTTATTCATCACTCATGGTTAAATTCATCCATATGGATACTCAAATTGCCTCATCTTCCCAGTCGGGTCACTATGGAGGGTTTACAAGGGTTTTGAAGTGATTTTCATTATTAGCATTCATTCATAGCCATGGCACATTGGAATTCTAATGAAATTCCACTTATGGATTCTCAAGGACCTACTTAAACTTCCTTTAATGGTTCAAGGTCCCATACAAATCTTCATGGAAGTTCTAAGCACTTAAAGTTGACATTCGAGTTCATTTTTTACTTCCTAATGGGGTCTAAATGCTTCCTAAGCCAAAAATGGCTTCCTAGAGACTTTGTTTGGAAAAAAAGAGTTGTGAAATATCTATATATACCATACAAACTTCCTCCAACCATTATAATGGATTTTTAAAAGCTTGAAATGAAAATTGACCCCTGTTTGGTTTTAGGCCCAGACCTTGCCAATAGGTTTGCCTACATCTTTGAGCTCCTCTTACCTTCCAATGGTTCTATTTGAAATGTGATGTCTTGAACACACACAAAATACATTTTTAAACATGTATTTATCACTTTAAATTCATATATTGGGTTGAAAATGCATATGACCTCCAATTTGGCTTCTAGCCCTAAGGCTTTCCTTCACCTTGATTGTAACCCTTATTGTGTAGGGTGCCCTATTTACTCTTAATCCTCCTAAAAAGGTTTATTAGGTTTTTTTAGGAATATTACAGCTTATGTAATATTTATTTGGTCTTTTTTTCCCTTGATATCATCAATTCATCACTTTCCCCTAAAATAATCATTCTTGTGCATGAAGGGACTACCCCTACTTTGAGACAAAATAGAGATAATTAGGCCTATTTATTTGGGAAAAGTTAGTATTTTAAGATCTTCACAAGGTCATAATTACCAAATTTACCAAAGGGTTTTGTTTTATTCCACGTTTATGGAGTCTAAACATCCCAATTTCTTTAAAAAAGAGGTAAAAAAACCTTGTTTTTGCATGTTCTTGTCCAAACCTCCTCATGGATACTCCTTATTCACTTTATTTATGAATCTAATTTGTTTATGTATGTTACCCTAATTTAATGCTTTTGGAACCTATGGATACACTCAAAACCTCTCTCCTAGGTGGAATCCCCAAACTCACCTCTTGAAAAAGGCTTTTCCAACCTTGCATATACGGACTGAGTCCATTTTGTTATGAGAAAAGGGACTTGGGTGGCTTGAAGATGTATTTGAAATATTATTTCCTTAATTTTATCATTATGAATCCACCTTATACTATTTTAATCTCTCGTTTGCTTTCCAAGGCACCAAACTCTCACATGTTCCTCTTTTCTTATGACCCTATCTAACTGTGACAGTGAACATGGTGCTTTTGCTTTAGACATATTCATTTGGAGGATATAATGAAGGTTTAAAAACATTATATAGTCCTTTTTGAATTACCTTCATATTCCAATGTGATCTCATATCCAAACCTAACATCTTTTCCCTTTTCGGCTTTCCAATTCCTCACTGTCCTCTTGGATTGAGACAGTCCTAAGACCATGCCTATAGGTGATTTGGGGTTGAGAATGCCATGAATTTGGCCCTTGTTTATGCTTTGAAAACTAATTTATATTAAACAAATCATTGGGTTTGTAATTTCCATATATTTCAGCCCTAAGGTGCTTCAAGACTCCTCCAAGTGCCATAATCTCACTTCACTATTGTCCCAACTGTAGGTGACTATCCCTTCCTTCATTTTAGGCCTGTAGGTTTTTTTCTAGGTCAAAAATGGAATTATTTATGGTGGAATTGATGTCATGAATATATTTTAATGCATTCAAAACATAAACATTCCTTCATTCATTATCATGCCTATTTCACAAACCTTGACCTTTCTGCTTGTAGGTGATTCCTCACAGTCTTGTGTACAAACATAGGAGTATGCATTAGGGTTAAGAGATTGGATTCACCTTCTCTCATGGCCTCTTAGCTTGCAAGTATCATTTGAGGCATTATCATCATTCAATTTTATATCATATTCGAAGATCATCAAAATGGGATGCAAAGTCACTTTTGATCAATATCTTGTAGATAAGACTACCCTACTTTAGTGGTTTTCTAGCCATCTTTGAGGGTCTAAATGACCACCTTCCACTATTAATTTATCCTTCAAACTTTGGGAAATATTTTTTTGGTCTATATAATATAACTCTACCTAATTCTAGATTCAAATCCTTTTATAGGTGCATTTTGAAAGGCCTATAAAAACCCCTCAGGCCTCTGTTTGGTGTTTTTAGAGCAAAAGGGCCTGAATACAGACCAATCTTCCATTTGATCTTTTGACACTTTTATTGTCAAAATAAGATGATCAATAGGTTCTATATAGGACTTCCCATATTAAGGAATATCAAATTTTATTGAACAATATATTGAAACACCTCTAGAAGGCTTTGTCTATGGCATTAACTATAGATGATCATCTCCTCTATATAGGTAGAATTGGGCCTATTCTCCAAGTTTACAAGTTTGTGGTGCCATATGTGCCTCCATCCAACATTTCAATGCACATTAAGAGTCCCAAGAGGTTAAGGACCATGAAAAACCTTCAAACTTACATTTGTGATGTCAACATGCTCCTATAAGTGGAGTTTCTTGACTATGATATACAAGGAAGTCATGAAATGACAAGAATCATATAAGGCATGCTTTCAAAACACCCCAAGAGAAATTTTCAACACATTAATTCCCAACATACACTAGGATAATTTACAAAAAAACATCTAAACATCATATCCAACATGAAGGAAACATTTTTAAAGCAATTAGGATGACTATGAATGTAAAACTAGACATTTTAGAAGCCTAGAAGAGGTTTCCTCAAATAATTAAACTCTCCAGAAAAATAATAATAATGGAAACATCTTGAAAATCATGTGGAGACACCTAAAACACACAAATCCATCAATCCAAAATAAGAAACTTTGAGACAAGCTTAAACAATGAACCCCTCATGGTTGAACATGCATAAAATGCTACCTGGGATCAAACTGAGGGTTCATAAAGGAAGATGCACCAAATATTAGGTTATTTTTATTAAAATTAATTTAACTCAGAGTACCATCCACCCTTGGAATCAATCCTTCCAATTCCCCCTGTACGGCCCATACCAAGTGCATGAAGTTGCTCCTTCTTTGCTTGCCAAGTGAAAATGGAGCAAAACAAGTTACAGATGAAATTTTTTGCATTATTATTGAATAAAATTCATTGAAATGGATTATTGGAGGTGAAGAGTTATTCTTCCCACGTTTTTAGCTGATGATGGACTTGAGAAGTCTATACAAGTGCCCAAAAACCCTATTTTTGTGGGAAAACTACCATCCTCTGAACATAAATACTTATTGATTGGAAAATAACTGTAACTTACATGATATTGACATGATACACATTTAAAATCACTTTGATGTCAAGTTTTCTTTCATAAAAATATGTACAAGTCATTAAATGGGTTTAAAAAATGACCAAAAGGCCCCTTTTTCCACATGAGACAAGACCTATGACCAATTTATGACTTGTAAACATATTAAAACATATTAAGAACCAAATCAAGACATTTTCAACACAATTTTAACCTTTGACTACCTTTAACCAAAGTTGACCAACCTTTGACTTTAGTTGGCTAGCTTAGTACATAAAGGGTGGACTTCAACAAGGACTAGGAAGGGAATGGGTAAGATAATAGATCAACATAAAACCCTATAAGACACATGGGAATCTTCTTAAAGGTTCAAAATAGTAGGTTTTGCCCTGAATTTGACTTGGGGTCAAATTTAGTCAACATTCTTGGTGATTCCTAGGGGTGGCATGCCAGCTATGCCTAAGAACAGTTGCCTCATCCTTCTATTGGGCATGGTGTCATGCATATGAGCACTCAGATTGACATGAATATACCTTGTATTGGCCACAAGATAACTAAAATTACATAATACATAAATAAATAACAACACACATAAGACAAAAGCAAAACACAAAACAAAGACACACTTATGCTGCTAAGTACTTAGGGAACACAACTAAAAACAAACTACTATGTACCTTCATCTTGATTATACTCCCTTCCTAGATCAAAAGGGGAGTATCTTGGATCTCCCTCCTCATTAGATGAATGATCATTTCATGTATGCTTCTTTTTGGGTGTGATGCTAGAGGACCCATGTTTTCTCTTTGTTCCTTGACTTGTCATGTCACTTAGTGAAGTCATCTCAAATGGATCTCCCAAGTAGTTAAAGTCTTCTTGGTTTTGGAAACATGTCTCACATTATTTATCTTTTGTCTCCTCATAACAAATTTGCATTTCCATATATAGGATAACTTGTTGTAAGTTCATGTCTCCTTGATAGATCTCATCTTCTTTCTCAATCATCACACCTTATTCAAACTCTCTAAGAAGTATTGTATCTTGGAAATTTGAAAATATCTCTTGCTTAAATTCCTCTTTGATGAAGGTAGAGGCAGCTTCATGAGTGATTGTAGAATCAATCTTCAAATCACCTTCAAGAAGCCCAAGATCATCATATATTGTTCCATCTTGATCCAGACCCTCTTGATGATAATACTCCTCAACACATACTTATTTTCCAAATTCTAGCTTATCATGGCTTGTGCTTAGTTCTATAGGACTTGTAAGCCCCTTTTGGCTTTCAAATTCATTGAATATATCTTCAAATTTCTGCCATATGCCATCATATTTTGATTGATCTGTATCATGGAAAGGAACAATGAGAGAAAGCATTTCCTCTTTGGGATTCAAAAGAAGTCCTTATAAGGGATACTTTTCAACACAAGGATCATCACTTTCATAAGGGGTTAGATCTTTCTCATCATTCAGCCAATCTAAAACCTCTATTCCTTCTTCACAATATTCTCCACACAAGTTGACTTGTTCCACCATGGTTTCTTCCTTCTTTTGGTTGTTCTCTAGGATAGACTCCCAAGAAGAGAAATTTTAGGAAATGGGCAAAGAGTTTGGGGTATCTTGACATTGCCAAGATGGATTGGTTTCTAGGATCTCAATTTCTCTTCTAGATTGCAAATTAGGCTACAAATCTCAAGAACCTCATAAGTATAATTTGACCAATTAGATTCCTCTATAGGTATCCACTCCTTTTTTATTTGTTCCCACTAATTCCTTACACTCCTAATACAAACAATAGGAATGACTTGATCACCACTATATCTAGTGTCAAGTTCTATCATGTATTCTTGGTATCCAATAAGAAATTCTTTGAAACTAGCAATGGAGTGACTTGAAGGAGAACCAATTGGACTAAGTGGAGAAAACGATAGAGAGGACTGATTATTAGCCATATGGGACTCATTACAAGCTTGGACATTTGCTCATCTTGAGAAGGAATAGGCAAAGTAGGACATACTTCTTCTACTTTATGATCTTCATTTGTAAGTGGGAGTATAGGAGTGTCTTCCTCATGCACACAATAAGTCCCCAAATCAATCTCTGCCATGGATGCATAAGGATCATGCTCATATGTTTCAGTACCATACTCATCAAGGAAAAGGTCATAAATACCTTCAAGAGGAGAGGATGCTTCACCTTCTATGACACCTTATTATTCTTCACTAATCACACAATTCTGATTTGAACTTGAATCCACATATGGTTCAATATGAAACCTTGCCAAGGGATATGTTCTTATGGTCACCTTGGTTCCATATATTGTTCTAAAAGTTAGAAAAGTCCAATTAGTAAAAATATATCCTCATATTTTATCCGTAAAGTCCCTTGCCAAACACATAGAAAAGTGGGCTGGGAGGTCTACCACCACAATGTCTTGCATAATGGGGAAGCTTAGACAATCATGTAGAAAACTTTCAACTCTTTAACTAATCTCATTGTCTTGGTTGGAGTTACATCAACTTGAAATACTCCCTTGTTATGTGGTTCATACCTTAACCCCAAATTATCCGCAACCACCTTAGGCATAACCGTGGTACTAGCTCCACTATCCACAATGCAATTGGGAAGCAATTTGTCTCCTACAATGAGTGTGAGGTAGAAAGGTGGAGGATTTTCTGATTTGGTGGAGGGATCTAGGAAATTACTTGGTGTGTTGGCAAGGGCCACACCATGGTACCTTGGAGCTTGAGGGGCTACATTGATATTGGTAAGTTGTTCTCGTAGAAGTTCCTTTTGACCAAGCATTTGAAAGACTTCCCACAGAGATATGCTAGTCTTGTTATTCTTCAAAGAGTCAATAATGTTTATAATGGAAGTATTTACCTTTTCTTGCATCTTTGGAGGTAGTGAGGAAGCTTGAACTTGATGCATTATAGGCTTGACAACCTTGCTTGTATCATGACTTTGATGAGGAATGTGACTAATAGGAGGTGCTACATTAGGATTCACACCTTATGGCCTTGTAAATGCATCACTCGGAGTTAGATGTGCTTTTAGAACCTCTCCCACAACTCTCTTTTTAGCTCATGTGTTGGCTGCTACTGATGTACTTTGATTCAACATATAATCATCCTCCTTTTGAAAGTTCATAAGAATGGTACCTTGGCTACTACCTTCTCCATGAGTGTCCACTTGCATGAAATGTTCTTCTTCTAATGTAAGGCAAGGAGTAGCTCCTTCTTGTGCCACTAAAGCATGACAACCTTCTCCACCATCATACTTAAATTTACCTTGAGATTGTCCCTAATGATCCATATGTTCTTCACCTTAAACCAAATTAATATGGACCAGGACAAATAACCCTTGTAGATGGAATATAATTAGGATTATAAGCATTGGGATACCTATTCAAAGCTTGTTGACCTTGTCCTCTTCCTTAGAAGTTGTATTGGGGTGGAGGTCTATATCGTTGTTGAGGATAAACTGAGGATTGGGTGGAACACTTACATGCAATTGAGCTTGTTTGAGCTAGGCTTGTAAAGAATGAATCATCTCATCCTTATCTATGTAATTATCTATCTTCTTGGGAGTGGTTTTAGGCTTGACATTGGTGTTAAGAACTTGTGCTATGTTTGGGTTTTCAAATTAACCATGAGACAACAAAGGCATAAAGACTCTTAGAGGTAATTTACCAGCTTGTATCAAACTATTCTCAGCTTTAATAGCTATCTCATATGCCTCAGGTAAATTAAATCCCCTCATTGATTGCAACATTACTACCACATCATTACCAACATCCTTGAGATAGGTGGGGAATACAAAGCATAGATGAGGCCTCATGATAGGTGGTAACCTATGCCATGTTATTTGAAATCTCTCATTGAAATCTCCCATGGATTCATTAGGACCTTTCCTTATCACATTCAACTGGTAGATTAATGAAGAGTGATCACTCTTGTTCTCAAACCTGCTCACCAACAATTCCCTGAAGTCATCCCAATTTATGATGCAACCACCTTCCAAAGTTATATACCAATCAAGTGCCTTACCTTTTAGAGATATGGAAGATAATGGATATGTTGGCTTGAGTAACATTCTGGAAGTTACAAAAGTTTGAAATGTCCCTAATGTGCTAAGATTTGGTAATATGACCTTCTCCATTAAAGCTAGGAAGATTTTTGGTGGCATAGGGAGGAATAGGGTCATATGCAGGAACATTAATTGGATTTTGAGTGTTGAAGGCTAGGAAAGGATGTTTCCTAGCCATATCTTCTTCCTCTTATTGATATCCTATCTCCTCAACTCTTCCTCTTCAAAACCTTCTTGTTCAGGATCTCTAAAAGTTAGGAATGGTTTAGGATGTTTCTCTTTAAGAGGAGATTCAGGTAGAGGAACTTGATTGAAAACTCAAGAAGATGATCTAGTGAGGACTATGAAGTAAAATATGGAAAAATTGATCTAAAACTAGAGATTTTCACCTTTTGGAGTCATCAAATGCTGGATTAGAAACACTTATCTAACTTTGGGATTGTCAAGACCAGTATTCACCTTAACATGAAACAATTAGGACCAACGGTCCCATTGAGCATGCCAAAATTGTTGTCATCAAATTGTGTTCCCTAGGAAACTCTATGAATCTCCTTCAATTTGATACAATATTGAATCATATATCAAGTTTGTGGGAACTTGTAAGAGAGATGAATCTCTAGGATTGAAAGGGCTAGCTCCCTAAATTCTTCTCGAAGTGCCTATCACCTAATCTAGTGCTTGTTCATGAAAAGAGTCAAGAGTTTGCATAAAATGGAAACTATACTAGAGAGGTGATCCACCAATAATATATCCCAAAAACTATCATACTTCTACTAAGCAACAATGCTTTCCAGGACTAATTCGATGCATTGAAAGATCTTAACATAGTGTTTCAATGTGAAGGTAACATGTTTAGGACAATCAACAAGATACTTGACCTAGGGGATAGATTGCACACCATAGTTACAATTGAATACTTGAAAGAGATATTAGTATATTCAACACATTTCACATGACCTGTTAACATCAAAACTATTGCTTAAACATGAAGGATAAAAGGTGTAAGGATAATACTATCACTTAGCTCCATTATACATCACTCACACACTTAGACAAAATTTTCATAACTTATAATTAGATTTGTATTCAATGTTCAAAAGAAAAGTGTAATGTTATTTTAGCAAGGCTTCACCATAAAAAATTATGGTCTCCTTACAATAGCCAAAAATGGCTCAATTTACAGACGTTTGAGGATATGGGGTGAGCCATGTGTAGACACCAAAATTACATCACACACATGCATAACTCCCTATGTCAAAACCCCCCCTTGAGCCCCTTTTCAATAATAATAATTAGCCTCCCTGACCCATGCTTTTACCCCTCACACATTTTATTAATTTAAAATATTTAATTAAGTTAATTAAAAACTACTTATGCCACCTTACCTGACCACCTCATCCTAATACTAATTCTTACCTCTGAGTCACCACAAGACTTAGTCCCCTTATCCTAACTACCCATGACTTGTTCTCACCCCAAAAATAAATTCCTAACCAACTACATCCTTCTTAACCTCCCATTTCTACCATTTCCTAATGGATACCACACTTGGCATGAGAAAGAACAAAAAATAGGCTAAAAATAGTCCTTTTAGCTATTCTCATGCCACCAATGTTGGTCAACCCATGGTCAACATCGATGGGATCACCAATGTCGATTACTTAAGACAAACTCCAAACTAATGTTCAAGTTAGCAAAAATCAATAAAACTCATATATATTCACATACAGGCTTTTGGCATCCAACTTTCCACATCTTAGCTTATTGTTACCTTGTAGAAGTCAATCTAGATCAGGAACCAAACACTTGAGAACCAGAAACAAATGCTTGTTTTCTCTATTCAAGGCATTGGTTCAGAAAGCCTCATAAGAGCCATCCTTTCAACACTTATCATTCAAACATCTCTTCAACTAAGTACATCACTTATTCTGTAAGTCTTTAAGCAATCACTTTACAATCACTCTATATATACTATTTATTGTTTTACACATTCCTGACCGAACCCCTGTGAAGGAGTTATAAAGATTACCCACTTATTTCCCCTTGTTCCAACACACCAAACCTCTGACTAGATTCATCCAAAAAATACTCTCTCTCTCTCACACACACACACACAACTCTCCCCAACCTCCCAGACCTAACTAAAACCATTTCCTAGACCTAGAAAAGCCTCTTGCAAGCTCTTAGGAAATTATTTCCCTTACTAAAATCAATCACCCAACCGATATTAGTCACACTTTCTCATCGACCTCGACAACCTAATCGATGTTGGCAACTGTGGATTTTCAGTAACCTTTCTAAAACCTACCCAAACAATTTCCAAAATACAAACTAAATATACCATCTGCACTCTGTTACTCTCTACTACACTCAGGTTACAAATAATGGTAACATAATCTCTCTTTTACTCTCTTTGTTATTTATTACTCTTTTGTTTCTCAAAAGTGGACTGCCATCTCTAAGGAAGTTTGTTACTTCCTAGAACAAGCGCATAGCTTGGCAGCCCACTCATATATCTACTAACAGATATTTTTATGGTAGTGCTTTCTTACTCGTAGGTAGTCCTCCCCAGTCAAAGAGGAGTGCTCACAATGTCTGGATATGGCACGTAAACCAATCTAGGTTCATTCTAATCACTTATCCCTATCCTTCTTCTCTATTTTTCTTTAGACTCAAAATAGACACAGTTTTAGCAAAACATTTATGGCATGCCCAGTGGGACCCTAGAGTTTTCTTTGGGTTCATTACTTCTTTTAAGCATTCATATAGGTGCATTATACTAAAAATTTCATTTCTTGCACTTTCTCCTTTTCTCCCTCAAAGCAAAAAAATCAACATTTTATTTTCTATTTAAGGGTAATAAACTGAAATTTCTTCTTCCTTGCCACTCTTCTTTTCTCTTTGCCTCTAAAAGCAATTTATCATTTTTCTTAAAATTTAAAAGAATCTCTTCTTTATTTCTTTCTTACATGAAAATTAGGATAGTGAATTTCATCCTCTACTCCTATTTCATCATTATTTTCATTCGAATCTAAACATTTTAGATTTGGGTTTAAAACTTACTGCACTTCATTGTTTGCTTGCTACATATTAGCTCACCTAGTTAATTACAATCATTATGAATGAATTGTAGTACACCTATGCAACCAGATCACACTCATGAAAAAAAATATCTAAACTCACCTGAGATAAGGCCCATCAAGATATCATCACCTGGTGGATCATCTTACCCTACCTGGCTATCCTACTTGGATTTCACCACCAAGGAGAGAACCCACTCCGTTCTCTGGTAGAGTATAAACTTTAGGTAGAAGATATATTTTGGCTAAGTAGCCTGGCTTGGCTTTAGTTTCATAAAATGTAGGGATCAAGATACTATAATAATCCATGTACCTAGTCTAACATAGATTTCTTCTTGAGCACTAAAACTAACCTAAAACTTGATCTAGATTACTTTATATTACCTTTGCTAACCAAATTCTCTTCTCACTATATGATTAAGGCATAAACCAACACGAGACTAAAATTAGTCTCTAGGAGTTAATAATTAGTGGATGTATGTTCTTTTTCTACTTTTCTATTGCCTTCTATATTTTGGAGTTGGTAAGGATGTTTTTCCATTGATTCAAAAAATCAAAACTATTTGTAATACTTAGTCTTTATAACCTATTATATCAAGTTTTCTGAGTGTTATTTTTTCTTACATAGACCTCTTGCATCCTCTATTTTACCTAGATTCTACCTTTGGATTTCTAAAATGTTATATTTTCCATCTCCAAGGATATCATAGTGACTGACATTGGTTAATCCCACTGACGTCGGTAAGCTTTGACTACCGACATCAGTCAAGCTACTGACATCGACAACTATGTAATTTTAATTTGCTTAAAACAACAAGATAAAATAGCGTACTTACCTACACCTGAACTTGGTTTTTCCTTATTCTATCACTAATACAAAGTATTAAGACTATTTATAATTCTTCTTACATGGTATTGATGCCAGCCTAAGCCAGAATTCTTGATGATTACACAAGCTGAAAACCACTTCCACCTTCCCCTCTTGTTGTTGATTCTATCATGGAACATACTTTAGATATATAGCATACTCCTAATCCCAACCAGATTCCCATTGTGCCAGAATGAGATCAAGATTTTTCTAAATTTCTTTATCACAATGTGGCAGCCCTTCAGCATTACCTTGCCATGAGCCAAACCCACAATTCTTTGGGTGACCCACTATATGGTATGCCAACCTCTCTAATGGAGACAACTTTAATTTCAACTGTCTCCACTATTTTCCCCATGGTTACTCAAACCAACACTTCAAAAAGTAACCCAACCATAAACAATGTCCAAAGTTTAGCATCACCAACTACCTAAGCCCACTTAAACCCTGGCGTGACTTCCCTACTTTCACAACCACAAGTAGTTTAGTCAAGTCTCACACTATTTTAGAATTTGGTGGTACCTATTCCATCTGCTCTCGCACCTATAATTACCTGAGTTATGACTCACCCTTTATCTAGTTTAACCATGCCAATAACCCAACCTATAATAATAACATCCAATCAAAGCATAGTATTTAACCCAATGGAACAAGACCCTTTTATTTCTGCCCCCTAGCCTATGACTTAATATCCTTATATTGCACCAACACAACCTCAACAAGCTATGTCATATGGTCCCTCTACTTCCTACCAGGTTCCCTATAACTTAGGGGTTATCTCCCAAACTAATCTCCCTCTAGACCTCATTAATATGTTGATGGACAAGATGTCTAATCTAGAGACATCCATTTTGAGTTCAAAGAATGTGGTATCTTATAATCAGATATGAAATGAACCCATACATCCTTCTATGCCTATTCACCCTTATCAAAGCCAATGAGAACTCCCAAATTTACTCATTTCCAGAGTAAAGAGGACCCATAACAACATTTATGAGCATTTAGACATGCTTATTATTTAATAGGGAACAATGATACGTTATTACTTTGCACTTTCCCTATGTCTCTTTTGGGTTCTGCCCTAGATTGGTATAGCTCTCTAACTTAGCACTCCCTTTTCTCATTTACCCAACTCACACAAATATTCCTAGACCATTTCTCTATTAACATTTCTAAAAAGGTTTCTATTATAAACCTTTATTTTATTAGACAATTTGATGATGAGTCTATAACAGATTTTGTCGCTCGCTGGAGAGGCTTGATCAATAAACTCTCCTTCTCCTTACCCCAACCTGAGCTTATTGAGCTCTTCTCAAAGGCATGTGATAAGCATATTTTGTCCACACTCTGAGTACAAAGTTTTTGCACATTTGATAAGGCCTTTACAATGGCATGAAAACTCAAGATTTGCGCTATAGACGAAGGCAGAGTCAAGTTATGCAATAAGAATGCCAATTCTAAATCAAATGAGTCTTCTTCTAAAACTTCTCCTTCTAACCAAAAATCTAAAGGCTCCACCAACTTGATGGTCATTAAATCAGCTTCTTCCACAACCACAAACCAACCTAATTCCTCTACTTCCCAAAATCCAACCAAGCAATTCCAACAATTATATGAACAAAGACAATACACTCCCATTGGGGAGTCATATACTTCTTTTTTGGAAAAAATATTGCATCAAGGTGTCATAACCCTTCCTCAAATCAAACCTCCTATACATTTTGACCCCTCCCATCCTATTCTAACTTGGTACAAGGAGGATGAGTTTTGTGGCTACCATTGAGTTAAAGGCCACAATTCTAATAACTGTAAAACATTAAAAAACATTATTCAAGACATGCTTGATAGGGGTGATCTCATCTTGGATAATCTTAATGCACCCACTAATCAAAATATAGATGTGTTCAAACAAATTTTTCCTAACCATTCATCCAATCAAAATATTATTCAAACCATGACTAACTCATGTGATCATAATATCCAAATGGTTTATATGGTCTTTCCTTTACCTCTAGTTCAACCTCTCCCACAACAAGAGCCACTCATTTTATTGACTCCTCTCCCACAGTCAGTGGAATTTGTTTTGCCCATTCTTCCTCCTAAGGTAGAAGAGCCTATTTCACCCATTCCACTCCCACATGAGGAAGAGCCTCCTTTACCACTCCTTTTGCCCTCAGAGGAGCCTATATTTCCAATTTTTTTTGTACCAATGTTACCTATCCTCTTACCAGTTGAAGACCATGCCTTACCCATTTCATAACCACATGTTGAGGGGAACATCATTCTTGTGTTATACCCTCTTTAGGAGCCCTCTTCACCTACCTCTCTTCCATTGATAGAGAGTAATACCCCATCCACTCCACCTTTGTAACTAAAAGAGTCAGTCTTATCTACTCCTACATTAGACGAGAGACCTATTGTGCCTTCTCCAATTCTACCACTCTTACCACTTCCTTTACCTATGGAGGATCATACTTTACCTATTCCTCACCCACATGTTGGGGGAGAAATTATACCTATGCTCTACCCCCTCGAGGAACCCTTTTTGCCTACCTCTTCTCTACCCATGGAAGACCATGCCTCTTCTCCTGTCTCTGTCGAAGAAGATCCTATTATATCTCTTTCTCATCTTTGGCCTAAAGTATAGAGACTAATTGTTTCCCTCTTTTTCAATCACCTCAACCTTATAAATAAGCAACTATAAGGCCTACGTCAACTTCATCTAAACCCTTCTCACGGTTGGTGAAAAGTCTAGAATTTATTGACTCCACAAAGCTAGATCACACAATATTTTGGGACTGACTTAAAAATACTTATCCAACACAATGAGTGTCAACCTTTACCACCAACACTCTCACTACCCTTTACCCCAAGGTCTTTGACAAAGCCAAAGATTCTTCACCAAAATCACTAGAAGCTCATCCATCTATGTTAGAACACTCATCCTCACATACATCTGCCACATTAAAGTAGATCAATTCTTTAGGAGTACGCCCCATCTCTAATCTAATTCATCCATAAGTGAAATTAGATATAACTCTCCAAACACAAGTTAGAGTTACACAACCTGAACTATAGAAAAATATTAAACTTCCTAGATCTTACCGATCCTTCCCTCTTTAACCCTTAACTTTATTATCAATTTTGGGACCATAACCCTCTATTTTAGTTGGAGTATCACCGATCAAAGTGAAAAAAGGCTAAGTTACCTCCACTACAACCTCTACCACCTGGTGGGCCTTTCACATCTGACACCATGATACCTAAAACCAAGAAAGTGTCAAAAAAACACGTAACTCTACCACCACCAAATAGGGTACCACACAAAATCACCCCTGTAACTCCTAAACAAAATAAAGTGTCCACTATTATTACCAAAATAAGTGCGAGCCCACTCGTAGGCTCTCAGAGATTTTTCCTATGTCAGTTGTTGCAATCTTCCATAATAACTCTTCCTCCCATTAAGCCTTATAGTCCTCTTGGACCGAAGCCATCTTGGTTTAATGATACACAAGTGTTTCTATATCATTATTCACTTGGACATGATACTAAGAGTTGTAAAGCTCTCACAATAGTCATTTGGCAACACTTTGATGTCAACACTCTTTATTGATACTCTCATTAACCTTTCTATTATTCCACCTTTGGCATCCAGAATGCCTCATATTGTTTCACCCAAATTCAAACCCAAAGATGTTGTTATACCCCCTTTGTCACCTATATACCTATATTTTAGATCAATATAGTTAATATGGTCACGTGGTCATAAAACCAAAATGATAAAGGTAAGGCAAAATGATAAAGGTAAGGAAAAGGTCACTTCTCCTTGGGCTCATCCCTTTTCCAAAGACACTCCTCCTTTGAATCCCAAGATTTCCATCTTGCGTGTCTTGAAACCAACATCTTTAGACATTATTCAAAGCTTGATGGTGAAATAACTTCACTAAACTCCTATGAAAATGTCCTTATATGAGTTAATACAAAACTCACCCCAACACCATCAATATTTGATTAGTGCTTTGAAAGCAGTTGAGGTACAACTTGATGATCCCCAACCTCTTGCAGCTTTGGTTAGCTCTCTTAATTCCATCTCCCTGATTTCCTTCAGTAATTCAAAAATTCCACTTCAACACCTTGAAGATCAAGATTCTACCCTTTTTATTACTACATTTATTGATCAAACTCATCTCAAAAGAGTCATGATCAATGGCAGAGATACTATTAATATTATTTCCACCCATGCCTACAAACAGTTAGCTCTTCCTGACAATTGCATGTCTCAAACCAACATGATGCTCCACTCCTTTAATGATACCATAGCTACTATGGTGGCCACTGTTGTCTTACATATTCGTGTAGGTCCCTGCACAATTTTTGAGCTCTTCTATATTGTATAAGAAGAGTTAGAATATAACATACTACTTAGATGACCTTGGATACATACTATGGCATGTGTACCCTCAAATTTACACCATTGTGTCAAGTTTGAGCACAATGGGCAAGTGTATGTTATACCCACTGATTTACCTCTGTTTAAAACATGCAACATGACTTATAGTCCCAATGATGTTCTCATTCCATTAACAACATCATCTTCTCTACATGATACTTATGAAGCTTCCATAAGTTCCACTACCCTGGTTACACAGATACCAACAACACAAATTCCTAACAAATATCCCATGGAGGAAAATTTTAAACATTTGTCACTCAAAGAATATCATTTGTTGATGCTCAACATGTTCCATACTCCACAAGAGTATGGAAAGCTTTATATGCACCCAAATTTTGATCCCTATATTGGGATGGTCATCCCTTATGGCCCCCCTAACCTTTGAACTAATTTCACATATGGGGGAATTGGTCAGGCTCCTGCTATCGACAATCTATCCTCTTCACCACAACCATTTATCTGTGACTTCTCTTTCTTGATAAAGCCTAGTTTCGCTCACACCTATCTTTACAGGTGTGTTTGGAAAGGATTTGGTTTGGGTCGCTATGAGCAAGGTGTTCATATGCCCATTAAATATCCCACTAGTGAAACCATTAAAATGCCAAAAAGAGGAATGGTGTGGGTTATGATGAACCAAATAAACTCACTAAAACTTCCCATGTACCAATTATTGAAGAGCCAATCTCTCCTTGACTTTCTTCTCCACCATCACCTACCAAATTAGAGGTATCTCTACGTCTTAATTTTTTTTTCAATAAATGCCATCCATTTGGGGCCTCTCACCTATCATCAAGCTAAGGAAACAAGGTCCCTTCCTCTCATTCATCCTGAAATGATTGATGAAGACTCTCCCACTATTAACACTATCCAATGCAAGATGATGATGATATTCTCACATACATAGGTGAAAATTATTCCTATATCCAATGATCACTCCCATTTGAAACACAAGCTATGTTAAATGAATCAACCATTGACATCAATTTTCCCTCTCACGATAATCCCCACATCTTCAAGATTGAATAATCTTTAGATTCCTCTGAGCAAGCTAAGTATGCCACATTTCTTAATAACCATAACAAAGCCTTCACTTGGTCTTATAACGGCATGCTTGGTATTGACCCCTCTATCATCACCCATAACATTGTCACCAATCAAGATGATAAACTTGTTAAGCAAAAGCTTCGCAAAATGCATCCTCATATTGCTCTCCTTGTCAAAGAAGAGCTCCAATGCCTCTTTTCTATTAACTTTATCCAACCTATCAACTACCCGCAATGGGTTTCCAATATTGTTCTTATCACAAAAGTGACTGAAGGAATCTACATTTGTACCGACTACCATGACTTAAACCTCGCTTGTATAAAAGATGACTTCCCATTGCCAAGTATCAACCAACTTGTTGATCTAATAGCCAACCATGAGATGATATCACTTATAGATGGGTTATCTGGATATAATCAAATCATGATTGCTCCCAAGGATTAATAAAAGACAACCTTCATTACCCCATAGGGGAATTTCTGTTATCAGGTCAAGCCTTTTGGTCTGAAGAACGCTAGTGCCACCTACCAATGTGCTATGACTTACATCTTCCATGATCTCCTACACAAAATTATGGAAGATTACATAGATGACTTATTTGAAAAGTCTAAACTTCACCAAGGTCACTTGACGATTCTCAAAATCATATTTTCTCATCTCCTCTAATATAACATTCGACTAAACCCAAAGAAATGTGTCTTTGGTGTCCTTTTCGGTAAGCTCTTAGGCTTTATCATTTCTATTCATGGTATTAAAGTCGACCCTACTAAGGTTAGAGCAATACTAGAGATGCCTCCACTTACTAATATCAAACAAATCCACAGCCTATAAAGCAAACTTTAGTCAATCCATCACTTCATCTCCCAGTTATCAGATCATTGCCAACCCTTTTACCATCTCCTCATAAAAGATGTCTCCTTCTATTAGAATACAAATTTCCAAGAAGCTTTTGATGCACTCAAATAGTATCTCCTTTCCCCACCAGTTCTTATTCCACCTAAGGAAAATCAACCTTTCTACCTTTACATGTCTACAATAGATCATTCTCTGGGTGCTATGATTGCACATCGAGATGGTCACCATCGAGAACAAGCAATTTACTACATAAGTCACACACTTATTGATTATGAGACTCGATATACCCATACCAAAATATTTGCCTTGTATTGGTATTTTCAACCTCTAAGCTCCACCATTATCTCCTAAATCACAAAACCTATGTGGTCACCCATACTAATCCCCTCAAATACATGCATTCCAAGCTATATCACAACTAATGTGTAGCTTGATAGTTCATGATCCTTGCTGAATTTGACTTAGAGTTTTTTCAACAAAACTCTATCAAGGGGAAAATGATTTTTGACTAGTTAGCTACCACCCCTTTACCTAATAACCAACCTTCAAACCTCAAATTCTGTGATGAATCTATCACAATGCTCTCCACTAATGACATCTCCTATCAAATGATGATGTTCTTTGATGGGTCTAAATATTAATACGGTGGGGGTGTAGGGGTCACTCTTATTCCTCTAGATGGTGAGCTTATGCCTTTGTCATTTAAACTAGATTTTGAATGTACTAAAAATATGGCTGAATATGAGGCTTTGATCTTAGGCATTCAAACAACTATCTTCTTAGGTATCAAATCAATAACCATTTTTGATGATTCTCAGCTAGTGGTTAATCATGTTAATGGTTCCTACCTATGCAAAAATGAAATTATACAATGGTATAAACATCATGTAGATACGTTATTGGGATCATTTGACTCTTATCTCTTACAAACTATTCCTTGATCTACAAATAAGTTTACCAACATAATGGCTTCACTTGATTCACACATACCCTCTTCACCCTCTTTCTCAAAAATCTATGTCACTATGCATCACTTAAAATTACCCTCCTATGTATCAACTAACATCCTTTTTATCAGAAGTGTAACATATAACCCACATGACTTATGGGACAAGCAACTCACAGATTATCTTTCCTTTTCTATTACCCCTTCTGATCTCTCCAATAATGGGAGACATGCCTTCATAAAAGGTGTCACTCATTACACTATGATAGGGGGACTTATCTACAAGTGAGGTTTTGATGGCCTCCTGCTTCGATGCCTCACTAGTACTGAGACTCCTTTCACTATTAAGGAATTCCATGATAGGATTTGTGGTGGACATTTTAATGGTCACACAGTTTCAAAGTGTATCCTTTGACTCAATTATTATTGGCCAACACTCCATCAAGACTGTGGTGATTACATTTAGCATTGCATCAAATGTCAACAACATGCTAACCTCCTTCACATTCTACGTCATGCATTACTATTTGCTAAAAACTTTTGGCCCTTCTCCTAATGAGTTTTGGATCTAATTGGTGAGATTAACCCTCATTCATCCCTCCGTCACTGTTCTATCATTACTACCACAAAATACTTCACCAAGTGAGTCAAGGCCATTCCTCTTATCTTCACTAAGGTTGACAAAATTGTTGACTTTATCAACCATCACATCATCTATAATTTTGGTGTCCCACATAACATTATAATAGATAATGACAAATCTTTCAAAAACAATATTGTCCAAAGTCTTTGTGATACATTTGGAATCAAATTAAGATTATATTCACTATAATATCCACAAGAAAATAGATAGGTAGAAGCTTCTAACAAAACATTGACCAATCTAACAAAATATTGACCAAAATTTTCATGAAGGTATTCAATGATATGGGCAAGGATTGACACACACACACATTCCCTTTGCTTTATGGGCTTACCATACTAGCATTCAAACCCCTACAGGTGGTATGCCTTTTTCCTTGGTGTATGGGATGGAGGTTATTTTGCCTCTTAAGGTTTAGATTCCTTCTCTTCACATTTATGTAAAAGACATACTTACTAATGATGAATTTTGCCAAAAATGTTTGGCTCAATTTGAGTTTCTTGATGAGCACCATCTCATAGCCCTCAACCACCTCCAAATCTATCAAGAGCATATCAAACGTGCTTATAATAAAAATCTCAAAGAACAAGATTTCAATATCGGAGTTCTCATCTTAAAAGAGAATCAACATGTGATGAACATGGATAAAAGAAAATGGGGTAAATTTGCTCCTAATTGGCTTTGACCCTACATCATAACTCACAAGTATGGCTTAGTAACTTATCGCTTATATTCTCTAAAAGGAAAGCTAAAAATCAAGCCTTTAAATGCCTTACACCTTCGACCATTCTTTTGTTAACCAAGTAATGCTTCACCTCATGTTTAACTTGTGATCATCCCTTGAGAACCCCTATTACATTCATCTCCCTTCCTCTTAACCCTTACTCCTACACACTTAATTAACTTATGAAGTGTTATGGTTTTGCTGTCAAAGTGGAAAACTCCTAAGCCTCTATAGTCTTGTCCATGACTAAAAGTAAAAAAAAAAGGGGGGGGGGGATATGTAGACAAGTTATAATATCTCAAGTCATGATTCTCAATGTAGACTGCTCCCTTGAAGGATAGCTACGTAACTTTTCTTTGATACTATCAATAGACTTCTCCCTTGGAAGAGGCTCATATTTTTGAGCCTATTTATGTTATGATTATGGTCTTTGCTAGTAGATGAGAATTATACTTCTTTATTTCCAATCCAAATCACATGTCGATCTCTCTATTGATATGAAAACTTCATACAAATAATAACATAAACAACCTATCCATTTAAACATACACCATCACAAATATGGAAAAATTCTAAGATGAAGCTAACAAATCAACTATGCATATACCATCACACATATGGGAAATGCTAGTCTAACTCAACTAATATGCTCAACATTAACATGATATTAACATAACATTAAATAACCATCTACATCAACATCATCATCACTATCACAATAAATGCATCTCAAAATCACAATAACACATCTCATATAGATATATATGCTCAACTCGAATGTACATCAATATATCATCACAATATCATATCTCCCTCAAAATATACATCTCTCATATTTTGATTATAGGCCAATGTGCATACACCATATATAAAAATAACAAAATTTGGGGTTTAGAGTCCTCAAGGCTATACATGTGGTCATGAAGAAGCAGTGTCATCACCACTCTCCACCTATCTACATTTGTGTGAGCCAAAAACTATGGCATGTGTCACTAATCTCTCCTACTCTCTAAACTCAGAATACCTCTAAATTTATGGGAAATCCCTGATGGCCCTCTCATTATAAGCAATATCATTAAGGGTAGTGTTATACCTCACTAGAGATATAGTCTGTGATGGTCCCATCGCACCTACTTAAGGCCTAACCTATACCGGTCCTTGTGGTGGAGGAGGAGTAGCCTAACTTATTGCTCTAAAACTATCCCTCTCTACTATCAGTGCATTAACTTGACCCTATAAGACCTTGACCTGGCCTTGTAATGCCTCAACTTGGCCCTTTAATGTCACCACTTGTCCCTGTAACATGAATACTTGTTCCTAAACTATATCTCAAGCCTACACTACCGTATCTCAAGCCTGTACTACTACATCCTGTACCTATATCATTACATCTCAAGCCTATACATTTGAATCTCTCTCTCATCACTCCTTATAAATTTGATGGTGGCCTCCTAACCTGAACCATGGGATGCAAACTTGTCCACCATACAAGATACATCACTGTGCATCTAGGATCTACTACACTTGGCCCTACTAGTAGCTCCTCAAAATTTGACCCATCTATCTCCTAGGGCAAGGGTAGGGGTGACTCTATATCATCCCTCCTATATAAAGGGAAGTCAGGAGGTACATCCTATAGCAAGCTAAACTATCTCTTGAGTCATGCCATAGGTATCATCTCTAGCTCACCGACTCATCTCCCTCTAACCCATAATGTGCTCTGTAAGCCAATAAGCTACTCTACCTATCCTCTAAATGTAGGGTATGCCAAGTAAAGTCTCCACACAATATCTATAGGGATCAATCCCTCTATCATATGCCTATAATAATCAATATCTTGCACTATGTCATCTACTCAGGTCTAGGCCATACCATCTCTCCATCATCTGAAACCAACCCTAAAATTGGTTACAATCATGGTAGGTAACCCCAATGGTCATGTCACCATGATATTATCATATTCCCAATAATGGAGTAAATACTCAACACACAAACTATATCATCATCCCAGTCTCAACCCCCACAACTCTTTATATAACTATGGTAGAAAAGTTGGTCCCCATGCAAATATGGTCCACTACTCAACCATCTATGCCAGAACACTTGTCAATGCAATAAAAAATCTCCCACCATCTACATCTAGTAGTGCATACATTTTAATTTCTATCATCATCAAGATGCTCAACCGATGATTCTCCCCATCAATAATGTATAATGGCTTGTAGGCAAATCTCATTGAGTGATAGGTCACCTCGCTAACATGCTCTCCAAATAATGCCACCATATGAATATCATGCTCCTCTCTTGAACATGATAAGATCTCCTCACCCTAGAATGACAACTATAAAATCTTATACACATCTTCTTGGGTCACTGTTAACTCTCTGATCGACAAATGGAAGGTGTTGGTTGTGTGATCCCACCTCTCGATCAATGCTATCATCAAACTCACATCTTGTGTAACTCTACAATATCATCACACTCCCCCTAAACCTATGGATTTTATGTGCTCCCATTCATCTAGGGTAACACACCTCCTCATTTGCATTAGTAGCATAGGTAGGCAATCCCATAACATCAACTCCTACCTAACCTGCATCCATACACACACAACTCAAGTCACATACTTTTTAATATAACCTACCACTACCTTTTTCCCTTCTCTCTAGGAGAAATATATTGGTCTGAGGCCCTCAGCCAGGATATGTAGGTATCACTCAATTGACACAGGGTATTTTGAGGTTAGCTCAACCATATACCCACCTAACTATCTAACTTGCTCTCCCATCTCCACCCTAGGCTTCACTGCCTCTCTCTCTACCCTAGGCCAAATTGCCTATCACAACTCTAGGCCTCACAACTTATATATTTTAAGCCTTAGGTTCCCTAACCTATTTCAACCTATCTTTTCTTAACCATTTCCCCTAGCACACTTTTAACCATAACTTAGATTTTTTTCCTATACACTGGGAGAACTACATTGGTCTGAGGCCCTCAACTAGGATATGTATGTATCACTTAGTCAACATGGGGTATTCTAAGGCTAGCTCAACCATTAGGTTTGTTGACTACTTAAATTAGGGATCTTCAAAGTCATCAACATCAGTTTTATATGCTGACATCAACTCTTTATGTCAATCAACATCGGTAGAACGCTGATGACATCAGCACCATATCGACTGATGATGGTGGACCTTGCCAATGTCAATGATTGGTTCAACCCTAGGGCCAAATGACCCATGTCCCTAATTTAAATTTTGACCTAAAAAATACCCCCAAACCCCTCCCAAATTCATCTACACCTACCCTCACCTCATTTCTTACCCCTCTAATAGAATTCTTTCCCCCCAATTTGAAAATTAGCCTAAAAAAGCAAAATATTAAACTTAAATTCAAAGTCAACTCAAAGGGGATCTTACCTCATCTCTTTATCTCCTCCAAACTAGAATGGTTAGAACTTATGGTGGTGTGCCTCCAGTTGGGTCCCCTCCTAGCTCTACCATCTCATCAACACTCAGATCTCTTTTTCTCTCCAATCAAATGTTGAAAATGAGTTTTGGTGGGTCACCAAATCCCTTTTTGTCAGGTTTGGTCACCCACCGATGTTGGCATCCTTGACCTAAACTATCGATGTCAGCACTATTTCCCATTGAAATTATCATCCTTGACCTAAGCCATCAACATTGACACTATTTCCTATTGACATCGAAGAAATAACTAACATCGACACCCTTACATTAGAGTTTCCACCAATAACCATAATCCTTTAGACTCTATCCCTAATCTGGGTAACTTTGAGATCACATATATCTCCCTGACCATGACAACCAACTTGGATATCACATATATCTCCCCAACCATGACAACCACCCTTGGAGATCACTTAAATATCTACCCATAATGACTTTGATTAGAGATCATGAATATCTCCTTGATCATTGACCCTTTTACATGAACCTTGCATTACTTGTCTTGATCACTTATGCTATCTCTCTATAGTTAGATATTATAGATAGGCATGTATATTAGGTGTTTTGGATGGTGACTAAGATTTTACTATCACTTGTAACCTTTTGTGTTTCCCAAAGGTACTTCCTACCTTAGATACCTGGCACACATCGACCATTAGAGCTATAACTTTGATTATTTTCACCTTATCAGCTATCACTTACACGCTGTGATTTGGTTATTTCTATCTGAGTCCTCCTCCACCTTACATGTTCTTACTTTTTTCAACTATAACTCATAGTAGTATATGCATAAGAAATGATACTACATTCTCCTCTACTCACCCAATTCACTTCTTATCAAACTGGTCCTTGATTCTGGTTTCTCCTCCATCAATTCCTATTTTGAGGGGGGAAACCTCATCTAATACTTGGAGCATCTAACTCTTATTTTTGTCTTACAACTTGTTAGTGAAAATTACAAGATAAAAAGGGGTAAATGTAGATACCAAAATTCTATCACACATGTGCATAACTCCTTGTGTCAAAACCCCTCCTTGATCCCCTTTTAATAATAATAATTGTCCTCCCTAACCCATGCTTTTACCCCTCACACATTTAATTAATTTAAAATATTTAATTAAGTTAATTAAAAACAACTCATGCCACCTTACTTAGCCACCTCATCCTAAGACTAATTCTTACCCTCTGAGTCACCTCAAGACTTAGTCCCCTTATCGTAACTACCCATGAATTGTTCTCACCCCAAAAATAAATTTCTAACCAACTACGTCCTCTATCTATCACAGTGAATAGAACTCTATACTGCCAAAAAAAGATAAATCTAGACTGCCAAAAAAATAGATATTGATCCCCTCCCCTTTATATCTAAACTCCCATATATCTATAGAGGGTCCCATATAGAGTTTAGTTTATATAGAGGGCCACCATATAGATAGAGTTTAATGGGCTCTATCTTGGTGGGAGGCCATCTATATATAGAGGGAACTCCCCTCTCTATATAGATTTATACCATTTCCTAATGGATACCACACTTGGAATGAGAAAGAACAAAAAATAGGCTAAAAATAGTCCTTTTACCTATTCTCATGCCATCGACATCGGTCAACCCATGACTAACATTGATGGGATTGCTAATGTCAGTTACTTAAGCCAAACTCCAAATTAATGTTCAGGTCATCAAAAAACACAAAAACTCATTTTTATTCACATATAGGCTTTTGGCATCCAAATTTCCACATCTTGGCTTACTATTACCTTACAAAAGTCAATCCAAATCAAGAACCAAGCTCTTGAGAACTAGTAGCACATGCTTGTTTTCTCTATTCAAGGCATTGGTTCAGCAAGCCTTATAGGAGCCATCCTTTCGAAACTTATCATTCAAACATCTCTTCAGCTAATTCTGTAAGTCTTTAAGAAGTCACTTTACAATCACTTTATATATACTATATATTAGTTTACACATTCCTGACTAAACCCCCATGAAGGAGTTATAAAGCTTCCTCACTTATTTCCCCTTATTCCAACACACCAAACCTCTCACTAGATCTATCCAAATAATACTATCTCTCTCTAAAAACTCTCCCAAACCTCCTAGACTTGACCAAAACAATTTCTCAAACCCATAAAACACTCTTGCAAGCTCCTAAAAAATTATTGCCCCTAATGACATTGGTCACCCAAATGATATTGACCACACTTTCTCATCGACCTCGGTAGCCTAACCGACATTGACAACTATGAATTTTCAATAAAATTTATAAAACCTACCCAAAAAACTTCCAACATACAAACTAAATATACCATCTGCACTCTGTTACTCTTTGTTGCACTCAGGTTATGAATAACGGTAACATAATCTCTCTTTTACTCTCTCTTTGTTATTTATTGCTCTTTTATTTCTCAAAAGTAGACTATCATCTCTAAGGAAGTTTGATGCTTCTTGGAACAAGCACGTAGCTTGGCAGCCCACTCATATATCTACTAATATATATTTTTATGGTAGTGCTTTCTTACTTGCAGGTAGTCCTCCCCAACCAAAGAGGAGTGCTCATAACATTTGGATACGACGTGCAAACCAATCTAGGTTCATTCTAATCACTTATCCCTATCTATCTTATATGTTTTTCTTTAGTCACAAAATATACATAATTTTAGTGAAACACCATGCAACATCAGGAGTAACAAGTGTCTTTTTTAGTCATTTAGAACCTATAAAATATTAAGAAACTCCTTTTACATAAAAAACTACCTTCCATGATTAGTCTTCTAAAATTGCCTTATGACTACAAATAATTAGGTCTGATGATTGATCTGAGTATGAGGGGTTACTAAAAATCTCTCTCTTTCATTGGAAAGCTCCTAACCCTTCCTATCATTCTAGCCATGCATGATTATACTTGGTAGTCTCAAAATAGCCCTTTTCCCTTCACCTCTCACACTTTTCACCTTCAAGCTCTTCAAACCTGAAATATGATCCATATAAGAATACTAATGACATGTTTAAGGAGATATCATACCATCAATTACAAGAAATTATCCTTAAAAGGCTCCCAAAATGAAAGTTCACCATTTTTTCTAAGTCTCCCCTAGCTGGCTCACTAGACTAGATGAATTGAGATAACTAGTAGGAACACTTAGGATCTTAGACACTTGATATAATTACCATTAGGACTTATAACAAGTCCTAAACCTTCCTCCAAAAGTTATTTGGCCTCTTGAAAGTTTACAATGCCTACAAAACACCAAAAATGGTCAAAATAATCCCTATTTTACCATATTTTTTATAGTTATGTACAATCCAATCCCATGGTGTGACCCTCATGGAGTTTTTAACAACTTATATTCTACACTCATGGTCAAATTCATCCATCTGGATACTCAAATTGCCTCATCTTCCCAATCAGGTCACTATGGAACTTTTACAAGGGTTTTGAAGTGATTTTCATTATTAGCATTCGTTCATAGCCATGGTACATTGTAGCTCTGATAAAATTACACTTATGGCTCTTCAAGGACCTCCTTCAACTTCCTTGAATGGCTTAAGGTCCCATGCAAATCTTGGTGGAAGTTCTAAGCACTTGAAGTTGATGTTCGAGCTCATTTTTTGCTTCTTGGTGGGGTTTGAATGCTTCCTAAGACAAAAATGGCTTCCTAGACACTTTATTTAAAAAAAAAGAGTTGTAAAATATTTTTATATACCCTAAAAATTTCCTCCAACCATTATAATGGATTGAAAAAAGCTTGAAATGAAAATTGACCCCTATTTGGTTTTAGGCCTAGACCTTGCCAATAGGTTTGCCTACATCTTTGAGCTCCTCTTGACCTTCAAATGGTTATAATTGAAATGTTATCATTTTAACACACCCAAGATACCTCTGTAAATATGTATTTATCACTTTAAAATCATATATTGGGTTGAAAGTGCACATGACCTCCAATTTGGCTTCTAGCCCTAAGGCTTTCCTTCACCTTGACTGTAACCCTTGTTGTGTAGGGTGCCTTGTATGCTATAAATCATCCTAGAAAGTCTTATTATGTTTTTTTAGGCATAATATATCTTATATAACCTTTATTTTGTCTTTTTTCCCTTGAGATCATTAATTCATCACTTTTCCCCAAAACAATCATTCTTGTGCATTAAGGGATTGCCCCTGATTTGAGACAAAACATAGAGAATTAGGACTATTTGTTTGGGAAAAGTGAGTATGTTAAGATATTTGAAAGGTCATAATTACAAAATTTACCAAATGGTTTTGTCTAATTCCATGTTTATGGGGTCTAAATATCCCAATTTCTTCAAAAAGAGATAAAAAACCTTATTTTTACATGTTCTTGTCCAAACCTCCTCATGGATACTCCTTCACTTCCTTGATTCATACAAGTTGATTATTTATGTTACTTACCCTAATTTAATGATTTTTAAACCTATGGATACACTCAAAACCTCTCTCTTAGGTGGAATCCCCAAACTCACCTCCTGAAAAAAGGCTTTTCCAACCCTGCTTATACGAACTAAGTCCATTTTGCTATAAGAAAAGGGGCTTGGGTGGCTTGAGAATGTATTGGAAATATTATTTACTTAATTTTATCATGATGAATCCACCTTATTCTATTTGAAACTCTCCCTTTCTTTCTAAGGCACCAAACTCTCACATGTTCCTCTCTTGCTTCTGACCTTGTCTAACTATGACAATGAACATGGTGCTTTTACTTTCGACATATTTATTTAGAGGCTATAATAAAGGTTTTAAAAAAGTATATAGTCATTTTTTAATTTAATTCATATTTAAATGTGACATCATATCCAAACCTAGCATCTTGGCCCTTTTAGGCTTTCCAATTTCTCACTGTCCTTGTGGACTGAGACAGTCCTAAGACCCTGCCTGTAGGTGATTTGGGGTTGATAAAGGCATGAATTTGGTCTTTATTTATGATTTTAAAACTCATTTGGATTTCCAAATAATTGGGTTTGTAATTTCCACATCTTTCAGCCCTAAAGTGCTTCAAGAATCCTCCAAGTGCCATAATCTAACTTCACTATTGTCCTACCTATAGGTGACTATCCCTTCTATCATTTTAGGCCTATAGGTTGTTTTCTAGGTCAAGAATGTAATTTTTAATTGTATAATTGATGGAATTAATGTATTTTATTTCATTCAAAATATAAACTTTCCTTCACCTTATTCATTATAATTCTTATTTCACAAACCTTGACCTTTCTGCCTATAGGTGATTCCTCAGTCTTGTGTATGGACAGAGGAATATGCATTAGGGTTAAGAGATTGGATTCACATTATCTCATAGACTCTTATCATACAAGTATCATTTGATCCATTATCATCATTAAATTTGGTAGCATAGTCCAAGATCATCAAAATGGGATGCAAAGTCACTTTTGATCAATATCTTGTAGGTAACACTACCCTGCTTTAGTGGTTTTCTAGCCATCTTTGAGGGTCTAAATGACCACCTTACACTATTAATTTATCCTTTAAACTTTGGGAAATATTTATTTTTTCTATAAAATATACCTCTACCTAATTATAATATTCAAATCATTTTATAGGTTCACTTTGAGAGGCCTACAAAAACCCCTCAGGGCTCTGTTTGGTGTTTTTAGAGCAAAATGGCCTGAATACAGTCCAATCTTCCATTTGATGTTTTGACACTTTTCTTGTCAAACTAAGATGATCGATAGGTCTGTCTAGGACTTTTCATATCAAGGAATCTCAAATTTTATTGAACAATATATTGAAACACCTTTAGAGGGCTTTGTCTATGGCATCGTCTATAGATTATCATCTCCTTTATACAAGCAAAATTGGGCCTATTTCCCAAGTTTGCAAGTTTATGGTGCTATACATGCCTCCATCCAACATTTCAATGCACATTAATAGTCCCAATAGGTTAAGGACCATGTCAAACCTTCAAAATTACATTTGTGATGTCAACATGCTCTTGTAAGTGGAGTTTCTTGACTATGATATACAAAGAATTCTTGAAATGACAAGAATCATGCAAGGCATGATTTAAAAACACCCCAAGAGAAATTTTCAACACTTTAATTCCCAACATACACTAATATAATTTCTAAAAAAACATCTAAACATCATATCCAATGTGAAGGAAACATTTTCAAAGCAATTGGGATGATTATGAATGCAAACTAGACATTTTAAAAGCCTAGAAGAGGTTTCCTCAAAGAATTAAAATCTCCAAAAAAATTAGAATCATGGAAACATCTTGAAAATAATGTGGAGACACATAAAACACACAAATCCATCAATCTAAAACAAGAAACTCTGAGACAAGCTCAAACAGTGATCCCCTCATGGTTGAACATGCATAAAAAGCTACTTGGGATAAAACTGATGGTTCATTAAGGAGGATTCAACAAATATCAAGTTATTGTTATTAAAATTAATTTCACTTTGAGTACCATCCACCCCTAGAAACAATCCTCCCAATTCCACCTAAACGGCCCATACCAAGTATATGAAGTTGTTCCTTCTTTGCTTGCCAAGTGAAAATGGAGGAAAACAAGTTGTAGATGAATTTTTTTGCATTATTATTGAAAAAAAGGCATGGAAATGGATGATGTAATGTGAATATTTACTCTTCCCATGTTAATAGCTGATGATGGACTTGATAAGTCCGTACAAGTTCCCCAAACCCCTTATTTTGAGGGAAAACTACCATATATTGAACATAACTACTTATTTCCTAGAAAATGAATTTTATTGACCTTATACTAACATTATCCACATTTAAACTCACTTGGGTGTCAAGTTTGCTTGCATAAAAATCCATATAAGTCATTAAATGGGCTAAAAAATGACCAAAAGGCCCCTTTTTCCACATGAGACAAGACCTATGACCAATTTATGAATTGTAAACATATTAATGACCACCTTAAGACATTTTAAACACAATTTGACCCTTTTAATACCTTTGACCAAGGTTGACCAACCTTTGAATTTAGTTGACTTGCCTAATACATAGAGGGTGGACTTCAACAAGGATTAGGAAGGGAATGGGTAAGATAATATTTCAACCTAACACCCTATAAGACACATGGGAATATTATTAAAGGTTAAAAATATTATGGGTTGGCCCAAATTTGACTTGGGGTCAAATCTGGTCAATAGTAGTAAGCAACAATTCAGAAGAGTTAACGATGCTTTCATCTACAACATCATCACCAAGTTTAATTCAGAGCTTAAGATGGAAAGGTTTTCCAGAGAATAAAAAAATGAAATTACTAAATAGGGATCATTATTATAAAATTCCCTACATATTCCTACATTAGGGTAGCAAGCTTCAATGGTTGTCCCTACACCCTTCCCCATTATGTAAGTGATAAGTGGGCATTGTTGGAATTGGTGAGGCAGCTTGTGGAGGCCCATAAGTTCCTCTTGAATAAACATAAAGTAGAGATCTAGTTCCATATTTATATTGGGATTTATACATGACAAACTCTTTTTAAGTCTAAATGTGCAGAAGCAAAGATGAGTCAAGTAACATTAAAGACCATGTAGTCTAGGTCATACTTTGACCCTCATGAAAAAATCACCCATGCATTAGATTTGGCATCATATGAACATGTGCCATATTATTAAGATTATTGGGAGGATTACGATGATGAAGAAATGGTCAGGATGAGGGACTATTCAAGAATGTCCCTATAATAGATAAAATATTATGACCTAGCACTAGTTCTCAATAACTTGGAAGATGATAATTTTAGAGTTGATCCACTATACCTCACCCAAGTCATTGTGAAACCCCTACCACCAGTTAGGTGGTCAATACTTGAATATTTATCCCTATTTTATATGAAAACCCATATCATCAACAAGACTATTAATTGGCTAAGAAGTAAAGGGGTACAAATCACAAGAGAGACCATAGGAGTCAAGGAGAAACTCCTAAAATTAAAAATTGAGGGTATAACACCAATAACAGAGGGCCCTAGTGAGTCATCAATGGGACCTAAATAGAAGAAGAAATGAAAAAATAAGACTAAGTCTAGGAAATGAGAGTCAAGTAGGGAAGGGGAAGCTATAGATAAACCCATATATCTTTCAATAGAGGAGACATCACCAAAACAAAAGGATCTACTACCTTGGATCCTATAGCCATTATTCCCCCTTCTCATATCCCTATAATTTAGGAGGATTCAACACTTCCACTAGCTTCTTCTCCTCCTCAAGCACCACAGATTCCCATTATATCACAAGTTTCAAATCCTCTCCCTCCACTCATTCCCACTTCATCTACCACTCTACTCACATCAATTAGCCAAGTGCAAATAGTACCAATAAGTCTAGGGAGCACTCAGGGCCCCCTAGAGTATAAGTCTAAATTCCTACTCCATCTTCCCTTCCTCTCACCTCTTCTTCCCCATTCAATTCACTCCCACTTTCTATTCCATTCACAATTCCTTTTGTTTCATCACCATTGATTCCTAACACCTCTTAATAGTACATAGCCTCAGAGTATTGTTCCCTCCTCCTTTCAAACCACCATTTTCACCTCACCAACCTTGAGTGGCCCTACACAACTAATTAACACATTCAGTGACTTGGCTTCCACCCTTCAACCAATTCCTAAATTCATAATCCCTAATTTTATTACACCACTCTCCCCCATTTCCACTATTTTATCCATGTCATCAGTTGAGCTTGGAGCAAATCAAACACTTGGTATAACAATGGGTTTACAAGATGTTGGTAAGGAAAAGCCTACACAAACACCTCTTGAACAACCTACTATGTCATCTTCCTAGTAGTCTTCATTGGTCACAGTATCAGTTAGTGCAGCTACATTAGCTATAGATTCTTTGGTGACCATGCCAAATATGTAGAAGGCTACCCCTAGTTGGTTAGCCTAATTAGTAGACAAAAAGAGGAAGACAGTGATTGACCCTAACACCTTGGACTTTGAAATGTCATAATTCAAAAATAAGACAAAATATATTCCCAAGACCCTCTCAAGAACATTCACTAATAACAAGGGAGAGAGATATGTGGAGATTGTAGTTCCCCCACCAGACAAGGTAAAAGGAGATCTTGTGGTGGTAGATTATCAGGTCTCTCAAATATACCTTGGTCAACAAATGAGAGAAGGGATTAAGCATGATGTATAGTTAGGTATTAACTCTCTCTTCCAGATAATTGACAATGACAAAGACACCAAGGATGAACTTAAAAGGAAGATTGATCAGTTGATCGAAGCACCCAACCAATTTGTTAAACCCAGTGAAACATCATAAGAACCACATGTAGTGTAGCTAATTAGTCTGGATCAAGCTACAATTTATTCCACACTAGAGATTGCTCACATGGGAAGGGATACTAAAAAATGGTCTGAAGAACTAATTATAAGTGGCAACAAGGTCCTCATAGCAATGCTAGAGCAGTATGGCATCTTCATGAAAAGGAAGGAAATTATTAAATTTCAAATCAATAGATATGAAGAAGAAATTCAAACTTTGAACATGTATTATCCCAAATTGAAAGCCATAAAGTCAATAGATATGAATACCCTCATTGTTGAGAATATATTGAAGAACTTTATTGAACATGAGGAATTACACAAGGATACCCAATTTCAGATATGAATATTGATTGAATCTGCTGAGTGAGCCAAGGAGGCTCATGATAAAGTTATTGATGTGTTGTATGAAATTGATGTCATGATGAATTTAATGTCATGTCAACCACTGGATGATATAGGCAGTCTCTACTAGGCATAACATATTTAGGGACATTTTAAATCAATAATTGAAAAGGATTCTGGAAAGGATAGAGTCTTTGTTTTAAGTTTAATTCACAAGTTCATAAACTATGAGAAGGTAATTGATTGAATGAGAAATAAAATATAGGGAATAAGAAATTTTTGAAGAGAGTTATTTGATGTACAGGCAAATTGCACAACTTTTAACATTTACTCCTATAGTCCAGATGAAGAATGAATATAAAAAATATTCAAGGCCTTTGATGCCTACTCAGAGAAGTAGCAAGCAAAAAGTGACAAGAAAGTTGAAGCTAACCTGAAGACTGATAAAAATTTCCATCTCTTTTGAATATTTAAAAATCTTGCTATCATGTGTAGTTTTATTTTGAAGACATTTTAATTATAATTTATAATTACAAAGTACAACTGTGTATTTTTTGTAACTCCTTTAAAGAAAGAGAAAACATGTATTTTTCACTTTATATCTTTTAAATATGAAAGTGGCAAAAATTATGTTGAAAATTGCACTTTCTATTTTGATTAATGTAAAATGAAAAAATACAAGTTATAAAAACAAAATTTACACCCCCCTTTTGTAAAAAGTGATTAAGGCTTGAATTTTAAAAGTCTCACTTTAATCTTGCATGCTAAGGTTTGCATGCAAAAGAGATTTGAAAATTTATTTTCAATATTATATTTTATTTTTGAAGACCAAGTTCTTTTTTAGCATCGCTTCTTGCATGGAGATCTATTTCCAGCTATCATCCAGGAAGCCTTGCATGAAGATATCTAGTTATGCCAAGACCACTTCTAGATCAACATAAAACTCATGCATGCCATTTTTCAGCCATTCCACAAGTTTAGAAGTTCTAGAAGAAGAGGAACTCACCCACTTTGCATGAGGGTTTTGGATTTGCATGATCTCCTTCAATTGGGTATTCAATTTCTATTAACTACATCTCATCTATGGGAGATTTTGTATAAAAATGGGCAAACCCTATGGCCCAATTTATATTTTTTCTGTTAGTAATATTTTTTTGTATTTTGAATGTATTTACTTCAAGCTATAGCCTTTAGAGAGAAATAAAGTTGAGTTTTACCTTTCTTGTCTTTGGAATCTTTGTGTCATTCAAGTTATTTAATTCTTTGTGGAAGTTTTTACCTTTTGTTTCAGTTTTAAGTTAAATTATCTGTGGTATTTTTTCCCTCTTTATTACATTGTTTGAAATAAATATCTTTTCCCTTTGTTGAAGATTAACTAAAAAATTACCTTTGATTTCCAAATTTGCATAAGTCTATGCTTAACATAAACTCAATCTAATTTCTACCCTATTTTGCTTTTCAAATAAGCATCTAAATCCATTATATAAATTTGGTGTAATCACCTTGTTTCTAGTTTTTTATAAATTCCAATTCTTTAACCCTTTTCCCATTAGAAGCCTATTTTAGGATCCAAAAATCACTAAAGAGCGAGATTTTCACAAGAATTATATCTTATCAGTTTGCATCAAATTTTAGTGAGAGGAAGCTGGCCTTCTCTAAATATTAACCTCAAAATTGCCAAGGTCCCATGACTTTTGAGGTTTTTCTATTATTTCATTAGGCATTTGTATAACAAGCTAAAAAATCAAGACAAGTGTAATCCTCTGTGATAACAATTTTTGTCACGCTCGGTGGGACCTAAAAATTACATAGATATCGATGCTAGTCTCATCAACCATTGTACAAGTTTCATATAAATATTAAAGCACATGTCAACTCCATTGGATTACAAACTCACGAGATCAAGGTTACGTATGCCAAGCAAATAAATAAGATCATCTACCAAATGTAAGAGGGCTGATTTTTTAGAATTATAATTTCCATCAAAGAAGAGAACCAAAATAGTCACCCCTCAACCTAAGGTATACCCTACAATTTTATTCCCATCCCCTTTGGTCACTTCAATCAGCTCTATATCCTCCATAATGGATAGAATTCAGAATTTCATAGCTTTTAATACAATTAGTCCACTCATTTTAGCCCAATGTGATGATATACCAATCTCAACCTTAAAAATTCTACCATATTTTAATTATGTAACTTCTACCACCGCTTCAGAGCATATACAAGACATTGCTAATCTCTGCTCAATTCATAATGTGGTTGAAGACATTGTCACAATCAAACTCCTAGTCTCTTCTTTTAAGGGGAAAGCTTAAAAATGGTATAGAGCTATCATTCCTAGCTCAATTAGAGTTTGGGATGAGTTTGGTGCTACAATGTGCTCTGACTTTGAGGATAAGTGTGACCATCTTTCTTTGGTCAAATAGTTGATTACTACTCAATGATCCCCTCATGAACAAATGAATGACTTCATTTACCACTTCCAAAAGACTTGGAATAGGATTCTAATCTTGGTTAAGCCCACTACAAATAATGCCTTCTTATATTACTTGAAATCCCTTAATAGTGATATAACTATGATGATTCAGTCAATGATTGGTAACACACTTCCTGTGCCTTTTGATATTGTAATAAGGGTCGAGAACTATTTGATTCAGGCCAAAACAATTGTACCATATCCCCCAATGCCTCTATTTCTAGAAATAACCCCTATTTCACCACCTATACTTGTTCCAATCCCTACTCAAGTAAGGCACCTACTCTAACTCTTACACATATAGATGAACTACATGAAGTCAAGTCATTACTCAAGAGTTTTGGATATGAATTAGTGGCAATGAAAATGCAACAAGCACAAAACTAGAAGCCTTTTTGACCATCTAACCCTGTATATCAAGGGAATATGCAACCTTACCAAGGGGATAGGTAACCTTATCAAGGTAAAAATGAACACAAAAGACATAATGCACAGTCGAGACCTCAAAACACTCATCCATTACTGACACCCAGGGCTTCCAAAGCTATTGTCCTGTGCAAAATAATTTGGCTCAAGAATATGAGTGGTGTTATCCATGAAATCTACGTCATAATTAGAATAATTGTCCTAATGGTGTTATTAATCAATCCCTGATGGTCTAAGGTGTAATGAATATTCAAGAGAAATAGGAAGGGTCTGTTTCACAACAAATAGAGACACAAGACCTGCTCAAAGTAAAAAAACTCTTCTAAATTTATAGGAGGATGATTTTAGTGGAATGAACCAAGATGAAGTATTTTTTAATAGTGTAGGCCCTATAGTAGTTAATACACATTCCAAGAAAAGAGAAATAGAAGTTTATCAATTCCCCAAAGTGGACCAAGCCTCAACTTCCAAAGTAGCAACAAAACCAACTAAGATTAATACAGTGCAAAGACCACCCTTCATACCTACCAATAAATTCAAGGTAAAGGTGTCAACTCCAAACCTTATGAAGGAGGACATAGCCCCTACAAAAATACCAATAAGGGTTGGTAATATTTCCTTTAATATTGTCAATCAAATAAAGAAAACTAATTTAAATATCACTATGTGGGAAGCCTTATCTATACCAATATAAAGGGACTTACTACAAGAGGTCTTGAAGAACTTTCAGATATTAGAGAAGGCTCCAACCAAGGGGCCTACACCTGCAGTGAATTTATGTCAGCCTCAAAATGATAAAAAAATAAGAAAAAATGGTAAGCCTCCTTTTACCTTTCACTTATAATAGGAAAGCATCTGGTACACAATTGCATGGTGGATTCAGGAGCTAGTAGTTTCATAATGCCTAAGAAAATAGCTGATGCTATAAGAATAAAATATACACCTATTAATAAAGGGTAGTGTAACTAGATGGGACTATTTTTCAAATAGTAGGAATTATAAAAATACTAGACCTCACTAGTCATGCTTGTCCTAGTCTTTCAATTACTCATGACATTTTAGTCATATACTTCCCCCATACTTCACCATTTGTCTATCAAGAGATTTCACTACAAAAATGTGAGGATATATATCAATTGATTGGTCTCATATGCTACTTAGAGCAAGATATGGGACTAGAGTAACAATAAGATCTGAGCTAATAACAAAGGACCATATCGAATCATATAATCTTACTACTCTTGTAGACATGAACTATACCTTGAAAGACTAAGAGGAGGAGGAGGTGGATCAAGAGAATGCAACACCTATAGAGGAAATCCTAGACACTCACTTGGATGAGTGGGGATCATCCTTGTAATTTGATCCCTATGACTATGTATAAGAAATAGGGCTAGGGATGTATTATATTCATGAACAAGATGCAATCATCTTGAATTTGGTCAAACCAGCTAAGGATCTACAAGGTATGTGGCAATTATTTTTTGATAGTTCATGAAGTGGAAATGGTGTAGATGCAGGAGTTGTATTGATATCTTCAGACAAGGAAAGTTATCTCTATTCATTTAGACTCCAATTTAGCTGCACTAACAATGTAGTTAAATATGAAGAATTGATTCGTGGCCTCTATTTAGCCAAATATAGAGGAATTAGGTTCTTATAGGTATTTGGGAATAGTGAACTTATTGTTTACCAGGTTAGATCAAGAAGTGTGACCAAAAACAACTTGTTAAGGTCATATAAGCATAGGGTTTAGGACCTATTGGAGGATTTCACTACCCTGAATATTAAAGTAGTACTAAGATCATAGAATAATGATGCTAATTGCATGGATTCTATCACATATCAATATAATCTACCAGTTGAGATATCAAAGGAAAATAACTAACATGAGAGGTTGATTGTAAGTCCTTCTATCCCTAATAACACAATTAAATACCAAGTATTTGATAGTGACAAGCAAATCATGAATGTTTTAATAGAAGAGGTTGAGTTTTAAATATGAAATCAACCAAGGTTACAAGACCAATCTGGTGATCAAATCATATAGTTGAAAATAAATAAGTTACCCATGGGTCTTGTTATGTTGGAAAATATATTTAACTTTGACAACCAATTGAAAGATGAGAAAAAGAATATCACCGTCAATGAAGAAGATTGTGAACCCATCATTGTATTAGAAAGTAAGTCACTCAAGATAGGCAAGGTATGTAATATTTCAAAAAATCATGATTTTGATCAATTGTGTAAAGAGTTTGATGATAAATTCACTTGGAGTTATCATTATTTGAGAGGGTTTGACCTAATTTTAACACAACATGCTATTGAACTAGATCTAAATACAAAACTTGTCAGGCAAAAATAGAGGCCCATCAATTCAAAGATTGAACCCTTGATGAAGAATAAACTTTCTAAGTTGATAGAGGATAATATAATATTTCCAATCAAACACTCATCTTAGGTGGTGAATCTAGAACTATAAAAAATGGTGAAATTCATTTATGCATGGATTTTAGAGACTCAAATAAAGCATCACTAAAAGATCATTATCCTCTTTCTCCTATAGAACAAATTCCATAAATAGTGTCAGGATCTGAGAGATTTTCTCTTTTGGATGGTTATTTAGGTTATAATCAAATCCTGGTATAAAAATTAGACCAATTTAAGACTACCTTCATCACCAAATGGGACATGTACACGTATAGGAAGATGCTATTCGGTCTAACAAATGCAAGGGAAACCTTTCAAAGAGTTATGGATATGGTATTCAAAGGTTTGATAAATGATATAATCTTAGTATATTTGGTTGATAGCATAGTCTATTCAAAGCATGCTGGTGCACATTTTGATCACTTGAGAAATATTTTTGAAAGATGTAAAGAATTTGGTGTGTCTCTTAATCCAAAAAAATGCATGTTCACGATACACGAAGGCAAATTACAAGGACATATAGTGTCCAAAGAAGGTATTGTAATAGATATTGAGTGAGTTAGAGCCATATTTGAATTGGTATTATCGAGTCATAAAAATGGGTTACAAAGCTTCCTGGGGAAGATTAAATTTGTGAGGATATTTGTATCAAATTTTTCCTCTTTGGCTAAACCCCTTACTACAATGTTAAAAAAGGGAAATCTTTTCAACTAGATATAGGAAGGAAAATAAAGCTTTGAGGCTATCAAGTAAGCTATCTGTCAAGCTCCCACCTTGGTTAACCTAAACTATGAGAAGGATTTTATCCTCTATGCATTCGGAGGGGAGGGGAGTATCTCAGCAACCCTGACTCAACACAATAACAAAGAATTAGAGCAACCAATATCTTTCTTTAGCCAATATTTAAAGGGTTATGAAGAGAATTATAGCTTCATGGAAAACAAGTGTATGCAGTAGTCAAAGCACTTAATAAATTTAGACACATGCTCTCTAAAAATAAGGTACATTTGATGATCATCCACTAAAGTGTCAAAGATTTTATGTTGAGTAGAGAGATAAACAAAAAATGAGCAGGGTGGATGACTAAAGTCATGGAGTATGATGTTGGTATCATAATCACACTAGTAAGAGGAAAAGGACTATGTGAGTAACTAACTACTAATTTCAAAGCTATTGAACCAATCCCTGACATAGTGTATGATCAAAACATACCTCAACCAGGCAAACTACACTCTTTTAATAGTAGGATCCAAGACATGACTCATTTACTGCATACTGACGAGTACCCCTATGACTTCCAATTGTTGAAGAAGAGGTATTTTAAACTCCAATCAATCCCTTATGTCCTTAATAATTTAATTTTATTCTAAAAGGATTTGAATGGAGTCTTGTTAAGATGTATTAAGCACAAGTAAGCCCTCAAAGAGCTTGAATAATTTCATAATGGACCATCAGGAGGACACTTTTTAGAAAAAACTACAACCATCAAAGTTATGAGAGGAGGCTACTATTGGCTTGAGTTATTTAAGGATGCCCATCAATGGGTTGAAAACTATGAGAAGTGTGCTTACTTCACTGGTAAGCAAAGGCTAGCTACATTTCTTCTCAAACCAATTCAAGCAGATCAACCATTTGCCTAATGGGGCTTATACTTTATCAACATAATCAATCTACCATCAAGCATGGGTCACAAGTGGGTTATTATAGAAATAGATTATTTAACATAATGGACCAAGGTAGTTCTAAAATATGCCACAAAAATATCCATTTTGGATTTTATGGATAACATAGTTTGAAGGTTTGGTATTCCTCACACCATCATATTTGATAGTGCTAAGGCTTTTATGGGTACTCAAGTCCATGAATGGGATGTAAATCATAATGTTCAATTGAGAACATATTCAAATTATTATCCTCAAGGTAATGGCTTAGCTGAGTCCACCAACAAGAATTTAATTTTGATCATTAAACTAACTATGGAAGATAACCAAAGGACATGGCATACAAAGTTGAGATTAGCACTATGGGCTGATATTATTACACCAAAGAGGGCCATCGATATTTCCCCTTTTATTTTGGTGTATGGAAAAGAAGCATGAGTGCCATTTTCAATCAAGATACCATCCCTAGATCTCAATCACAAATTGGACCTGATTGATAATGATGAAATGATGATAAGATTAGTCAAACTCATGGAACTCAAATAAATCAGATGTCAATCAATGAAAGTCTTAGAGGAAAATCAAACACAAGTCAAGAAGAATTTTGATAAAAAGACAACTATAAGAAGCTTCAATGAGGGAGATATGGTCTTAAAGTGGGATGTAGATAAAGCAAAACTGGGTAGGCACATCAAATTCAATGCAATATGTAGCGGACCGTATGTCATCAATCGGTGTAAAAGGCCAAACATCCTAGCTTGCCAAGCTTGATGGTGAAGAATTACCAATCCTAGTTAATGGGATATACCTCAAAACTTGATTTTGAGGAAAGGAATGGTTCCAAAAATCCTAAAAAGTTTGTACATAGTAGAGTTAGTTTATGCTTTCAATAAGTTCTTCAACATGTGTATTTATCTTTAGTTGTTGTTCTTTGTTTTATTTTCCTATTTTGTTTCATGTCTAGGAAATCCTGACTTATTTTCTTTCTTAGGTTGTATTTCTATCAAAATGAAGTTGACTCCATGCCCAATGTCTTACAAGGCTACTAGTTTCAAATGATTATCAAGAAATCATCCCATAGAGATTGCCAAAAGTGTTGAGATTTTTTAGTCCCAAAAATCTCATTATATTCATAAACCTAAAGGAGACCCCATTTGGTTTTTAGATAAAAACCCTTGGACCTCCAAGAATCCATTTTTCTTTGCCTTGTAGAATCTATAACTCTGGATGTAATTTTCACCATTAGAGATTGCTTCATGGGTTTTAGGTCCTGTGAAGCACCAAAATACAAAATCTACATAATCCAAAACTCCCCATGCACTTTGCACGTTCTTGAATGTGCAAAATGCATGGTAGGTTCCGAATCCCACCACATACCCATCTAAAAAAAATCCAAATCTCAATATGAATATTTCACATTTTTATAATGTATGATTTGTATGGTGGGATCTGAACCCCATTGACCACTAAACCTCCCTGCAAAGAGTGGACCTGCTCTAAGCAGGTCCAACCTCCATTGACATACTTTCACATTTTCTCATGGGAAATGGGGACCAAAGTGTAGATTGCACATTTTTACAATGTGCAAAGTGCACACTAAGCTCCGTTCCCTACCATTTCATCAAAACCATCCACAGAGGGTGGACCTACTTTAAGTAGGTCCAACCTTTTTAAAGCTAATTTTGAACCCTTTCATGGGGAGTGGAGGTCAAAATGCATATTTCATGTTTTTTATAAACATGCAAAGTGCATTATGATCCCCACCTCCCATTGAGACTTTTCAAGCCATGGAGGGTGGACCTGCTTCAAGTAGGACCAACTTCCACCACCTACCACCATTAGTCACATTAATTTCAAGGTTTTACTAGAAAAACTAAGGAAATTTCAAGGAATTATCATTGTTTAAATTGTAAGTGTGTTTTAGAGCTCTGATCGCCCTCACCATCACTATTGATCCTTGAGCTTCATGTGTACAAACTGTACCCCAAGCTAAAGCGACTATGAATTTCAAGACACATCACTTGCATGAGTAAAATGATACCTCTTTGTGTTATCTTTACTTCAGACTTCCATTTCCATGAATCTTTCAATATCTCAAGTTTTCTCATTTCATTTTGAGGTTTTCATCTGAAGGTTTGGTTTGGGATAGGTGTCATTTTGCATAGATACTATTAGGTTTAGGGTTTATCTATTGTAGAATTTCTTGACTAGGGCAGCCCAAAGTAATCCAAGGTTTTAAATTTTTTATATAGGTGTTTTTATCCCAAGTTTTATCCCCTCTTAATTTTTACAATCAAAAGTTCAAAGTTTTGTCTAATCAAAATAAATATTCATAAATACTTCCCATCTAAAACCCATAGAATATTCTTCCAATATTCCTTTTCCCTCTAGTATCCCTACAAATACTAGACATGCTATAAGTACCTTTGAACCTCGTAGCTTCTTATTGTATTAGAGATAGTGGGCGTGCCTCAAGCACCTCCCACTTCCATCAAGAACCCAACATATTCAAAACACCATAGAAGGTGGACCTACCTTAAGCACATCTTACCTCCATTGGATATTTTTAACTCTCATCCACTACAGACACTAGACATGCTCCAAACACCTCCAAGTTCTACTAACTTCAATAGTTAGTTATTCAGAGGATTTTTGTATTATCCCCATGCCTTCCAAAGAGATGAAGTTCAAATCAAAGGGTCCTAAAGTAGTTTATTGCCTAAAATCCAACCTCATGGATATTAGTGATACAGACTTAGGTCATATTTACTTAGGAGACTTTTGCGCTAGGATTGGGTTAGATTTCAAGAACGATTAGATATAGAGTATTTATGACTATATTCCCACAAGCTGTAGCTTTTCCCCTGACTATTAGAAGTCCCAAATTAATCTTGACAATAGCTTAGCACTATGACCTCGACATGAGACAGGTATATAATGATAAATGGGAAAAGATCTAGGACCTTGACCCTAATTATGTCAAAATAATATTTTCCAATCTTGATTTTGAGAGTTATTTGGATATAACTCACTAAACATCTATGGAATTATATGAGGAGAAGAGAGATGTATGTCAGAAAATAATCAACAAGTAGTGGCTTAAGACCCCTAAACACTCTTCCTCTAGATTTCCCAATATAATGTATAGGTCTAATTTCATAGAAGAGGTGGGAGATGTTATAACACTACTACATAGAGTCACTGGCAGTCCTGATGCCTAGTGCTATGAAAAATGGATGTATCAATACATTTGGACTTTATGAGAGAATAAGCAGTATATACATTAGGTGCAACTAATTAGTGATTCTCTCTATCAACAATTTTTGGAGGTTGGAACCTCCAATTAGTTTCACATGACATCATATGTTGTTTACATTTTAGCTAAGGGGAGATTGTTCCCAGGTCTAAATGTGGTACCTGAAGAAATAACAAGAGTGTACAACTACTAACCTGACCTTACCCTTTAGGCTAGTAAACAACAATTTATAAGAGTTAATGATGCTTTCATTTACAACATCATCACCATGTTTGATTCAGAGCTTAAGAAGGAAAGGTTTTCTAGAGAAGAAAATGAAGAAATTACTAAATGGGGATTATTATTTATATAATTCACCACATATTCCTACATTAGGGAAATAAGCTTCAGTGGATGTCCCTACACCCTTCCCCATTATGTAAGTGATAAGTGGGCATTGTTGGAATTGGTAAGGCAGTTAGTGGATGCCTGTAAGCTATTCTCAAATAGACATAAGGTAGGGATCTACTTCCCTATTTTTATTGGCCATTATACATGCCAAACTCTTTTGAAGGATAAATGTGCAAAAGAAAAAATGATCCAAGTAACATTAAAGACCTTAGATTCAATTCCATACTTTTAACCTTATGGAAAAATCACCCATGCATTAGATTTGGCATCATATGAACATGTGCCATACTATGAAGAATATTGGGAGGATTGTGATGATGAAGAAATTGTTAGGATGAGGGACTCTTCAAGAATGTCCCTACAACAGATAAAAGATTATGACCTAGCACCTGTTCCCAACAACTTGGAAGATGATACTTTTAGATTTGATCTACTATACCTCACCCAAGTCATTGTGAAACCCCTACCACTAGTTAGGTGGTTAATTCTCAAATTTTTCTCCCTGTTTGATAGGATATCCCTTGTCATCAACATGAATATTAATTTTCTAAAAAGTAAAGGGGTACAAATCACAAGAGAGACCATTGGAGGTAAGGAAAATCTCATGAAATTAAAAAAATGAGGGTATAACACCAATAGCATATGGCCCTAGTGAGTCATTAGTGGGACCTAAACATAAGAAGAAAAAGAAAACTAAGACTAAGACTAGGAAAGGAGAGTCAAGCAAGGAAGGGGAAGCTGCAGATAAACCCATAAATATTTTAGTAGAGGAGACATCACCAAAAACATAAGGATCTACAATTTTAGATCCTATAACACTAGCTCTTATAGCCATTATTCCCCATTCTCCTACCCCTATAGTTCAGTAGGCTTCAACACTTCCACTAGCTACTTATCTTCCTCAAGCAACCCAGATTCCCATTGTATCGCAAGTTTCAACTCCTCTTACTCCATTAATTCCCACTTTATATACCACTCCACTCACCTCAATTATCCAAGTGCAAACATTACAAGAACACTTAGGTCCCCCCTACAATAGGATTCCAAATTCCTACTCCATATTCCCTTCCTCTCACCTTTCCTTCCCTATTTGATTCACTCCCACTTTCTATTTCATTCATAATTTATTTTGTTTAATCACCATTGATTCCTGACACCACTCAACAATAGATTTCCCTAGAGTCAGTTACCTTGACTACCATTCTATAGGCCACACTAACATATGGAGTGAGTACTATTCCCTCCTCTTCTCAACCTACCAATTTCACTTCACCAATTTTGAGTGGCCCTACATACCTAATCAACACATTTAGTGCCTTGGATTCCACCCTTTCACTAGTTCCTAAATTCACAATCCCTGCTTCCATTGCACCACTCTCCCCTATTTCTACTATTTCATCAATGTTGTCAATTGAACTTGAAGCAACTCAAACACTTATTACAATAATGGGTTTGCAAGATGTTGGTAAGGATAAGCTTGCACAGACACCTCTTGAGCAGCCTACTATGTCATCTTCCTAGGAATCTTCATTGGTCATGGTGTTAGTGTAGTTACATCAACTATTAGATTCTTTGGTGACAATGATAGATATGTAAAAAAATACCCCTAGTTGGTTAGCCCAATCAATAAGCAAAAATAGGAAGACAATGATTGACCCCAATAACTTGAACTTCAAAATGTTATAAGTCAAGAAGAAAACAAAATCTACTCCCAAGACCCTTTTGAGAACATTCACTAATAATAAGGGAGAGAGATATGTGGAGCTTGTAGTTCCCCCACTAGACAAACCAAAAGGAGATCTTATGGTGGTAGATTATTAGGTCTCTCAAATACACCTAGGTTGAGAAATGAGAGAAGGGATTAAGCATGATGTACATTCAGGTATCAACTCTCTCTTATAAATAATTGACCACAATAAAGCCACCAAGGATGAAATCAAAAGGAATATTGATCAGTTGATCGAAGCACTCAACCAATTTTTTAAGCCTAGTGAAACATTGCAAGAACCATAGCCAGTGTAGCTAATCAGTCTAGATCAAGCTATAATTGATTTTTCATGAGAGATTGCTCATATGGGAAGGGATACTAAATAATTGTCTGAGGAACTAATTACAAGTGGAAACAAGACCCTCATAGTAATGCTAGAGCACTATGGCATCATCATGGAAAGGAAGAAAATTCTAAAAGCACATATCAACAACTACAAAGAAGAAATTAAAACTTTGAACATGTATTATCCCAAGTTGACAGCCATAAATTCAATAGATATGAATACCCTCATTACTAATAATATATTGAAGAACTTTGCTAAGCATGAGGAATTACACAAGGCTGGCCAATTTTCGATACGAATATTGATTGATTCTACTGAGTGAGCCAAGGAAGATCATGATAAGATATTAATGTGCTATATGAAATTGATGACATGATGAATTTAATGTCATGCCAACCACTGGATGATACCAGTAGTCTCTACCAAGTAGACTATATTCGAGGACATTTTAAATACATAGTTGTATTGGAGTCTGTAAAGGACATAGTATTTATTTTAAGTTCAATTCATAGGTTCATAAACTATGAGAAGGCAATTGATCGAATGAGAACTAAAATGTAGGGCATAATAAATTTCCAAAGAGAGTTATTTGATGTATAGGTAGACTACACAACTTCTAACATTTACTCCTATGGGCCAGATGAAGAATGAATACAAGGGCATAAGAACTTTCCAAAGAGATTTATTTGACATATAGTTAGACTACACAACTTCTAACATTTACTCCTATGGGCCAGTTGAAGAATGAATACAATAAATATTCAAGGCCTTTGATGCTTACTCAAAGAAGTAGTGAGTAAAAAGTAACAAGAAAGTTGAAGCTAGCCTAAAGACTGATTAAATTTTCCCTCTCTTTCAAATATTTCAAAATCTTCCTATCATGTGTAGTTTCATTTTGAAGACATTTTAATTGTAATTTGTAATTACAAAGTACAACAATGTAATTTTTGTAACTCTTTTAAAGAAAGAGAAAACATGTATTTTTCACTTTATATCTTGTAAATATGAAAATTTCAAAAATAAAGTTGTAAATTGCATTTTCTATTTTGATTAATGTAAAATGAAAAAGTGCATGTTATAAAATCAAAATGCATGCCACCCTTTTGTAAAGAGTGATTAAGGCTTAAATGTTAAAAATCTCACTTTAATCTTGCATGCTAGGGTTTACATGTAAAAGAGATTTTAAAATTTATTTTCGATATTATCTTTTCTTTTTGAAGACCAAGTTCTTTTCTAGCATCATTTCTTGCATGGAGAGTTATTTTTAGCTATCATCTAGGAAGCCTTACATGAAGATCTCTAGCTACACCAAGATCACTTCCAGATTAATACAAAACTCATACACGCCATTTTCTAGTCATTCCACAAGTTCAAAAGCACTAGAAGAAGAGGAAATCACCCCTTTGGCATGAGGGTTTTAAATTTGCATGATCTCCTTCAATTGGGTATTCAAGTTCTGTGAACTACATCTCATCTATCTGAGATTTTGTATAAAAATGGATAGACCCTATGGCACAATTTATCTTTTTATTGTTAGTAATACTTTTCTACATTTTGAATGTATTTGCTACAAGTTATACCCTTTAAAGAGAAATAAAGTTGAGTTTTGCCTTTCTTATCTTTGGAATTCTATGTCATTCAGGTTATTTAATTTTTCATGGAAGTTTTTATCTTTTGTTTCAGTTTCAAGATAAATCATCTGTGGTATTTTTGCCCTCTTGATTACATTGTTTGAAATAAAGATCTTTTCCCTTTGTTGAAGATTAACTAAAAAATTACCTCTAATTTCCAAATTTGCATAAGTCAGTGCTTAACATAAACTCAATCTACTTTCTGCCCTATTGTGCTTTTCAAGAAAGCATTTAGATATGTTATATAAATTTGGTGCAATCACCTTATTTCTATTTTTTTACAAATTGCAATTCTTTAACCCTTTTTCTGTTAAAACCTAGTTTAGGACCCAAAAATCACTAAAGAGTGATATTTTCACAAGACCAATATCTTATCAGTTTGCATCAAATTTTTGTGAAAGGAAACCATCCTTCAGAGATTAAGCTCAAAATTGCCAAGGTGCCATGACTTTGGAGGTTTTTCTATTTTTTCATTAGGCACTTGCACAACAAGCTACATAATCAAGATAGGTGCAATCCTATGTGATAAAAAGAACCTCCTCCAAGATAAAATTGAAGGAATGGTTTATATAGCTAATGAAGAGATCATGTAGCTAGTGAATGTTTCTATCTAGGCACAAAGACACTTCATGTAGACATTAAAGCTACATTAACCATGCATAATAAGTTGATGGAGAAGCTTATGAAGTTATCCAAAATATTTTTTCTTGAATTTTAAACTATTGATATTGATTTTTAGGCCACATGTGCCTTGTATTTAGAAATGGAGGCAACAAACCAATTAGATTCAACACCAAAGACACTGCTCGCACCTTTTGAGGGCACTTAGTCTTAGTCCCTAAATTATACATTACAATAAACACAAACTAGACCTATATATTTTCCACTTCTAATATTCACACTTCAACTACATAATTAACTCATGTCATTAATCCAATGGGTGTATCTACCGTAACAGTGCCAACTTAAGTTGTAACTTAAATTACAACTATAAATCCATTTACATAATCAAGCATGCAAAGTCTACCCATCGATACTACCACATCATAGGTAACTTTTAGTGTGTATTACAATTTTAATATAAGTTTATTTTGGGACCCTACTATTTTTATAATTCTTTTGGAAAAAAAATATTTATAATCACATTGCCAACATGTATACCCTACATGAATTTTGACACAGTTCTATTTTTGAAGATGTAAATTTACACTTCACTTAGAGGATGAAGTAACACCTTACCAAGACTATATATATTTGTATACTCCCTATCCCAAAGGGAAGAGAGTTTTGGATGTTAAATATTAATAGGAAATTCTATAGATTATTCTGTAATTTGTCTTGATGTGCAAATATTGATTCTTCTCAAAGCCCGTGAATCTCATATGAAGTTCTATCATTATGGTGTCTTTGTCTTTTAGTTGTGTATGAGTTTTATTTTAGATATAGTTATTGATAATGTGTTATTGTTAATTTGAATACCTTTTGCATATTAATCATAATTTCCCTTTGTAGATGTTTTTAAGTTTACAAACTTAATAACCTTTGATTATATATGCTTAAATTTACTATATATTTTTTTCCTTGTATTCCTAACTATGTTTTTTATTAGAGTGATTACAATATATTGCATAAAATATTGGTTCTTGATTGCTTGTCCAACCCCTAGTTCAAGAGTCGGCTTAGGAATGTTTCATCTTATTTGGTCCACATGCCTCCTTTTCTACCCTAACTTTCATTTATTTTAGTTTATTTTGGTTAAACCCACCTTAAGTTAGATCTATCATATATCCACACATATAAATTAGATATATATTCATCCATAACTGAGCCATCTATGGTTAAAAACTACTCTCCTCATTGTTATTCCACCAAAAGGTTGTTTACAAAACCCAATATGCTATAACTCATGCCTTGGAGTGAATTATTTTTACCAACCCTAAAATGTTATAGGATATCTCATAGATTTCCATGGTGTACATAAAAATTACATCAATAAGAAATTATCTAGTGCTATAAGGAGGGATTGAACTTCCACTTATGCTTCTTTAAAAAAATCACTTGAGTTTCACTAGATATACTCAGAAGATTAACAAGTTCTACCTCGTACACTAACTTGATATACCTCCCTTTGAAAATCCATAGAAAAATTAGGTTAGATAAAGGTGTTAAGAGAGTACCCCAATATCTATCACATTATTTTAATAGATGACCCCATTTTCCTCTACATCTAATGGACTAAACTTGGCTAACTAGTTATGTTATCAATCTCACTGGAGATGTGCATGATTTACCCATAAACCCTAAGAAGTATTTTCCTTCCTTTTATCCCTCAAGAGGTAGGACTATTGAAGATCACATTAAATCTTTTAAAACTACTTTAATAATATTTAATGTAGTACATGAGGATATGACATGCAACCATTTTCCCTTTATATTATAAGATGTGTCCTATAACTAGTTTCTTAATATCCTAAAAGGTTTGATTACATCTTAGGAATAATGTTAGAACACCTTTTTGGCATAGTTTGGCCAAGTCACTAGTGATACTATTATATATCAACACTTTTAAGGAATGAGAAAGGAATTGAATGAACCAATTCGAGCCTTTAATGCTAGGTTCCAAAATATTTACAATAGACTTAAAACTACCTAAAAACCTATTGAGGCATTGGCCCTCAAAATGTATAAGAATGACCTAGATCCCACAAATGTTATCTTTATCTACATAGCTACCAATATTGATACATTACATTTGGATTACACTGAAGCTATCAACATTGAAAAATAATTGAATCCTCAATCATAAGCTTTAACCCCACTCAATCTTATTCATGTTTTCCCATCCTTCATCTCAATTACAAATGCAAATCAGAACCATGTATACACTCATTTACCTTTATCCCATGCTCTAAACAAAGATTCATATTCTATAGGTATAAAATACCTTTCAACATGTCTAGAAATAATCAAGAGTAGCAGCCACCAAACAGGATGCCAAAGATAAATATCATGGAAGCAACTCTTCCTAACTAGTGTCAGGTTCATAACACAACACAACATCGTGAGCTAGATTACATAGATTTCTAAAATAAATTAAAGATATTTTAGAAGGAGATAGATAGATAGGAAGGTTTTGAAAATCAGACAAAACCATCTTCTTCTACTACTTTGGGACATCCTAGTAAAAAAATGGTATTTGAGACCTATGACTTCCCGTTCCCAGTGAAGGATGCTAACAAACTAGATGATAATTCCATTGAGATCTATGCATTCTTATAGTTCCATAAGACCATTAACAATCTAAGGAAGAATCATCCTATTTTATGCCTTAAAACAATAATGTTACCATTCCTCTAGATTTTAAGGCAAATAATAATGCAACTCCCCCTAAAATGGATGATCACTTGTAGAATATAGAACTATAGAGTAGAGGAGGGTAAAATATTTTTGATGACATAAATAATATCAAGGCTAATATTAGTCTTCACAAGCTAGCCTAGATCACTAAATGGAGAGAATTTCTACTTAAAGCCCTAATTAGAAGATCATTTTCTAACAAATCAAAATTCATGCATACAAACATGATGGTTTACAAGGACAAGCTAGAAGTACCACCTTTTTTTTATTAATTATCAGAATGTTTGGAAATAACATAGATAATTGTTTAGTTAACTCAGGTGCCTCAACCAATGTGATGCCTACGTTTGTATGCAAGAAGTTGGATAAGTAAAAAAAAATGGTCCTATAGTTGGATAAGTCTTATGTCCCATGTGTTGGAAAACTGACAAATGTACACATATAATTGACATTTAAGCCAAGTGTACAATAGTACATAGACATTCTAGTAGTTGACATTCCAGAAGCTTAAGGCTTACTATTGATTCAAGATTGGTCAAACACACTAAATAGATACATGGACATAAATTTATCACACTTGTGGATACCATGTGAAGGAGTAGCCAACCAAATTTGAGTATAATGTGAACTGAATATGAAGTATCTAATCACAAAATATAACACTAAGAATGAGAAGGCTGACTTTGTAGATTTTCATATAAGTGTGTACACATTCACTACCAAGCAATAGATTCATGAATAAGAATTTGAAGATCCTTCTCAGTTATGGATTCTCCATTTTGATGGAGCCAAATCAAAACAAGTTTCATGTTTTGGCATAGCCTTGACTAACCTAGATAAGAAACATTATTTATCCACCTACAAGTTGTAATTTCCTTGTACCAATAATAGAGTTGAGTATGAATGTCTAATCTTGAGCTATAATTTGCAATGAAGCATAATGTCAAGTAGTTATAAATATTTGGTGATTCATAATTGGTTTTTAACTAGATCATAAATAAATTTTAATGCAAACTCACTTACTTGAAGAATTAAAAACATTTAGCATGGAATTTGATAGAGTCTTTTGAAGCATTCAACATCAAGGCCATCCCAAGGGAAGGAAACTAGATGATACATTCACTAGTGGTTTTAACTACCAATATGGAACTGCTCAAAGAATCCAAAATGCAAAAATTATCTATGGAGTAGGTCCCTTTCCCCTCTATCATATAGAATGTGGATAACTTACATGTATTTGAGGATAATCAACATATTATATAATTTATGAATAGTTTTGGAGCCTTTGAATCTAAGCTAATAGATGAGTAAGATGTGTAACCCATGTAGATTGAGCATTTGGGAGAATATGGTGTCCTACAACTAAAGGAGAACTACATCCCACTGGGATGGTCTCCCTAGAATGATCTTTTGATGTAAACCCACAAGTTCAAAAGCAAAATTAGTTTAAAGTAACTGAATCTGATTTTATCAAGGAGAATCTTGGCATTGAAAAACATCCCTAGTATGTGAACATTCATTTGAGTTGCACTGAAAGTGATAAACAAAATTTGAAGAGTCTACATATAAAATACAAGGATGTGATCTCTTGAAAATATGAATATTTGAAATTCTTCAACCCTAGGGTCATCACACATACAATTCCATTGAAATTAGAGCATAAGCCTTTCAGGCAAAGATAGAGGGTAGTAAATCCATTTCTAAAAAATCTCATCTAAATAGAATTACATAAACTACTAGATGTTAAGATTGTCTTTCTAATCAAACATTCTACATGGTTAGATAACTTAGTACTGATCAATAAGAAAAATGAATAAAATAGACTCTATATTTATTTTAGAAATTTGAACCGAACATTAAGAAAGGATAATTATCCTTTACCCTCTTTGGATGAGGTAATTTAGATGGTAAGTGGATCTGAGATGATGTCCTTTTTGGATAGATTCTCAGGCTACAATCAAGTGCTAGTATAAGAATAATATAAAATGAACATTGTTGTCACAACCAAGTGGGAAAAATTTTCATACAAAAGGATGTTTTTTGGCCTAGTCAATGTAGGGGAAACCTTCCAGAGAGCTATGGACATTACTTTTCAAGTACTTGTTGGAAAATTCATCATCATTTATATGGATGACTCAACAGTGTATTCAAAAGATAGATTTGGTCATATAGATCATCTACAAAGAATATTTAATAGGTGTATAAGGTATGGAGTATCAATCAATCCAAAGAAGATATTTCTATGTAAACCCACAAGCTCAAAATCAAAAGTAGTTTAAATCAAATGAATATGATTTTATCAAGGAAAATCTTAGCATCAAACAACATCCCTAGTATGTGAACATTGATTTGAGTTGCACTAAAAGTAAGAAATAAAATTTGAAGAGCCTACAAATGGAATACAATAATGTGATCTCCTTGACATATGAAATTTGAAAGTCTTCAAACCTGGGGTCATCACACATACAATTCCATTGAAACTAGAGCATAAGCCCTTCAGGAAAAGATAGATGCTAGTGAATCCAATTACATAAAATCTCATCAAAATAGAAGTACATAAGCTACTGGATGTTAAGTTTGTCTTTATAATCAACCATTTTACCTGGTTAACTAACCTAATACCGGTCAAGAAGAAAAATGGAGAAATTAGACTCTATATTGATTATAGAAATATGAACCAAGCATTAGAAAAGGATAACTATCCTTTGCCCTCCTTGGATGAGGTAAGTCAGATGGTAAGTCAATATGAGATGATGTCCTTTTTGGATAGATTCATAGGCTATGATCAAGTGCTAGAAGTATAATATATAATGAAGATTGCATTCACAACCAGAACTTTTGCATACAAAAATATGTCTTTTGGCCTAATCAATGCAAGAGAAACCTTCTAGAGAGCTATGAACATTGTTTTTTAAGTATTTTTAGTAAAATGCATCATCATTTATATAGATAACTCAAAAATATATTGTAAAAATAGATTTGATCATATAGATCATTTACAAAGAGTATTTAACAGGTGTATAAGGTATGGAGTATCACTCAATCCAAATAAGATCATCTTTAGAATTATCGAAGGAAAAATGTTAGGCCTTGTCATCACTAAGGATGGGATCTCCATTAATCTAGAATGAATTCAAGTTATTTATAAGCAAACACCTCCTAAAAACAAAATGGAATTGAAGTCTTTATTTGGTAAGATAAACTTTGTAATAAAATTCATATCTGGGTTTGTAGATATTATCAAGCCATTGAATGCTAGTCTAAAGAAAGATTCTAAAATAGAATGGACAATAGAAGTGAGAAAATATTTATAGGACATCAAGGCTGCCATTGCTTAAGCTCTAAATTTGATCATCCTAGACTTTAATAAGAATTTATATGTTTATTCATTTGCATTGGAACATACTTAGTTATTGTACTCATAAAAAGGGTAGATGTGTTGTTCCCAAAATACATCACTTGCTTTTGTGGATAACATACCAACCATTTTGGTCCTGCAAACCAAAACTCTCTCTTTTCTTTCTCAAAAATGTTCTAAGTAGTTAAGTTTTTCGTATATTCAAGCCTTTTTAGCTAAGGAAGTCGCAGGTTCAACAGGCAGGCTTTCTTCAAAGGAAGTTCAAAACACTTAAGGCTTTTCCTTAGTGTTTTGAGGATGGTTCAACGCAAAGGTTCATTCAAAATAATTAACGATGGGCTTCAAATAATTAGAATGAACCACTTTGAACCATTGAACCATTGAAACCCACCTCCAAAAGGTTCAAAGGTTCAATGAGTTCAAAAGTTCAACGACTCTAGCAGACTTAGAGAATAAAAGGAGTCGAAGAGATAAGGTTGAACCGTTAAACCTATGAACCTTGAACCAAAATGGTTCAAAGGTTCAAGGTTCAACGAGTTTAATAAGTTTGAAAGACTTAAAGAAAAGAAGGAATCAAAGAGCGAAGATTAATCCATTGACCCTTGAACCAAAAAGACTTCACAGGTTCAACGAATTCAATAAGTTTAGTGGACTTAGAGAATAAAAGGCTTCAAAGAAAGAGAATGAATCATTGAACCTTGAACCTTAAAGGTTCAAAAGGTTCAATAGGTTTAAAGATTTCATAAGTTTGAATGGAAGCTTTGAGCAAATGAAGGAAGTGGAAGATTCCAGAAAGAAGATCAAAGAAATGGTTTGATCGAAGAAGAAAAGAAAGCGAATGCGGCCCTTCGCAAAACATTAAACCTTTGAACCATTGAACCTTTGAACTAAAAGAGTTCAAGGTTAAAGGTTCAAAGAGGTTCAAGTGATCAGTCATTTCCCCAAAAATGTCAAATTTAGGGTGATGGAATAACCATGGTTTTCAAAATACTTGAGAACAAGCTTAGTGACTAGCTTAGAAAGGAGCCGAAAGAGCAGTAGAAAGAAAGAAGGTAGCCCCGAGAGCTCAGATTGCTTAGGAAGAGATAAAACGTGGCAAGAAAAGAGAGAACAACTATAAGAAATCTAGAAATATCTATAGGAGAGTTATTTCTAGTAGGTGGAATAGTCCACCGATGGACATCAGGGAACACAAACATTCAAAGGTGTGGCCTATTTTTCTGCATTAAGTAAAGGCAAATGGATAGTCGTGTAAGCATCATTAAGAAGACTAGACAATCCATGATGAAGAAAGGACATTTGAGATAATTTATAATGCCAAAGTCAAGGTTGATGCCCTATTCCAGCATGGCCCTTTGACAAATATTTAAGGCATTCAATTCAACGTGGGCCATTTTCATGAAAATAAATGCTCAAGTCTTTCTTGGAATGCTATATATTGTAATCTCTCATTTTGTACAAAGGAGATCTCTCTATTATCAGAAGCAAAGCTCTACCTAAATTGAAAGGCATTCTTGAGACTTTGAGCTCAGACTCTTAATCATATTTTATTAAATGAATGAGAAAGAAAGTGACCTTTCAAACTTTATGTTGAAATAGCTTGTGTCATTTAGGAAATTGTTCTTATGTCTTTTTCCTAAATACAATCTTGTCCATTTAATCAAACAAGCAGAAAAAGTGGAAGTAAGCTGGAAGATGTCTTGAAGCTGACTGTGGGAGACTTTGTGCTACCATAATTACCTTTAGTTTGTGTTTTGTGTAAAGGATATTAGAGAGACTTTGAGCTCCCCTTATGCTTCGTGACCTTTTCCTCTGTTGTAGTTTTAAGTGTAGACTTTGAGCTATGCTTAATCCTGTTGTGTTCCTTTGTCCTAATCAGTAGGAGAGACAACTAAAAACTTTATGCTTTCATTAGTTTCTTGTGGTTTCTATTACTACCCAGAAAGAATCTTGTTGTTGCTTGAATATCACTTTTGAAAGAAGAGAAGTGCCTTTTCAGTAATTACACCAAAATTCTCTTCTGTTCTATGAACATCATCTCTAAGAAAAGAGAGATGGATGATATGATTTCACCCCTGAGTATATTTTTAGATTATATATATATATATATATATATATATATATATATATATATGCTATAGTATATAATAAATTATAGGGAACCTCCCATTGCTGAGAGGAGAGATTTATCTCATTATGGCTATGGCCACCACACCTATTTTACCGAATAAATATTCTTATGTTGTGGTTGATGCACCTATTTTTCTGTTAGTCAGCTGGTGACAAAATATTCACCCAATAATTTTTGGTGACTCCACTGGGGATAGAACACTGAGTTTAAAGCCTCAAGCTTCAAATTGAAGTGGTTTCAATTCTTTTCCATATCCATTTTACACTCTGACAGATCCACCGTACACACAAAGCTATAGAGCTCAAGGTATTGTTGACCTTGTATTTGAGCTTGTGCAACAAAATAATTTTGATCTTTCCCCTCCACAAACTCACCTTCAATGAACCAAGAGTTTTCCTCCTACAAACATTAGGTCCCTAATACCAGGTAAAGCTTCTCTTTCCTCTGCTAGCAGATCTTTGTCCATACGTATCCCACAGAGATTTATTATCCCTCCTTTCAATAGCCATATTCTGGTAGTCTAAGGCCCCTGGGGTAATACTTTTGGTCCTCTAATTCTGACCCCACCTCTACATGAGCTACCCCATAGCTCAAGAAAAAAATTCCCCAAGTTCTATGGTGATGGGAAGGTTCATCCTGATGAACATATTTCATCCTTTTGCATAGCATGTGGTGTAATAGGCGTTGAATATGAAGACATTAAAGTCAAACTATTTATGGAGACATTGTAAGGCACTATTTTAGACTAGTTTTATCATTTTCAAGCACAAACAATAACTGATTAGAACACTCTCAAATCTAAATTTGAGGCTAGATTCAAACCTGCAAAAGATGCACACGCCCTGTTAGCCCAGCTTACATAAATGAAGAAGGAGCCTTATGAACCGATGAGAGACTTCATTGCTAAATTTGACAAGCTGAGGAACAAGAATCCCATAATTGCTCAACTGACACTTGAGAATCTTAAGTGCTTCTTCATCAATTCTCAGGTTCCTGAAGTAAGTTTCCTATTGAGGTGAGCTAGCCACATAGACCTTGCTGTAGCTCAAATTTTGGCAATTGAGGTTGAAGATGACCTTATCTTGGTAGAAAAGATAAGAAGAGATCTTAATAGAGGTAAATCTTCTTCATCTTCTAAATATTTTTCTACAGGCACCACTGATCTTATGGTGCAAAAGCTAGCAAATGAATTACTAGCTCTAAAAAATCAAATGGCACAAGGAATGTCTGCTCCTCCTTATTAGGATATACCAAGGAGGACATTTTCTAACCAGTCATATCAGGGTAATGCTACCAAAAATCAAGGGAAACCAAATTGCCTTCCTCCCCCACTAGGAAAGCTTGCCATTGAAGCAAAACTAGCTAACTCATCAGTTAGTTATCTTGAAACTAAATATAATTTTTTTCCAACCTGAGTTAAACCAAGAAGATGATGTTGATATCTTTATAGAAGGCCAAGAAGAATCAACTGGCAACTCTAACATTAGTTTACTAAATTACCAAGATGAACCCAAAAGTAAAGGTGAAGTGTTTGATGGATCATACACTGTATTTACTAGGTCCCAGAACCAGTCAGCTCAATAAACATATAAAAAAATAAGGGAATAATCTCAACCAAAAATTTTAATTGCTAAATGAGGAACTTCACTACCTTTCCAATCAAAGGACCCAATGATCGCTATAAAAGTAAGTACCTCAAATGTTCCTTCACCTTCTGCTTCAAATTCATATACCAGTCCTACACCTAGAAAAATCCAAATTAATGGACTGCCTTCCTCTATTTCTAATTCATTTCAGTCATTTGATATAATTAACCATGCTAAGAAGACCAATCAAATGCCTGAGTTTGAATTCTTACAATCCAACTCTGAGTAGTTGGATAGGTTATTTCAAGGTGTCAAGAATAAAACCATCCTTACAGGACAAGATATTTCAAAAGTGACTCCTATTTCCCTAAAGAACACACCTACCTAAATAATCTTGTGATTACTCCTCTAGTTTCCCCTGGAAAAACAAAACCATTTTATGTTTCTCTACTGATAAATGGTCATCAGCTGAATAATTGCATAATTGATTCTGGCACGTCTGACAATGTCATGCCCACCAAGGTGGTAGAATATCTTGGTCTCATACTGACTAAGACCTTTGAGAGATGTTTCTCCATGGAAAATAAATAAGTGCCTTTGTTGGGAAAAATTAAAGATGCTCAATTTTTATTTGTGGCCTTCTTAGATAAGAGAATTAAAATGACAGTCCTGGTGGCCGAAGTCCCAACCTCCTATGGCATTCTTCTTGGGCAAAATTTTTGCAAGGACATTGGTGGAGAATTAAGCATGGACCTGTCTGAGGTGAGGATCCCTATCAAGGGCATCATGTAAAGGCTACTTCCTATGAAGGAGGCAAAGTACATTGTAACCCAAACATCAGCCCCTAAAGCTCAAATTTTATTCGAGTCTTTAGGCATGGGCAATTACTTTTTGTCTACTGAGGATGTTCCTGTTTCAACAGATAAAATCTTAATAGGTGACAATCCAAAAAGTTTAGATAAGACATCAAAAGAATTAGAAGGGCACAATACAAATGAAAATTGATCTTCTCTCCCTAAGGAAGAAAAATCTAAAATAAGATCAAGTTCTAATGATATTTGGATTCTAGAATTTGATGGCTGCAACTCTTCTACAAGTGCTAGAGCTGGAGTTGTTTTAATATCTCCTCAAGGAGATATTTTCCCCTATGCATATAAGTTGTAGTTCAACAACACCAATAATACTATTGAGTATGAATCGCTACTGCTTGGATTAAAGGTTGCTCAAGATAAAGGTGTCAGACTTCTTCATGCCAAAAGAGATGCTGAACTGGTAGTTTGTCAGGTGAAAAACCTATATCAAACTAAGAATAAGAGATTGTGACATTATCGCAATCTAGTGTGGGACTACATTGAAAGCTTTGATGCTGTCAGTATTTCTGTCATGCCCAGAGAATACAATAGCCATACAGATGCATCGACTATCTCTGTAACTCTCTTGATCCCTCACCAAAATTTCAAAGAAGATAAGTACAATATTGAGCTGGTCTTTAGACCAAGTGTACCTGATAATGTTGACCATTGGTAGGTGTTCAATGGTGAAAACCAAATCATTGATTTTTTGGAACAAATAGATAGCTTTGAAAAACTTCAATCTGAAGGCAGTGAATCTCCACCACGGGAATCAACTCCTAAAACAAATTCAAAAGCTGATGAAGAGTTCCTTTAGCTCAAAGGGAATAATATTCTCAAATGATTAATTTATATTGAGAAGATTTTTGACAAACATGATAGGTTTGTCAAGGAACAACAAATGGATTCAAAATCCTCTAAGGATTTTGATCAAATCAATTTGAGTACATAAGACAATCCAAAAATAGTCAACATTGGGAATTGTTATATCCCTGATGAAAAACTCAAATTCATCACTCTGCTTCACCATTACATTGATGTTTTGGCATATTCATATGATGATCTGAAATCTCTCAGAATTGAAGAAATCATGCATGAAATTCCTCTCAAGATTAGGTCGTTGCCTCACAAGCAAAAGCAAAGGTAGTACAACCCCAGGATATCAGACATGATTTTGTTTGAGATACATAAAATGTCAAATGCAAGGATTATTTTCCCAATCCATCATTCCACCTAGGTTGCGAATATATTCCCTATAAGAAAAAAGCATGGAAAAATCCACCTGTGTATTGATTTCATAAATCTAAATTAGTCATCTTTAAAGGACAATTATCCCTTGCCCATCATGGATCAGTTGTTGCAAAAAGTGACTAGCGCTGAGATGTTATCAATTCTAGATGGCTTTTTAGGATATAATTAAGTATAAGTTGGTGAAAAAGACCAATATAAGACTACTTTCACAACACCTTGGGGCACCTTTGCATATCACATAATGCTATTTAGCTTGATCAATGCTGGTGCCTCCTTCCAAAGAGCAATGGATCTTGATTTCATTAATGAAATGGGGAAATTCATTGCAGTATACCTTGATGATTTGATAGTCTTTTCTAAGCATCATCCTGATCATGTGCATCATCTACAATAAGTGTTGGAGCAATGTAGGCAGAATGGTATTTCTCTTAATCCCAAAAAGTCAATTTTTGGGGTTACTAAAGGTAAACTTTTCTACCACACTGTGCCCTAAAAAGGCATAAAGATTGACCTAAAAAGGGTCAAATCCATTCAATATATTTCTCTCCCTGCCAGTAAGACTAAAATTCACTCTTTCTTTGGAAAGGTGAACTTTCTGTGAAGGTTCATTCCTAAATTCATAGAGAAGACTCGCCACATTGTCAATATGATGAAGGACAAAGCCACTTTCAGCTGGACTGAAGAAGGCAAGTCAGCATTTTAAGATATCAAAGAAGCTATTATCTATGCCTCAATTTTGGTTTGTCCTGATTATACTAAAGACTTCATGATGTACATCTATGCTTCTGAACACATGCCTTCGACCATCTTGGTTCAATAAAACAAAGGTGTGGAATATCCCATCTCCTTTATGACCTGCCCTCTTAAAGCTCATGAGATGAAGTATTCAAACATGGAGAAGCATGATTATGCTATGGTAAAGGTGATAAAGCACTTCCATTTTTATATCTTGAACTTGCACACTATTGCTTTAGTTCTTGATATAACAGTCAAGTCCATACTAACTCAACATGAGTTTTGGACCAAAAGGGGCAATTAGATTTCCAAAATCTAGGAGTTTGATCTTGTTATCAAACCAACAAAGTTTGTTTGGAGAAGGGGTCTCTACCAATTAATTACTGATAACATACCAAAAGAAGTAGAGAATGAAGAAGTAAAAGTTAAAGACACACCAATAGTTCTTTTTGTCACCACTACGAATGAGTGGTATTCGAATATTACTCATTTACTTACCTATGGTGAGTGTCCTACTCACTTGTCTCATAAAGAAAAGAGGACTATTAAGTTGAAAGCTACCAACTTTATCCTATAGGACAATGGTCTATATAAAAGGAACCTTGATGGGGTATTCCTTCATTATGTGGATAAAGTGCAGTAAACAAACTTTTGGAGTCCTTTCATAATTTGGCATGTGGAGGACATTTTTTTGCATCTGTGACTACCCATAAGATTATGTGAGCTAGATACTATTAGCCTACTCTATTTTGAGATTCATATGCTTGGGTGTATAGATGTGAGTTGTGTCAATAGTTTGTTGGCAAACCTAAGTTAGTTGCATTACCTCTCAATCCTATTGTGATAGAAGAGCCATTTTAGCAATGGAGAATTAATTTCATTAGCATTGTAAATCCATCCTTGAGTGTTGGACATGATTATGTCTTTACAGCCATAGACTACTTTACCAAGTGGGTGGAAGCCATTCCAGTCAAGCATGCTACTTCAGAGGTGGTATGTAATTTCTTCAAGAAAAATATCATTTCCAAGTTTAGGGTCCCAACCAAGATTGTAACAGACAACACAGCCTGTTTCTCTTCTCATGAGATCACTTAATTTTGTTACTATTATGGGATTATTCTCTCCCACTCTTTTGACTATTATCTGCAAGGAAATGATCAAGTAGAATCAAACAACAAGAACCTGGTGACCATTATCAAGAAGCTGGTAGATGACAATCAAAGTACCTGGCATAAAGCATTACTTGATGCTTTATGGGTAGACATGATTACACCCAAGAGAGTAATTGGTATGTCCCCATTTCGAATTTTGTATGGTCTCAATATATAATTACCAATCACCGTAAAATTAACAGCATTAAAGTTAGCAAAGGTAGTGGAAGATTCAACCTTTGAAAGTTCCATCGACAAGAGGATCATGTGCTTGACTGAACTTAATGAGCAAAGATCTATGGTGCTGGACCAAATTTATACGCATCAAATTTTGATAAAGAGTCTCATTGACCAGAAAGCAAAGATCCATGATTTTTAGATTATAGATCAAGTCTTGTTATAGGACAAGAGGAGAGAACTAAAAGGAATGCATGGAAAATTTTATTCCTTATGGAGAGCCCCATTTTCCATTCATCATTTAAATGGTGAAAATAGTTTCTTATTGAAATATCAAGATGGAATGCCATTTGCTCTACCTCACAGTGGACAGCATCTGAAGCACTTCAATCCTTGAAGTATAAGATAAGTCCATTTATATATTTTGTATAATCTTTCTTTGTTTTATGTTTTTCATTTGTTTTTGGCACTGTTTGGTTTTTGGTGCCTTTATTTTGGGTAAGCATGACTCTGTAGCCTAATGGCATAAATGAAGGCACTAAGATTCTAGTTTCTACTCCCTTCGACTGTTTCCAAATTTCAATCGATGGAAGTTCCCCAACTGGAGCCAGCTATTGTTCCCAAAATTTGTCACTTGATTTTGTGGACAAATACCAACCATTTTGGTCCTCCAAACTAAAACTCTCTCTTTTCTTTCTCAAAAATGAGCAGTTAAGTTTTTCATATATTCAAGCCTTTTCAGCTAAGGAAGTCACAGGTTCAACAAGCAGGCTTTCTTCAAAGAAAGTTCAAAACACATAAGGCTTTTTCTTAGTGTTTTGAGGATGGTTCAACACAAAGGTTCATTCAAAAGACTTAATGATGGGATTCAAACAATTAGAATGAACCACTTTGAACCATTGATCCATTGAACCCCACCTCCAAAAGGTTCAAAGGTTCAATGAGTTCATAAGTTCAATGACTCTGGTGGACTTAGAGAATAAAAGGAGTCAAAGAGATAAGGTTGAACCGTTGAACCTATGAGTCTTGAATTAAAATGGTTCAAAGGTTCAAAGTTCAATGAGTTCAATAAGTTTGAAAGACTTAAGGAAAAGAAAGAATCAAAGAGCGAAGATTGAACCGTTGACCCTTGAACCAAAAAGAGTTCACAAGTTCAACAAGTTCAATAAGTTCAAAAAACTTAGAGAATAAAAGGCTTCAGAGAAAGAGAATGAATCATTGAACCATTAAACCTTGAACCTTGAACCTGAAAGGTTCAAAAGGTTCAATAGGTTTAAAGAGTTCATAAGTTTAAATGAAAGCTTTGAGCAAATAAAGGAAGCAGAAGATTCCAAAAAGAAGATCAAAGAAATGGTTCGACTGAAGAAGAAAAGAAAGAGAATGTGGCCCTTCACAAAACATTGAACCTTTGAACCATTGAACCTTTGAAAAAAAAGAGTTCAAGGTTTAAGGTTCAAAGAGGATCAAGCGACTGGTGACGTCCCCATAGACGTCAAATTCAGGGTGATGGAATAACCATTGATTTTTAAAAGACTTGAGAACAAGCTCAGTGACCAGCCCAGAAAGGAGCCGAAAGAGTAGCATAAAGAAATAAGGTAGTTCTGAGAGCTCAGATTGCTTAAGAAGAGACAAAACATGGCAAGGAAAGAGAAAAATTACAAAAAATATAGAAATATTTGTAGGAGAGTTATTTCTAGTAGGTGGAATAGTCCACCAGGTGGACATCAGAGAACACAAACATTTCAAGGTGCAGCCTATTTTTTTGCATTAATTAAAGGCAAATGGATAGCTGTGTAAGCATCAAAAGAAGACCAGACAACCCATGCTGAGGAAGGGACGTTTGAGATAATTTAGAACACCAAAGTCAAGGCTGATGCCCTATTCTAGCTTGGCCCTTTGACAGATATTTAAGGCATTCAATTCAGCATGGGTCATTTTTATGAAAATAAACACTCAAGTCTTTCTTGGAATGCTATATATTGTAATCTCCCATTTTGTACAAAGAAGATCTCTCTATTATCAGAAGTGAAGCTCTACCCAAATTGAAAGGCATTCTTGAGACTTTGAACTCAGACTATTAATCATATTTTATTAAATGAATGAGAAAGCAAGTGACCTTTCAAACTTTGTGTTGAAATAGCTTGTGTCATTTAGTAAATTATTCTTATATCTTTTTCCTAAATACAGTCTTGTTCATTTAATCAAACAAGAAAAATAAATGGAAGTAAGCTAGAAGATGTCTTGAAGCTGACTGTGGGAGACTTTATGCTACCATAATTACCTTTAGTTTGTGTTTTGTGTAAAGGATATTAGAGAGACTTTGAGCTCCCCTTATCCTTCGTGACCTTTTATTCTATTGTAGTTTTAAGTGCAGACTTTGAGCTATGCTTAATCTTGCTGTGTTCCTTTGTCCTAATCAGTAGGAGAGATAATGAAAGACTTTATGCTTTTACTGGTTTCTTGTGGTTTCTGTTACTACCTAGGAAGAATCCTACTATTGGCTGAATATCACTTTTGAAAGAAGAGAAGTGCCTTTTCAGTAATTACACCAAAATTCTTCTCTGTTCTATGAAGATAATCTCTAAAAAAAGAGAGATGGATGATATGATTTCACCCTTGAGTGTATTTTTAGCTTATATATATGCTATAGTATATAATAAATTATAGGGAATCTCCCCTTGCTGATAGGAGAGATTTATCTCATTCTGGCTATGGTCACCACACCCATTTTGCCGCATAAATATCTTTATGATGTGGTTGATGCACCTATTTTTCCATCAGTCATCTAGTGATAAAATATTCACCCAACATTTTTTGGTGACTCTGTTGGGGATAGAATGCATAGTTTGAAGCCTTAAGCTTCAAATTGAAGCGGTTCTAGTTTTTTTTCCATATCCATTTTACACTCTGGCAGATCCACCGTACACACAAAGCTAGAGAGCTCAAGGTATTATTTGACCTTGTATTTGAGCTTGTGCAGTAAATTTTTTTAATCTTTCCCCTCCAAAAACTCACCTTCAGTGAATTAGGAGCTTTCCTCCTACAAACATCAGGTCCCCAATACCAGGGAAAGCTACTCTTTCCTCTGATAGTAGAGCTTTGTCCATACGTATCCCACAGAGTTTTGTTATCCCTCCTTTAAACATCCATATTATGGCAGTCCAAGGCCCCTGGGGTAATACTTTTAGTCCTCTAAATCTGACCCCACCTCTACATGAGCTACCCCGTAGCTCAAGAAAAAATTTCCTCAAGTTCTATGGTGATGGAAAGGTTTATCCTGATGAACATATTGTATCCTTTTGCATATCCTCTGGTGTAATAGGCATTGAGTATGAAGACATTGTAGTCAGACTATTCATGGAGACATTGCAAGGTGCTACTGCAGACTAGTTTTATCATCTACAAGCACAAATAGTAACTGAATAGAACACTCTCAAAGCCAAATTTGAGGCTAGATTCAAACCTGTAGAAGATGCACGTGCCCTATTAGCCTAGCTTACACAAATGAAGAAAAAGCCTCATGAACCCATGAGAGACTTCATTGCTAAATTTGACAAGCTGAGGAATAGGATTTTGATAATTGCTCAGCTGACACCTAAGAAACTCAAGTGGTTCTTCATCAATTTTTAGCTTCCTAAAGTAAGTTTCTTATTGAGGTGAGTTGACCACATAGACCTTGCTGCATCTCAAATTTTGGTGAATGAGGTTGAAGATGACCTTATCTTGGTAGGAAAGATAAGAAGAGATCCTAATAGAGGTAAATCTTCTTCATATTTTGAATATTATTCTACAGGCACCACTGATCTTATGGTGCAAAAGCTAGCAAATAAATTGCTAGCTCTAAAAAAGAAAATAGCACAAGGAATGTCTGCTCCTCCTTATTAGGATATACCAAGGCAGACGTTTCTCAACCAGTCATATCAGGGAAATGCTACCAAAAATCAAGGGCAACCAAATCACCTTCATCCCCCACCAGGGAAGCTTGCCATTAAAGCAGCACCAGCTAACTTAGCAGTTGGTTATCTTAAAAATAAATCTATTTTTTCTTTCCAACCTGAGTTGAACCAAGAAGATGACGTTGATCTCTTTACAGAAGGCCAAGAAGAATCAACTAGTGACTCCAACATTAGTTTCCTGAATTACCAAGATGAACCCAAAAGTAAAGGTGAAGCATTTGATGGATCATACATTGTATTTACCAAGTTCTAGAACTAGTCAGCTCAATAAATAGATAAATAAAAAATAGGGGAAGAATCTTGACTAGAAATTTTAATTGCTAAACAAGGAACTTCACTGCCTTTCCAATCAAAGGACCCAGTGATCACTAAAAAAGTAAGTACCTCAAATGTTCCTTCACCTTCTACTTCAAATTCATAGACCAATCCTACACCAAAAAAATCTAAATTGATGGACTGCCTTCCTCTATTTCTAATTCATTTCAGTCATTTGATATAATTGACCATGCTAAGAAGACCAAAATTCAAATGTCTGAGTTTGAATTCTTACAATCCAACCCTGAGAAGTTGGATAGGTTAGTTCAAGACATCGCGAATAAAACCATCCCTGTAAGACAAGATATTTTGAAAGTGACTCCTGTTCCCTCAAAGAACACACCTACCCAAAATAATCTTGTGATTACTCCTCCAACTACCCCTAGGAAAATAGAACTATTTTATGTTTCTCTGCTGATAAACAGTCATTAGCTGAATAATTGCATAATTGATTTTGGCACGTCTGATAATGTCATACTTGCTAAGGTGGTAGAATCTCTTGGTCTCAGGCTGAATAAGACCTTCAAGAGATGTTTCTCCATGGAAAATAAATAGGTGCCTTTGTTGGGATAAATCAAAGATGCTCAATTTGCATTTACGGCCTTCCTAGATAAGAGAATTAAAATGACAGTGTTGATGGCCGATGTCCCAGGATCCTATGGCATTCTTCTTGGATTTTTTTTTTACAAAGACGTTGGTGGAGAATTAAGCATGGACCTGTCTGAGGTGAGGATCCTTGTCAAGGGCGTCATGCAAAGGCTGCTTCCTACGAAGGAGGCAAAGTATATTGTCACCCAAACATCAGCCCCTAAAGCTCAAATTCTATTCGAGTCTTTAGGCATGGGCAATTACTTTTTATTTACTAAGGATGTTCCTATTTTAGCAGATGAAAGCTTAATAGATGATAATAAAAAAATTTTAAATAAGACATAAGAAGAATTAATAGGGCATAATACAGATAAAAAATGATCTTCTCTTCTTAATGAAGAAAAATCTAAAAGAAGATCAAGTTCTAATGATATTTGGATTCTAGAATTCGACGGCAACAACTCTTCTACAAGTGTTGGATCTAGAGTTATTTTAATATCTCCTTAATGAGATATTTTCCCCTATGCATATAAGTTGTAGTTTAGTAACACCAACAACACTACTGAGTATGAATCACTGCTTCTTGGATTAAAGGCTGCTCAAGATAAAGGTGTCAGACTTCTTCATGCTAAAGGAGATGCTAAACTGGTAGTTTGTCAGGTGAGGAACCTTTATCAAACTAATAATGAGAGATTGAGACATTATCATAATCTGGTATGGGACTGCATTGAAAGCTTTGATTCTTTCAATATTTCTACCATGCCTAGAGAATTCAACAGCCATGCAAATGCATTGGTCATTTCTGTAACTCTCTTGGTCCCTCACCAAGATTTCAAAGAAGATAAGTACACTATTGAGCTAGTCTTTTGACCAAGTGTATTTGATATTGTCGACCATTGGTAGGTGTTCAATGGTGACCACCAAATCATTTCTTTTTTGGAACAAATAGATAGCTTTGAAAAACTTCAATTTGAAGGCAGTGAATCTCCACCATGGGAATCAGCTCTCGAAACAAATTCAAAAGCTGATGAAGAGTTATTTTAGCTCAAAGGGAATAAAATTCCTAAAGGATTAGTTTATCTTGAGAAGTTTTTTGACAAACATGATAGGTTTATCAAGGAACATCAAATGGATTCAAAATCCTCCAAGGATTTTGATCAAATCTATTTGAGCACATAAGATAATCCAAAAATGGTCAACATTGGGAATTGTTGTATCCCAGATGAAAAACTCAAATTTATCACTCTGCTTCACCATTACATTGATGTTTTGGCATATTCATATGATGATATAAAATCTCTCAAACCTGAAGAAATCAAGTATGAAATTCCTCTCAAGATTGGGTCATTGCCTCACAAGTAGAAGCAAAGGCAGTACAACCCTAGGATATTAGACATGATTTTGTCTAAGATATAGAAAATGCTGAATGCAAGGATTATTTTCCCAATCCATCATTCCACTTGAGTTATGAATATAGTCCCTGTACGAAAGAAGCATGGAGAAATCCACTTGTGTATTGATTTCAGAAATCTGAATGTCATCTTTAAAGGACAACTATCCCTTGCCCATCATGGATCAGTGGCTGCAAACAATGACTAGTGCTGAGATGTTATCAATGCTAGATAGTTTTTCAAGATATAATTAAGCATAAGTTGGTGAAGAATACCAACATAAGACTAATTTCACAACACCTTGGGGCACCTTTTCATATCACAGAATGCTATTTAGCTTGATCAATGCTGGCACCACCTTCTAAAGAGCAATGGATCTTGCTTTCAAAAATGAAATTTGAAAATTCATTGTGGTATACCTTGATGATTTGATAGTCTTTTCTAAGCATCATCCTGATCATGTGTATCATCTACAACAAGTGCTGGAGCAATGTAGGTAGAATGGTATTTCTCTTAATCCTAAGAAGTCAATTTTTGGGGTTACCAAAGGTAAACTTCTCAGTCACACTATGCCCTAAAAGGCATAAAGATCAACCCAGAAAGGGTCAAATCCATTCAAGAGCTTTCTCTCCCTACCAATAAGACTGTAGTTCACTCTTTCTTTGGAAAGGTGAACTTTTTGTGAAGGTTCATTCTTGAATTCACAGAGAAGACTCACCACATTGTCAATATGATGAAGGGTAAAGCCACTTTCAGCTGGACTGAAGAAGGTAAGTCAACATTTTGAGATATCAAGGAAGCTATGGTCCACACCTCAATTCTGGTTTGTCTTGATTATACCAAAGACTTCATGATGTACATCTATGCTTCTGAACACACACGTTCAGCCATCTTGGTTCAACAGAACAAAGAAGGAGATTCCCCCATCTCCTTTATGAACTATCCTCTTAAAGCTCATGAGATGAAGTATTCAAATATGGAGAAGCATTCTTATGCTATGGTAAAGGTGGTAAATCACTTCCATTTTTATATCATGAAATCACACACTATTGCTTTGGTTCCTGATATAACAGTCAAGTCCATACTAACTCAACAGGAGTTTGGGACCAAAAGTGGCAATTGGATTGCCAAAATCAAAAGAGTTTGATTTTGTTATCAAACCAATGAAGCTTGTGTGGAGAAGGGGTCTTTGCCAATTAATTGTTGATAACATACCAGAAGAAGCAGAGTATGAAGAAATAGAAGTTGAAGACATGCCAATAGTTCTTTTTGTCACCACTATAAATGAGTGGTATTCGAATATAGCTCATTTTCTTACCTATGGTGAGTGTCATACTCACCTGTCTCATAAAGAAAAGAGGACTGTTAAGTTGAAAGTTGCCAACTTTGTCTTGTGGGATAATGGTATGTATAAAAGGAACCTTGATGGGGTATTCCTTCATTGCGTGGATAAAGCACAATAGAACAAACTTTTGGAATCCTTCCACAATTTGACATGTGGAGGATATTTTTCTATGCTTGTGACTGCCCATAAGATTCTGTGAGCTAGGTACTATTGGCCTACTCTATTTTTAGATTCATACGCTTGGGTACATAAATGCGAGATGTGTCAATAGTTTGTTGGCAAACCCAAGTTAGCTGCATTACCTCTCAAGCTTATGGTGATAGAAGAGCCATTTCAATAATGGAGAATTGATTTCATTAGCACTATAAATCTATCCTTGAGTGCTGACATGATTATGTCCTTACAGCCACATACTACTTTACCAAGTGGGTGGAAGCCATTCTAGTCAAGCATGCTACTTCAGAGGTGGTATGTAATTTCTTCAATGAAAACATCATTTCTAGGTTTGGGGTCCCATCCAAGATTGTAATAGACAATGCAACCTATTTCTCTTCTCATGAGATCACCTAGTTCTACTACTATTATGGGATTATTCTCTCCCACTCTTCTGACTATTATTCGCAAGGAAATGGTCAAGTAGAATCAAGAAATAAGAACTTGGTGACCATTATCAAGAAGCTGGTAGATAACAATCAAAGGACCTGGCATAAAGCATTACTTGATGCTTTATGGGCAAACATGATTACACCCAAGAGGGAAATTGGTATGTCCCTATTTCAACTTCTGTATGGTCTCAATGCAAAGATACCAATCACCTTGGAATTACCAGCATTAAAGTTAGCAAAGGTAGTGGAAGATTTAACCTTTGAAAGTTCCATCGATAAGAGGATCATGTGCTTGATTGAACTTAATGAGCAAAGAACTATGGTGGTAGACTGAATTACTGCGCATCAAATTCTGGTAAAGAGACTCTTTGACTAGAAATCAAATATCCATGATTTTTATATTGGAGATCAAGTCTTGTTGTGGGACAAGAGGAGAGAACCAAAAGGAATGCATGGAAAATTTGATTCTTTATGGAGAGGCCCATTTTCCATTCATCATTTAAATGGTGAAAATAGTTTCTTGTTGAAATATTAAGATGGAATGCCATTTGCTCTACCTCACAGTGGGTAGCATCTGAAGCACTTCAATCCTTGAAGTATCAGATACGTCCATTTGTATAGTCTTTCTTTGTTTTGTGTTTTTTGTTTGTTTTTGGCACTGTTTGGTTTTTGGCACCTTTCTTTTGGGTAATCATGACTCCGTATCCCAATGGCATAAATGAAGGCATTGAGATTCTACTTTTTGCTCCCTTCGACTGTTTCAAAATTTCAATTGATGGAAGTTTCCCAACTGGAGCCAGCTGTTGTTCCCAAAATCTGTCACTTGCTTTTGTGGACAACATACCAACCATTTTGGTCTTGCAGACCAAAAATCTCTCTTTTATTTCTCAAAAATGTTCTAAGCAGTTAAGTTTTTCATATATTCAAGCTTTTTTAGCTAAGAAAGTTACAGGTTTAACAGGCGGGCTTTCTTCAAAGGAAGTTCAAAACACTTAAGGCTTTTCCTTAGTGGTTTGAGAATGGTTCAATGTAATGGTTCATTCAAAAGACTTAACAGTGGGCTTCAAACAATTAGAATGAACCACTTTGAACCATTGAACCATTGAACCCTGCCTCCAAAATGTTCAAAGGTTCAATGAGTTCAAAAGTTCAATGACTCCAGCAGACTTAGAGAATAAAAGGAGTTGAAGAGATAAGGTTGAACCATTGAACCTATAAACCTTGAACCAAAATGGTTCAAAGGTTTAAGGTTCAATAAGTTCAATAACTCTGAAAGACTTAAAGAAAAGAAGGAATCAAAGAGCGAAGATTGAACTGTTGACCCTTGAACTAAAAAGAGTTCACAGGTTCAACGAGTTCAATAAGTTTGATGGACTTAGAGAATAAAAGGCTTCAAAGAAAGAGAATGAATCATTGAACTATTGAACCTTGAACCTAAAATTTTCAAAAGGTTCAAAGGTTAAATGGGTTGAAAGAGTTCATAAGTTTGAATGGAAGATTCGAGCAAATGAAGGAAGTGGAAGATTCCAGAAAGAAGATCAAAGAAATGGTTCGACCGAAGAAGAAAAGAAAGTGAATGCGGCCCTTCACAAAACATTGAACCTTTGAACCATTGAACCTTTGAACCAAAAGAGTTTAAGGTTCAAGGTTCAAAGAGGTTCAAGTGACCGGTGACATCCCCATGGACATAAAATTTAGGGTGATGGAATAACTGTTGGTTTTCAAAAGACCTGAGAACAAGCTCAGTGACCAGCTTAGAAATGAGCTAAAAGAGTAGAAAAAAGAAAGAAAGTAGCCTCGAGAGCTCAAATTGCTTAGAAAGAGACAAAACATGGAAAAAAAGAGAGAAAAACTATAGGAAATCCATAAATATCTACAAGAGAGTTATTTCCAGTAGGTGGAACAATCCACTAGGTGGACATTAGAGAATACAAATATTCAAAGGCGTGACCTATTTTTTTGCATTAAGTAAAGGTGAATGGATAGCCGTGTAAGCATCATTAAGAATACCAAACAACCCATGCTGAAGAAGGGACATTTGAGATAATTTAGAATGCCAAATTCAAGGTTGATGCCCTATTCCAGCATGGCCCTTTGACAGATATTCAAGGCATTCAATTCAGTATGGGTCATTTTCATGAAAACAAGCGCTCAAGTCTTTCTTGGAATGCTATATATTGTAATCTCCCATTTTTTACAAAGGAGATCTCTCTGTAATCAGAAGTGAAGTTCTGTCCAAATTGAAAGGCATTCCTGAGACTTTGAGCTTAAACTATTGATCATATTTTGTTAAATGAATGAGAAAGTAAGTGACCTTTCAAACTTTGTGTTGAAATATCTTGTGTCATTTAGGAAATTGTTCTTATGGATTTTTCCTAAATACAAGCTTGTCCATTTAATCAAACAAGAAGAACAAGTGGAAGTAAGCTGGAAGATGTCCTAAAGCTGACTGTGGGAGATTTTGTGCTGCCATAATTGCCTTCAATTTGTGTTTTGTGTAAAGGATATTGGAAAGACTTTGAGCTCCCCTTATCCTTCCTGACCTTTTAATCTGTTGTAGTTTTAAGTGTAGACTTTGAGCTGTGCTTAATCCTGTTGTGTTCCTTTGTCCTAATCAGTAAGAGAGACAATTAAAGACTTTGTGCTTTCATTGGTTTCTTGTGGTTTCTGTTACTACCCAAGAAGAATCTTGTTGTTCGCTGAATATCACTTCTGAAAGAAGAGAAGTGCCTTTTTAGTAATTACACCAAAATTCTCCTCTATTTTGTGAACATCATCTCTAAAAAAAGAGAGATGGATGATATGATTTCACCCCTAAGTGTATTTTTAGCTTTTATATATATATGCTATAGTATATAATAAATTATAGGGAACCTCCCCTTGCTGAGAGGAGAGATTTATCTCATTCTAGCTGTGGTCACCACACCCATTTCATAAATCTCCTTATGCTGTGGTTGATGCACTTATTTTGCCATCAATCAGCTGGTGACAAAATATTCACCCAACAAGATGATAATGAACATCCAATTGAATTCACGAGTACCAATCTAAAGGATGTAGATTATAAATACTCAATGATAGACAAAAAATATATATGCATTGATCACAGCTATGAAAATGTTTAGGCATTATATTTTGAGAAATGAGACACATTCCTTCATTCCATACCCATATGTGAAGCTCACACTTGGCTAGAATGAATTGGGTAAAATAAGAGGTATGTGGATGGAAAACTATAGGAGTTTAATCTTGAAATCAAACCAAATAAGATGGTGAGAGGCTAGGGAATCATCTAGATCATGACTGAGATTGATCCATGCATTTGTATTGAGAAAATAAATGAGACTCGGTAGTTGGAGATGAATGGTATGATTAGATTATCCATTAGTTTCTCACATGTAAATGGCCCCATGAATTAAATAGAGAGCATAAATGATCCTTTAAGCCACTACATGATAAATAATGGAATCATATATATAAATAACTATAAGGGCATCTACATAAGATGTGTTTCAAAATAATAAGCTAAAAACATCTTGGATAATTTACATCTGAAGATAGATAATGGATATCCCCAGGCAATGCAACAACCCATACAAATTTGAGGATAGGATACTACTAGCCTACAATTTTAAATTAAGCCCACAACCATGTTAGGTCCTGCCTTGAGTTCTAGGTGTTTGGAAAAAGGGAAGTGAATGCTTCCATGCCACTATAATGAGTCATTTAAAGAAACCATTTTTATTAATGGGGTCTTGAATTCATTGGGGTGATTAACCCAATTTATTCAACAAGGCACATATTTGTCCTAATAGCTATTTACTATTACACCAGATGGATAGAATTTGTGCCCATAAATAATTCTAGAGCATTGTATGTCATCAATTTTTTGGAAGAGAACATACTAACCAGGTTTGACACTCTAATTTATTTAGTCTATGATAATAGTCTAGCTTTCTAATCTATTGAATTCACTATGTGGGGCTATAACAACTAAATTACCATTAATTTCTCTTCAAAATACTACCCTCAACGAAATGGAGTGGTTGAATATACCAATAAAAATCTGATGAATTCCATTAAGATGTCATCACAAGATAAACCAAGATAATGGCATATGCTACTGAAATATGCACTATGGGTAGACATAACAAGACACAAACAAGCCCTCAAAGCTTCATATTTTATGTTAGTTTATGGATAACAACCAAACTTACCCATCACTCTTAAAATCCCAATGTACCACTTTATGCAAGAGTACATGGAGGAAGATGAAAGAATTTAAGTTAGACTGCTTGACATAGTTCGAATTAAAGATGCATGAACTGAAGCACTATATAGCTTAAGAAAACACCAAGACATTATCAAAAGGTGGTTTGATAAGCGATTCAATATTAAGGCTTTTAGGATTCTAGACCTAATGCTTTTATGGGATAAAACACACGAGAAGAAATAACAACATGATAAGTTTACTTCTTTATGGATTGGGCCATATCAAATATTTGAGATACTAGGTAACAATGCCTTCTGATTGAAGGACCACCAAGGTAATGGCTTCAATTTTATAGCAAATGGATAATTTTTGAAACATTATTTCATGGCTTCTCCAATTAGAGATGCTTCTAAATGCCTATAAGTGGAGATGTAGATGTAGGAGTAGAGTATATTTCCTACTTCCTAGAATAGATTTCTTACTTTATAGAATAGATTTCCCACTTTCTAGGTTAATATTTCCCATTTTTTTATATTAGTATTTCTGGATTTATACATTTTCTTTGGGTAGATTAGTTATTATGTTTTATAAATTAGTTTTCCTAAAATTTCAAAACATATCAACTAATTTCCTATGTTAGATCTATAAAAGACTTGCCATAACAAGGGGATGATATTAAAAGAAACATAATTAATGTTCATAAGTATTTGTTATAGTATTACTTGAGATTTTGGGATTGAGTTATGTGTTATGACTGAATTAGGTTCTGCTTAGTCTGAATGAATTCACTAGCCATTTTGGATTTACTCTAATATACTCATGCAAATTTTATAAATACTTTCTATTTATAAAGATCAACTATACTATTACATGATAAAATTTGGATGGGAGATAATAAAACATAAAAATGGATGCACACTAATAGGGAAGTATTTATTAGAATAAGTTTTATTATACATACACCCATCTAATGGTAATTCCCAACCTTTATTTTATTTGTGTTCCAAAAAAAAAAAAAATCATCATGTAAATTTATAGAAGATGGGTGGTTCAAGTAATATATACCATGGCTATAGATAGTTGGATGGTAGTAGAGCAAGACTTAGAGTGGAATTAGTGGTATCTCTATTAGGGATATGTATGCCTAGTTGGTAGTAGAGTAATGCCCAAGCTTCTCTTACTAGATGGTTACAAAATTAGAAATCAAAATGAAACCAACAGTGTTTATCTAGGACTTTGTCAAAACTCTCATAACAAGGGGGAAATAAATTTCACAAAATCACACACACATATATAAGGAATGAAAATGGTTAGTATGTTGCATGATTAAGGAGGAATCATTTTCCATGGTCTAGTTTACCTATTATTTTCTTGATAGAGATAAAAAAAATTTATGATGCATCACTAAAATTATGCACTCTCAAATTTTTTAGAGTAATTTCCCCATTGAGTCACCATTTGTTGTGCCCTAGCACACACACCCAATTTGAATTTTAAAATGGAGACCCATTATGATTGAATATCCTTATTATAAGTTTTATGAAACTTAAATTTTATCCTTAAATATATGAATAAGTCATATTACATGATTTATATTTTGCCTTTGATTTTATTTTAGTTCAAGACTTATGTACATGTTGTATTTTTTTATTTAAATGCTGATCAGGTTGACGTGTTTTCTTCTAGTTTATTCTTTGTTTATGATGTGTCTTGAACATCATGCTCAAGTGTTACCCTAGGACACATCCAAGCTCATCTAATTTTCCATGTAGCATCATTACGCTTACCCAAAGCCCAAGTGAAGAGCATAAGTCACCCAAATAAGAAGATCACCAAGATCTTGCCAAGTGTCATCATTTTTATAACCCAGAAGTTCTTGATATTTTCATAATGTATGAAGTCTAATTATCAATCAGAGCAATGAGATCCATCTATGTGTCACCATCTCCCTAATTTGGGGGTGATTTTTATAGAGGTCATTATATTATCATTCCATGCAATTGGAGTATCAAGATCCATCCACATGTCCTCATCTCACTAATATAGGGGTGATGTCAGTAGATTTCATTATATGATCATTCAAAATAAGTAGAGTAGTGAGAGCCATCCATGTATCACCATCCTACTAACCTAGGGGTGACATCAATAGAGTTAATTTTATGATCACACTAGATAATCAAATTGACAAGATATTTACATGTATCATCATCCCACTGATTCAGAGGTAACTCACTCCCTGATAAAAAAATTTACACTTTGGGTAAGTAGATCATGGGGATCCTTCCACATGTCATCATCCTACTAACCCATAACTAGGATAATGTAATATGGTATATTAGAGTTTAATTATAATCAGGGCAGTGATATGCATACACATGTCACTTAGTCATGCACGTAAATAATAAAGGCATGAATGCCAAGCCCAAAAGCATAGGAAAGGGACATCTATCAAATTATGTTGACTAAGCACACAATAGTAAGTAAAAGAAGCCACATTGCAATAAAATCCATGGAAATTCTCATTATGAAATTCAAATGAGAAAAGTAGATAGGGAATGGAGTGAAAGCCTTTATTACCATTAATTCACACAAATTGGAAACTTAATGCATTCAATTGATGAAGCTAATAAATCTAAATTAATAAAATTTGAATCACCATACTCAATGTGATCACGTTGCCTCATAGCTACCAAGTGAAAACTATGAATTCAAATCCCCAGAGTGATTGAGAGATTTTAGGCTATTTAGAGAATAGACATATTCCTACTTTAGTTTTAATGGTTTCCTAATCTCACACTCCTCATTATACATATTAAATTACTAGGCTAACTGAGTATACAAACACAACATTTGATTTTAGATATTATAACCTTGATTTCAAACACTACTCATCTATTTGGGATGAGTTTGATGTTTTGGAACCATACAAGGTAGAAGACCAACTTTAAATTTTCACATCGAGATATAAAGATAACCTTATAGAAATAAAAGTAATTGGCCTACACAATATTGCATCAAAGCCCAACATAATTCCATGCATTAATTTACTATATTTTTTATTTTTGAATGGGAAAATCTATGGAAAAATATTGCATTTATGACTTAGTAAGACTCTTGTAACATACATAAGTGGAAATTCATTCAAAATTTACTATAGGATCCCTTTTCTAGACATTACCTATAGGTAGGATATGGTCAATTTATAGCTCCTTACAATTAACATCCATAAAAAATTGAAAGAATATGTTAGAAATCCAAGCAAACTTGTGATTCAAGGTCCTACTTTTGATGTTCCTATATCCACCTTCAGACTAGGGGTGAGTATTTCCATCGATTTATTAAATAAAATATATGGCTTCCCAAGAATTTATTATGTCAATGAGATATGAGTCCCTTTGTTGTAATTCATATTTATTTCTAAAAAAATCATTTCCCTGGGGGAGATAATCAGATCTAATTTGATCCAATGAATCACCAATCTAAAGGGCATACCAAATGGTAACTTCTACATGATGTCTTATTTGGTATATGTTATGACTGCAATACTACATTTAACTTATGAGAGGCAGGTGAAAATTAATAGTGTATTCATGAATGTAGAGGATGACACTAAGGTTTCTATAAGGATGCACAAGGTAAACATGTCAATGATTATTACACAAAGGATCCAATATGATCCCATAATTACCAAGGAACATGCTAAGAGTATTGAAAGTGAACAATGGGTTTCCACAACTATGCATGGGCCTCCTTCTTAAATAAAAGAAGACATACAGAAATAAGATGGCTCATCTAGGGAAGCATATATTGAAGACAGAGTTGAGACTTCCCCTACACATTTAGTTCCTACTCCTTATCCTCAACATACAACTAATGTGGAGAGACATATAACTCTTAGTATAATAGTTTGGCTATTTTTTATGTTACCTCTACATCCAATAACCATAATGCATTAATTAAGTCTTTTTTATTTCTTATCTCATGTTTCTATTATTTCTCCTTCTAGGTGACCACTTGTTATAATAACACTACCAATGGTAGTGCCCCAATATCTTGGGTGACCATTTTCACCTCCCAAAATTCCCTTAGTGGTCAGTACCAATTTATTACAATATACTACCACTATAATCCCTTCATCTCCCACTCCAGCTTATACAAGGCTAGCCCCCATTGCTATTAATCCATGAATCACTATAAGATAAAGCCCAAGACTCCTCCAATCTCACCCTAGAAGGTGTAAGTAGAGGATAATCCTACAAAAATTTTAGGGGAGGAAAAGGATAAAATAATGGGTTGATGGAGATCAAACCCTATCAAAATATATGAAAGTGAAGAACAAGATAAAAGATGGGTGACCGAAGAAGAATGGGTGTCTAATATATACACAAAGGAAATTGAATCATTGAAATAAACAATAGAGAAAATGAAGAATATCAGAGAGTGACTGAAGAAGATACTCAATCCAAAGTGATTGAGAAAGTTGATCAAAGAAACATTAACTCAATAGCCAATGATCTATTGTCAGATAAATAGGGAGACATGAAAGGTGAGGAAAATTCAAATTTTCAAACCTCAGAGCATGGGCCATCATCAAATACATCCCCATGCTCTCGATCTCTAACTACCACATTGACAACTGCAACAACAATTGCCCCAACTATTTCCTCCCAAATGTAAGTATACAAGTTCCCCATTATTTGGTCACCTCTTCAATTACTACTACTACAATTGATGTGGTATGAACTACTCATTATTTTTATTTTTTAAGTCCAATGAATAAGCTCCATGTAGCTACAATGCTAATTTTTCCAACCATAGTTCATTTTCCAGGAGTCCTCCTACTATTATTGTTAGTATTGGGGTTGCATACACATCGATCACAAATTATTTGAAAAATATACTTAGCACCCCAATGACATATTCATTTTTTATTGGAACTAGTCTGTTGTCTCCTAGGACATCAAAGGTACATTTTTTCTACATAGGCCACCCCCCTCCTAAATTATGTACACAATTGGGAATGCCCATTGGCCAAGATTCTCAAACATATCCCCTATAGTTTCAATGCATAAAGTAGCTAGGAAGACTATGTACATCATTGATACACTATCATAGAAGCAATTCACTAGATGAAGGAAGGTTATACCTCCTTACTCTAAATTTGGTACATCTTTCCCTACAATAATGCACCCTCCATGACAATCTCCTTATTTTTCTCTTTGTAGTTACAACACAATCATAGTAGCAAGTTGCATTGAATATATATTCATAGATCCAAGAGTTGTAAAAAGATGAGGCAAGAAGGTAAGACCTAATGATTCCATATCAACCCACAATCAAATTATATTTTGATAAAAAAAATACCTTGAAGAAGGTCAAGAAGAAGCATGTGGTTGTAGAGGGAGAACTTGTCAAATTATAATAGATAGAAGATATATTTTTCCTAAAAAAAAGAGAAAAACAAATCCCATAGACCTAGATCGATATATGAAAGATCCTTAAATTATGTAGATGATTCTGGGGGTGTAATAAAATAGATGTTCAAGAGATATGACTAGTTTTTTCAAAGGTCACAATAAAGGATCACTATTCAAGCTCCAAAAGAGATCATAGATAATGTACATCAAGCAACTAAAAATATGTATGACACCATTCAATTAATAAGGTCTGCAAAGGTTACATCCAAACCTAAGTGGGGGTATATATTATATTTATTTAATAAAATAAATGATATGGATGGTAAGCTTCACTTCCTAAGCCAAGCTAAAAAGAATAAGACATATTTCCATTTGAACTAAATAATAACACCAGAGGTTGCATGTGCTTAGAATTACATCAATGCCAAAAGAGATAGCTTTCTTGATTGACATCAAGAGATGTGAGCTCTAGTAAAATAATTAAAAATTCAAGAGAGAGACATAGTCTTAGTTTTATAGGACATGAAGCTCATTGACATGAAAACTCCTCTTCGACAGTTTGTTCTTAAGCCTATTTTTAAGAAGATCCTTCTAGCTGTAGTTGATAGCTTCTAAGCTGAAATTAAATGAATGGTTAATAGAATCAATGAATAAATCATGTAGCTAGTGAATTTTTATAAATATAGAATCATAGGCATAGAGAGACTTCGTGTATATGTTAAAGATGCATTGATCATGCATAATAAGTTGATGGATAATCTTCCACAATTGTTCAAAATATATTTTCTATATTTTGAAACTATTGATATTGATTTATAGGTCAACCATGCCTTATATTTACAAATGGGCATAATAAAGCAACCAACTTCAACACCATAGACACCACTAACACCTCTTTAGGGCACTCAATCTCAGTCCTTGAATTATACAATGGTTAAACATAAATGGTACGTACATGCGTGTCACTTCTAATATTCACTATTTTAACTACATTAACAACTCCTATCATGACTCCAATAGGTGCATCTACTAATACGATGATAGCTCAAGTTATAACTCAAATTACAATTGTAGTTTTATCCACATCAAGGAGCATGCAAAGTCCATCTCCTAGTACTTCCATGTCATAACTAGCTATTTTTGAGTGCATATTATAATTATAACATAAGTTTATTTTGGGAACCTATTATTTTTAGAATTATTTTAGACAAAATATTATTTATAATCACATTACCAACATGCATACCTTGCATGAATTCAAGCATAATTTTATTTTTGAATATTTAAATTTATACTTTTCTTGGTGGATGATACAACCCCTCCCCAATCCTATATATAATTTTATCCTCCCTATCCCAAAAAGATGATAATTTTGGTTGTTAATATTAAAAGGAAATTCTACAGACTATTCTATAATTTATCTTGATGTGCAAATCTTGATTTTTCTCTAAACTTTTGAATCTCATAGGAAATTTTGTCAATTTTGTGTATGCATTTTAATTTAAATCTAGTTATTCATATTATTTTATTGCTAATTTGATTAACTTTTGTGTATTAATCATAATCTCCCTTTGCATATGTTTAAACATAATTTTACAAATGCAACAACCTTTAATTATATATGCTTAAGTTTATTGTATTCATATTTCCTAAGACTCTTAATTATGTTTGACTATTGTTGTGCTTACAATAGCTTGTAATAAATATTGGTTATTGATTACTTGTCCAAACCCTAGTTCATGAACTGGCTTAGAAAGGTTTCATCTTGTTTGGTCCACAAGCCTCTTTTTATGCCCTACCTTTCCTTATTTTTTTGAGTATATTTTATTTATACCCACCTTAGGTTAGGTCCATCATCTATCCACCCATCTGAAGCATATACAGATTCATCCATATCTGAACCATATGTAGTAAACAACTACTATGGTCACTATTATTCCACCAATAGGTTGTTTAAAAACCCAATACCCTACAACTCATGCCTTGGTTTGAATTATTTTTCATTGATATTAAAACATTAGAGCCTACCTCATAAGGTTATCTGGTGTGTATAAAACCTACATCAATAATATTATATTTATTCCTCTCATATCTAGGCCTTTCCTATTTTTTCAAGTCTCACATATGCTCTCTCTTATGCCCCTTGGCCTATTTCTTAGTCTAACTAGTCTTATGTTGATGACCCAGGCCTTCTATCTTTTCCAAAATTCTTAAAACCTACTTATCTTCCATAGTTTCAAGTTTTGAACCTATACCTACTTTTATACTTCCCAAACACTTGCATCCTAGTCATATGCCTATATTTATGTAAGTGTCCTTACCTGACATGAATGTCCACTACCCTAAAGACATATGATTTACAAATGAAATGTATCCTAATGGTGGGCCTACGTGTTATTATGTGAGATATTCTCTAAAGAGATTGATATAAATATAAGATCAACCCTCATTCATTCTTCACATGACATAAACCCAATAATTCATACAAAACAACATTTAAAGAAAATTAAATTGAGCAAATATTTTTTATTTTCTCCTACTCTCATATCATTCATAGGAACAACACACTCACATGTGTGAAGTACTAAAGGATAAACCCAAGCGCCTAATTTTCCAAGTTATAAGCTAGGTTATTATTGTACTTAATTTTCACATATTACACCTTTGTGCACACATAAGCCAACACATTAGGGAATAAATACATTAGTATGAGTCCCTCTTCAGAGTAGTGGCTATGTAGGTAACACCCACTAATAGAGGGGTATTTAGGGTTAGCTCTACATCATGAGCATACTAACCCATTTTTACCAAGGTCATTATGAAGATGAATAACTAGGGTTTGATCATTTGACAAGGAGTGAAAATCCATGATCTAGATATGAATGCACCAGAGTCAAGGTGATGATGAACCCAAAAGCATCTAAATGGTCACATCTAATTTTAATAGGTATTATATACTAGGTGCCTATGTTTGATCTAGACACTAGCATCAATGTAACTATCCTAGATTGACACAAGTACCTGCGACTATAGAGGCACTTAACCTAAAATTTGGTGACTTTTCTAAAATATTCTTCCATATTACTTTCTACTTATTCTAGATCAAGATCTGTATTAAAATCAAAACTAGTTAAGTATCTTGTTTTCATTATCATTGAAGTACATATCATAGATTTACTTTTCATTTTTAGCATATATTAGCTTAATAAATTCAGTATATGTTTTATCTAATTTTTTTAATTAATTAGCTTGATATAGATCTATTTATCACCTTTGTGATTATTCATTTTTATATTGTAAACACCTAAATCTGGCTACCAATGACCTCCAACTAGGCTTTTGACCAATTTCCACCAAAGTCCACAATTTGGCCTAAAAATACTAAAGCACATTAAATGAGTTGAAATTGACATATTCAAGTGCTAATTTTGTCCACGGTATCACTAAATGAGGCAATGCAATTTATGGGCCAGCTAACTTTGATCAGACCATTTCAAGTCAAAATGCTAATTTTGCACCTAGGTGTTGTGGATTGCTCTTTTCTATTAAATTTTTTATACGTGTGTGTGTCTTTGTTATTTGGTGTTGGCAACATCCTAAATGGGATGATGGATCTAATGCATCTGACATTGATTTCCAATTCCAATCCAGTCAAATTGTAGACTAATAACAAAGTATTTTAATCAATTTGATTAATTTGTTCACAAGTGCTTAATCATGCTTAAGAGTTAATTAATCCAAATCAAGGCCTAATTAATAATTCCATGGAAACTTGTTAAAAACTTATTTTTAGAAATGAATATTGAATATCTGCATCATCAAGTGACCTCATTTCTTGGAAAGACATTCCTAGGCTATAAATGCCATAAATATCAGGATTATGGGTTTACCTCATTAATTTCCCTTTTTCCAAAGTCATGATGAGGATAATTATGGATTTTAATTACATAATTCAATTAATCCATGACCACACATCTCAATCTTGAGATGGGCAGTCATGGTTGATTCTAGTTATTCTTGAAAATATCTAAATAAAGAGGCTATGAAAATTATTTTTAATCTTAATTTTTTCAAAGTTACCATGTCAAATTGATTCCAAGAGCTCTCACATGCCAAAGTTATGATGCCAAAATATTGAGCCAAGCCAAGCCAAAGCCACAAGGTGCCAAGGAGAAGAGGAGATAGCCAAGCCTCCTTTGATGAAGACTTCATGAGCACAAGCCAAGAAAGCCACTACAACAAGCATTTGGAGCATATAAGGAAGGTGAATGATTCTTGTTTTTCTTTACTTTTTAATTATGGTTTTCATTTGTTTTTGTTATTAAGCTCACCCTAGTAACTAGGCCTAGAGATGTATGCTAGTTAGTGTATTTTTATCAATTTATTTTCATTTTTGGACTAACACAATACTAATCACCTCTATTTATTCAAAATTTTATTTCACATAATGGCACTCCCGATGGGACGATCTTCATGAGATCACAATCCACAAACTTTTTTGTGTTTCATAGTTTTGATTCTTTTTTGTTTTTGTTTTTGCTTTTAGTAAAAACAACCAATAAATAAATCATTTAATATTTTTGTCTAAATTTTTTTATTAATATAGATAAATATGTCATGGTTATTATCTAAAAATTTCACAAAATAATTATTTATATTTTAGAATTTATAACTATTTTAGTGACTGTCACTTTCTGCCTTTTATTTTTCTGATAAAAATGGTTAGAACAGAGTTGATAACATTTTTTATATTAATTATTTGGAATTAAAATTTTTCATATATGTGAGTCTTAGAGTTATTTAAAACATATAATTTTTTATATATATATATATATATATATATATATATATATATATATATATATATATATATATATATATATATATATATATATATATATTAAAAGTTATGTTAAAAATACTAATTGCAGGTTTTTATATTTTATGTGCAGGATTTTATGTGTTATGTGTTATATTTTATTTTTAGCCTTCTAATTTGTTGTTTGTAGGTGTTCACATATTTAATATATTTTTTATATTTGTGTTAACATTTTATAACCTAACATATTTTCATTTAGGGTGATGCCTTAGGGGTAAATAGGTAACCGACAGACTTCGAATTTGTTAAAACATGTTTTAGACCATCTTTTGCATGCTTATAAAATGAACTAGGAACTTTGTTTTATTAATTAATAGAATGTTTAGGTGTTTAAAATAAATTTTTGATAGCTATTCTTTTAAATTTACAACTTAAGACCAAGGGGTCAAAATAAAACCACCACACCTTTCGATTTGGGGCTTAAAAATGAACTCATCTTTCAAAGCTTTTGTGTTCACTACTTGTTTCAATCAGCACTTTGTTTTCACAAAATACAAGGATGTTGCATGTATGATCTTCCATTTTTCCCCTTTAGGGAAACCTTGGAATAAAAAATGCTTTCCTTATTTTCAAATTTCCTAGTCCAAGGCATAGAAATAATGTCATCTAAAACACTCCCCAAAAACTTAGAAAAGTTTTGGGTGACCTTGACAATCACCCTAAAGTCTTTATATTTTATGCTTTCTTTATTTCATGTAAACTTGGATTGTGAGGGGGAAATAATTACCTCCCATAAGTTATTTAAGGAAGATCTGACCTAGGTTTTCACCTCCTGGCACTGACTTCATTTGGCTCCATATTGGAGTTGCACAAGGGATGTAGTAGAAATTTAGACATCGAACTACATTGAGAAAATAGTAGTGGTTGAAAAAAGAACTAAATTTTTTTGCAACAAACTAAGTGATATGGATCAAAAATCCATGATTTTATTTTGCATTGTTTGACATGAAAGCCATTATGTAATTGATTCCCCTAGAAAGTTTGGAAACTTATAGATCTTAGACAAATCCTTACTTGTCATGAAAGTATTATTGGTGCAAGGTGTGACTCAAGGTCCATGTCATAGTAATGTCATTTGAGATAAGGGGTGGTGTAAAAACCCTACTATATAATTCATATTTACTTTTGGATGAATACTTAAAATCCTCTCAAATGATGTATATTGATGGATTCTAATAATACCAAACAACCTTGTCAATTTAGGATCTAAGAGCGATTAATTAGTTGGTTTTGTCCTAGATTAAAATCTTGTTTGGAGTCAAAACTTGGTGTAAAAAAATGATGCAAACTAAACACATGGTCCTCATTTTCTTTTGAACAAAGAGGCATTATGTTACCCATGTGAAATTATCAATTTGCCTTGTTCAAAGTTCATGAAAACTTGGAGTCATATCATCTACTTTGGCATAGTTATGCTGGCCAATTGAGTCTAGACATTTACCAAAGTTGTTTAAGTACTTCATTTATAATATAAATTCAATATTTCACCTTTATAAGTTCATAGGGTTGATGTGTTAAGTGGTTTCACCATTTGCACTAAATTGAGGGAGCTTAGGTTCAATTTCCAATTTATGTTGAAGGTCATTTAAGACTCATGATCATTATCACCACTTGATAGAATTAATTCATTTCATGTTAAACACTTGCACTTTTAGTCTATGCCCCACAATATTTTGAGTCAAGAAAGGTAGTGTTATGTTGTCAAATTTGTGAGAAATTATATTTGCCTTAGATAGTTTTTGAAACAAGCATTTTGTCACATCTTTTGGGTAGTCTAGCACTATTACACTACCCAAAACATTTTAGATATTGTTTTATAGGCTTTCTTTCACAGAGTTTAAATTTGTTCCTACATTTTAAAACCAATTTGAGTATACTTTTGTGAACCTTTGTCTAGCATAGCTATGCCATTCACTTTTGTCTAGCTTATTTGTCAAAAGAACCAAGTTTTATGCCCTTATTTGTGAGAAAATAAACTATCTCTAAAGTTCCTTTTGTTTCATACCTTATACCTATTTGATCAATTCCATGTCCAAGAATAAAATGCCTAATGTTTGTTAGAAGTGTTTCAAATCTGTTAGATTAAAATTTTCATCTATTTTCAAAGTCTAGCTTTTGACACCATTTGGTCAAGAGTTCTAGCGCATGCCTTATTTGAGCCTAGATTTTGATGCCAAGTTTGGTCAAAAGACCTAGCAAATTTTAATTTCCTAGATTAGACTGATTTGAAACACTTTGACCTTAGCATTTGGCATTTTGATTTTTGGTTCATTTACTTAAATTTTTTGTGTAAGATGTGTAACATTAGACACTTAATGTTAGCTTGTGTTATCACAAATCTTTGGATAAATATTTTGATCCTTTTGATGAATCTAGACCAAGTTTAAACATCATATTTTTAGACATTGTCATTTTAAAGTTTGTATAACTCCCTTCCCTTTCTATCACAAAGCATTGGCTATGGATCCCAACATGTATTCCTACATTCGTAGTGGACTCATGTATAATCTAGGGATTAGTAATGTGCTTGTGTAAAAAGAAATTGTGTAAGACCCCTATACAGATAATATTTATTATGAGATGGATATTTATCCCTCTTATAATACTCAATTAGGGTCACAAAGCCAAGATCTATTGACTAAATATTTGGTTAATACACCACCTTATTCAGAATAAGACCAAGAACAAACTGCATAATACCTAGCTAAAATACTCATAGCTGATGAATCAGTTCCTCAATAGTTATGCTATACTAATATGCCTTCCACATATGATCCATTTTTGTTTAAGTGTCATTTTTTGGAGAATAAAGATGATATTTTGGTTTGAACCATAGAGGTAGGGACCAAGTTTCCAATAGACTTCCCTCATGCAAATTTACGAAGCCTAGTAAGAATGCCCCACAACATAATTTATGATCAACATGCTTCTTGTGGAAATCCTTTAGCTCTAGTTCAAATAACATATCAGGACCCTAATATGCCTAATAAAGATAAAAACCTCATGGAATACCACTTTAACCAAATCTAGACAACATATCAAACCAACCTGAATCTAGCACACAATTTCAATCAGATGACCATGGTGAACAAACCTCTTATTAACTTAGTTCCTTCAATAGGAGTTTTGATAGAGTTAACTAGTCAAGAAAATTAGAGTTCAGACCCACTCATGCAAAACATTTTGGTAGAAAACTTGTTGCATATACCCATTATTGAAGAATTGTCTTCTGCTTCTATGCAACATAATGATCAAAATATAGTGGACATTGTGCAAACAACATCCAATCCAAATCAAAGTGGTACTAACGATAAAAAATTAGTCAACAACATGTACCTATATTTAATACCATGAGTGGACTATCATATTAGGGAATAAGAGTTTTTGCATCCTAACCTCAACCAGCTACTTCATCAAGTGTGTAACCAACATGATTAGGTAGTCAACCAGCAACCAATGTCATGCCTCAATAGTTGAATGTGACAAATCTTACTCCTTATCAACAAGTGATGAGTAGTATTCCACAACAATAGGCACAATATAGTGTACCAACATAATAGAGACTGAATATATTTCCACCTCAATAAGGGGAAACTAATGATCTACCTTGTCAGGTAGTGGCAAATATACCTCCTCAATCATAGACCAGTGTAACAATCTAAAACTAAATGATGACTAGTCAATAATGTGTAAATATTGGTTAGCGATAGATGTTGAATATTTAACATGATTTTTCTTCCTAATAAGGATTCATGTAATAAGAAGGCTCCCATGTTTCTCAAGTACCTACTAGACAACAATCGGTTCCAAATGTGCCACAAGTTGAGAGATAGGGTCTTGGTCCACAAGTTCCCACTCAATAATAAGGTTTGATTAGTTGAAATCATGTCCCTTTTGAACCACAATAGTCATAGTATAGTTATATCCCTCCATCCCAACCATAAAATCTTCTAAGTCAAACCTTCATAGCCAACCCAAACAAGAATATCGTACAACCAAATCTACAATTTCAAGTATAACCTAATCCATGTATGCATATTATTGCTCCATTTCTCAACCAAACCAATATACCCTAATATATATCTCCATCATACTATGGTCAAAGTGTCCCACTTGTGACCTCCCAACCATCTACCCAAACCAATTATCTCCCTCAAACAAATGTTCTTTCTAGTTTCATATCCCAAGAATTACAATAGATGAAGGATGCAATTACTACAATTCAGGCTGGGAAATAGACTAAAAAGTTTAAATTGGATGATGTGTGTTCGTATCTATTCAACATGGAATAATTACAAATACCATTTCCTCTAGGATATGAACCACCAAAATTATACAAATACAAAGGGTTAGGTGACCCTAAGGCCCATTTAACCAAGTTCTTTGTTGCATTTCAACTTGTGGCATATAGTGATATATACCTTTTGTTGTTGTTTCCAAGGAGCTTGGCTAGACAAGCCTTGGAGTAGTTTTTAAAGTTTCCTAAGAATTTAGTAATATATTTTGATGATCTTTCTGATAAGTTTGTGTAACACTTTTCCTATAATCTTGAACATGAGATTTCATTGGTTGACTTAACACAAACAAAACAAAAGGCTGGTGAGAGTTTTGTAAGTTATCTATAATGATGGAGAGCCCTTGCAAGTTGATTCACCCATAGTTTACCAGATAAATAATTAGCTGCTATGTTTACTAAAAATTTTCATAGTGAGATAGCTTATCATCTAGAGCTACAATGTGCACATACTTTCAAGGAGATCATTGATAAAAGCGTGTTGATTGAGTGAGCCCTTATTAATAAAAATATCATCAAGCTTATGCCAACTAATTAGAATCCAGGTACCAATTAGGGAAGTGGCCAAAACCAACATCCAATCCAAGTGTAAGCATCACAACCAATATAGGACAATAACCAAGATATTCAATCATAATAGGAATGTTGTGGGTAATGGAGTAACTGAGTCACATTATGTTTAAATAGTGTAAACATCATCTGTACCACCTTTTTAGCTTACTCATACCTAACAAGCTCTCTACCTAATAATGCAAGCACAATAACCAAGACTTTCACAATAAATATAGTAACCTTTATCATTATGAACCCCTCCTCCAAGGAGAACTGTGCCTATGCATCATGTCTTTAGTGACCTAGGAGAGCCTATTGAATTTGTATTTTACAATCTCACCACTACTAATCTGATTAGTTGGCCTATACCAAAGCATTATCCATAAGGCATTCCTTATCTTAATTGGTACCATGAAAATGAATTCTATGAATATCATCAGATCAACAGGGATAATCTATCAAGATGTGTGAAAATCAAGCATTTGATTGAGAATATGTTGGAAAATGGGAAGATAACATTGGATAATTGTGCTTCCAACTCCAATCAAAATATTTAGATTTATCAAAACCTCTTTCCCCAACATAACACACAACAACAACATAATAATCAAAAACAAAAATAACAACATCAACCAGTGTAACAACAAAATCAATAGTATCAAAATCAAAGGTTGAACCAACAAAATCAGCAGAATCAACAATAGAACCCACAACATCATAATAATGGACAAAGCCAAGGTTAAAATGGTAACAACTAACAAACCTACCATGTAGTTACACATGAATACAATAGAGTTGTAGGTCATATTGTAGGGGGTAACGTTATTACCATCTCCATTAATCTCAGACTGAGCACTAATCAATCTAGACCATTGCTAAAAAATACCACTCAACCAAATTATATGGATAATCCTTCTTTGACCTAGGACTACACATAGGCAAACCAACAAATTAAGACTCCCACTATTGGACCATATACTGATAAATCACCCTTGCCCTATGACCACATACAAGTGCATCAGCAATTGAGAATTATCTTATCTGATCACACACCATTCCAAGTATTTGTTAGTAATTATGGTCTAGCATCTAATCTCAATTATGAAATCATAATTTGGAGGTCCAAGATTACTATCTTAGGTCCACAACCATCTGCCACTTTGCCTATTATCCAACCAATCATTCAACCTCAGAATAAACCATTCACCATTGACCAAGACAAGAAGTTTGATATTGTGGAACAATTGTAGAAGACACCATCATAAATTTTTATTTTAGATTTTATATGAATGTGAAAAATTCACAAAAACATTTTGAATGAGTTTTTAACCCAATCTAAAGTTATTAGTGACATATCCCCTGATAACTTTCAAGATTTGGTTGGACACCTAGCTCCAACCCAACAAGTCACATTCAACCAAAGTGATATGTCTTCTCTTGGCCCACTCCATAATAATCCATTATACATAGAAGTTTATATAAAACATCATAGAGTGAAACGTGTCCTTATAGATAATGGATTAGGCCTCAACATTGTTGAGTTGTGGAGCTAAAAGCTTCACTAATGAGCTAATGTGGAGGTTGCTGGGTTTACATAGTAACTGGAATTGGTCAGAACCAACCGACATCAGTTAGGGGTCGACCGACATCGGTCAGAACCAATCGACATCGGTTAGGGGTCGGTCGGCATCGATCATCTTTAGATCGACACCGACTTCTGTCCGTTTTCAAAATTTCTATTTTTAGGAAAATAGATTTGAGCCTTTGATTTAAGAGGTGGATCTAAGGGTGGCGAATGCATGGCTCATGAACCCTAGTGTTGTAGTATACTATATAGTAGGGTTAAATCCTCATAGCATGTACAATTTAGTAATTGAGTTGATTGTAATTGATTGAGAGAGAGAGAGAACTCTTGAGGGAGAATTATTATACATCTATGAAGTGTGAGGAGAGAGAGCTTTCTTCATTGTATTTCCTTTTGGAAGAGTTTAATATAGATTGGTTGTTTCTTGTATCTCCTATTATTTGTTGTTTCTAATTTCTAGTTACTTATTACTTCTGATTTCAATTTCGTGTTTAGTTACTTATACAAAAGTAATCAATTGTACTCTAAGATCTTAACAACTGGTATCAGAGCGTGTTAGTGTTTGTTGATTACAAAATTCACTCACAGGGTTTCTGATTGAGTGGGAGCAAAGCAATGGTAGAAGAAAGTAAACTAAGAATGGAGAAATTCAATGGCAAGAATTATCAATTATGGAGGATGCAGATTGAAGATTATATTTATCAGAAAGATCTGTATTTACCATTGGGTGGGGTTTTAAGGAAGCCCATAGATATGGAAGATGAAGAATGGAATGTTCTTGATAGAAAGGCTCTTGGATCTATAAGGTTGAGCCTGGTAGCTTCTATGTTTTCCAACTTATCACAGGCAAAGACAACGGTAGAGTTAATGGATACTTTGGAAAATTTATATGAAAAACCTTCAGCTTTGAATAAGGTATATCTTATGAAGCAATTATTTAATTTGCAAATGCAGGAAGGTGGATCTGTATCTAGTCATCTTAATGATTTCCATACAATAGTAAATCAGTTAAATTCAGTCAAAATAGTTTTTATGATGAAATTAAGGCTCTCTTAATCTTATGCTCTTTACCTGAAAGTTGGCATAGTTTGGTAATGGCATTTAGTAATACTGCATCTGCTTCAAATATCTTGAAAGTTGTTGATGTTGTTAGTGTAATCTTGAATGAAGAAATTCACAGGAAAAGCATAGGAGAAACATCAGGTAATGCTTTAAGTGTTGAAAGCAGGGGAAGGCAAAGAGAGAAGGGCAAGCAAGGGAAATCAAGGTCAAAGATGGGAAGTAGATCCAAATCTAGAAATGGAAGAATAGCTTGCTAGAATTGTGGAAAGAAAGGGCATGCAAAGAAAGATTGTTGGTTGAAGGATAACAAAGAAAATCAGCATGAAGGTAATAAAGAAGCAAAAGTTATAGGTATTGTTGCAAAGGATGCTCTTATATTTTCTTTGGATAATAAAGTAGAATCATGGGTTTTAGATTCTGGTGCCTCTTTCCATGCAATCCCAAATAGAGAATTTTTCAATGATTATGTCCATGGAGATTTTGGAAAAGTTTATTTAGGGGATGATGAGCCTTGTAAAATTGTTGGTAAAAGAAAAGTGCAGCTAAAATTCCAAAATGGCAACACATGGGTGTTGAAGGATGTCATGCATGTACCCATCCTGAAGAGGAATCTAATTTTTGTAGAAAAGTTGGGTGATGAGGGTTGCACAGTAACTCTCACAGCTGAATCTTGGAAAGTTTCCAAGGGTGCACTTGTATTAGCAAAAGGTAAGAGAGTAGGTACACTTTATCTATCTACTTGTATTACTGATTATTCTCTTTCTATTTTATCTACTTCAGATGTAGATGCAAATTTGTGGCACTGTAGACTTGGTCACATGAGTGAGAAGGGAATGAATGTTCTTAAGTCAAAAGGTAAGCTTTCAGATTTGAAAAGCATAGATCTAGATTTTTGTGAGTATTGTATTTTTGGGAAATAGAAGAAAGTGAGGTTTCTCAAAATTGGGTCAACAAAGAAGAAGTACAAGTTGGAGCTTGTTCACACAGACGTGTGGGGACCAGCTCAGGTAGCTTTTATTGGAGGATCACAGTATTATGTTTTTTTCATTGATGATGCTACAAGAAAGGTATGGGTTTATTGCGTAAAGAGGAAATCTGATGTTTTTGACACATTTAAGAAATGTAAAGCTTTGGTTGAGAATGAAATAGGTTTGAGATTGAAGTGCCTTAGATCTGACAATGGTGGTGAGTACTGCAGTAATAAATTCAATAGTTACTATTCTATGAGTGGAATACATAGGGAAAGGACAGTTCTAAGGACACCTCAGCAAGATGGAGTTGTTAAAAAGATGAATAAAAAAATAATGGAGCATGCACAGAGTATGAGGTTGCATGTTGGTTTGCCCTTACAATTTTAGGCAGAAGCTGTAGATACTGCAGTTTACTTGATTAATAGAGGACCTTCTACTACACTGGATGGTGGAATTTCAAAAGAGGCTTGGATAGGTAAAAAGGTAGATCTTTCATTTCTCAGAGTTTTTGGTTCTAAAGCTTTTGTGCACATTGATAAAGAAAATAGAAAGAAGATGGATGCTAAATCTATGCGGTGCACTTTCATTGGTTATGGTTTTAGAGATTTCGGATTCTGGTTGTAGAATTTAGAAACTAACAAAATTATTAGAAGTCGTGATGTAGTTTTCAATGAGAAGATGATGTACAGTGATCAACTCAAGACACTGAATAATTCTGAGCAGGGCAATCTTAATTTGGAAGAGGTTATGATCCAAAATGAGATCGCGAGTTAAAATCATCACTCACAAAAAAACATAGAGACCGACGTCGGTCAGGTGGAAATCAGTGTCAGTCAGGAGGAATCAACATCGGTCAGGTGCAGACTGGAATCGATCAGAGATGACTGGGATCGGTCACTGTCAAAAGAAAATTTAGGCAGACAACAAGCTGTAAATGAGTCTCAAACTCCCATAAGGAGGTCTAAAAGGGTAAGTAAACCTCCAATTCATTATTCCCCTTCTTTATATTACTTATTGCTCATTGATGGTGGAGAATCAAAAAGTTTTGATGAGGCAATACAAGTAGAATCCAGGAAACAGTGGGAGCATGGCATGAATGAGGAAATTAATTCCTTAGAAGAGAACCATACGTGGGATTTGGTTGAGTTGAAAGCTGAAAATAAAGCACTAAAAAACAAATGGGTATACAGGTTAAAGGAAGGAGAGAATGGACAAATGAGACATAAGGTCAGGTTGGTAGTAAAGGGATTTGCACAGAAACTAGGTATTGATTTTGGTGAAATTTTTTCTCCTATAGTAAAGATGACTTCTATTCAGACTGTATTGTCTTTAGTTGCTATTGAGGATTTGCATCTTGAGCAGCTTGATGTTAAGACAACATTTCTTCATGGAGATTTGGATGAAGAGATATATATGGATCAGCCAGAAGGTTTTGAGGTCAAAGGTAAGGAGAAACTTGTGTGCAGGTTGAAGAAAATCTTATATGGTCTTAAGCAAGCTCCAAGACAATGGTATTTGAGGTTTAACGGGTTTATAACAGAGCATGGCTTTAGTAAATGTCAATCTGACCATTGTGTTTATTTTAATAGATTGGATAATGGTAGTTATATTATCATGCTACTGTATGTAGATGATATGCTTGTTGTAGGTTCACACATGCAAGAAATTACTGAGCTTAAGGTAAAATTAGCTCACACATTTGCCATGAAGGATTTAGGATCAGCAAAGAAAATCCTTGGCATGAGTATTAAGAGAGACAGGAAAAATCATAGTTTGATTTTGTCTCAAGAGGATTATGTGAATAAGGTGTTGGAGAGGTTCAATATGCAGAATGTAAAACTGGTAAGCACACCTATGGCTGGACACTTCAAGTTGAGCAAAGAATAGTGTCCTAAATCACATGATGAGGTTGAGTACATGAGTAGATTTCCATATGCTTCAACAGTTGGGAGCTTGATGCATGTAATGGTATGTACTAGACTAGATATTGCCCAAGCAGTGGTAGTTGTCAGCAAGTTTATGGCCAATCTAGGAAAGGAACACTGGAAAGCAGTTCAGTGGATTCTCAGATATCTGAGAGGGACCAGCAGTAGGCATTTATGCTATGGAAGGTCAAACACTTCTCTACATGGGTATGTAGATTCAGATATGGCAGGTGACTTGGATGGTAGGAGAAGCACCATAGGATATGTGTTCACTGTTGGTGGAACGACGGTTAGTTAGATTTCAAAGTTGTAGAAGGTTGTTGCCTTGTCTACTATAGAGGTAGAATACATTGCAGTCATAGAGGCTAGCAAGGAAATGATTTGGATGACTCGGTTCATGGAAGAGTTGGAAAAGGAGCAAGAGAGTTGCAAATTGTACAATGATAGTCAAAGTGCAATTCATTTGGCAAAGAATTCAGCATTTCATTCAAGAACCAAACATATACATCTTAGGTACCACTTTATTAGACAGGTATTGGAGGATGGACAGTTAAAGCTGGAAAAGATCCATACGGATAAGAACCCTGCTGATATGTTAACAAAGCCAATAACAAAGGAGAAGTTGAATCTTCATTCAACTTTTGTTGGTCTTCAAGATTGAACTTGAAGAGGGAGAAATAAGCCAAAGATGTTTAGAGGATGTTGTTGTATAGGTACAGGTGCAGCTGTTTATCTCCAAGTGAGAGATTGTTGAGTTGTGGAGCTAAAAGCTTCACTAATAAGCTAATGTGGAGGTTGCTGGGTTTACACAATAACCAGCATTGGTCAGAACCAACCGACATCGGTTAGGGGTCAATCGACATCGGTCAGAACCAACTGACATCAGTTAGGTATCGACCAGCATCGGTCATCTTTAGACCGACACCAACTTCTGTGCATTTCCAAAATTGCTATTTTTAAGAGAATAGATTTGAGCCTTTGATTTAAGAGGTGGATTTAAGGGTGGCGAATGCATGGCTCATGAACCCTAGTGTTGTAGTATACTATATAGTAGGGTTAGATCCTCATAGCATGTACAATTTAGTAATTGAGTTGATTGTAATTGATTGAGAGAGAGAGAGAGAGAGAACTATTGAGGGAGAATTATTGTACATCTATGAGGTGTGAGGAGAGAGAGATTTCTTTATTATATTTCCTTCTAGTAGAGTTTAATATATATTGGTTGTTTCTTGTATCTCCTATTATTTGTTGTTTCTGATTTCTTGTTACTTATTACTTCTAGTTTCAATTCTGTGTTTAGTTGCTTATACAAAAGTAATCAATTGTACTCTAAGATCTTAAAAAACATAGTGTCTCTAAAGCTCATCAAGATTCTTCGATACATAATGGAAGATCTTCAATCATAAATGATAATTATCAAAGCCTATGATAATCAGGAAAGAGAATCACAAGGCACCATTAGATTACCAGTTATCATTAGGCTTTTGACCCATGATACACTTTGCCATGTGCTTGATCTTGAGTTATCCTATAATATGCTTCTAGGTAGGCCTTGGTTACATGAGATTCACACAGTCCCATCAATGTTGCACCAATATATCATGTTGTCCCACTCAGGGATGGAAGTGTTTATTTTAAGAGATTTCCACCCATATGAACACTAAAAACATCTTGAGGCTGAGTTTCAAAGCTATAATTATCAATATGACTTGAATTCAAGTTCCAAGTAGGATAAAGGAAAGGCCATACTTATTGATCCTCAACAGGATAATTACATAGATCCTAGTATCTTGGATTCCCTTTCCCACATGCCACCTCTTGAAACTTCCAATCATTTCACCATTTTAGATAATGGTCCAGGGGAGTATGTGATCCATGATACCTTCCATATTTCTAATCTTCCTCAAAATACAAAGAACTTTGGGTAACCTAAAAATACCCCACACATGCATTGCTAATAAAAGAACAAAGACAAGGGACCTGTCATGTTTGTACTAGCATCTGACCTAGAACCAAACCCTCTTGAAGGAGATGAATCATGGTTATACAATGACAACCAAAATGATTTTCATAAAAGTGCAAAGTATCCTATTCCTAATAGGATCATGAAACATCAAGATTATGAAAGAAGAGGCCTTGAATTGAATCAACAAGGAACCATTAAGCCAATTTCTATGACTAAGTACACAAAACCCTATGGACTTGGATTTAAACTGCATAGGGTGACCCCACATATCTTATTCAAGTTCTATCATTGGTGGCTAGCAATGATGATGCTAATAGCAAAGTATAGTCTGATCATAGCCTCACCTTTGATGACCTAACTAAGACTAACATGTTTGATAACAATGCCATATGTACTTTTAACCCAATCATTTGTCACAACCCATTACCATTATACTATCCCAAACTAATAGATTGGGACCAACAAGAATCCAATTTGCCAATTGATGAGTTTCAAAATGATGAGGCATTCTATGAATTTTTAGGCCTTAGAGAAAACATTCTGTTGGGAGATCATAAATCAGGATTCTCAATTACATTAGATCCTGAAGCCTATTTTGGAGAGCGAGTGAACACCCTTAGCCAAAAATAAATAAATAAAACCTTGAGGTCCCCAAGTGAAAACCTCTTTGAGGAACTTTCTAACTAGGAAAAAAGTAAAGATAAAGGCCCATCTAGTGGTGAAAACCTATTTCAGGCACCCTTAGATAGGGGTGTTCATTCTTCTTCAAATTTAGACTAGGAGACTACCAATGGTGAACTTGCCTATGAATCTAAGTTTAGTTTTGTGCAAAAAAAAGTATTTGATCAAATTATTCAACAAATTTTGACTATTTTTGTCACATGGCCAGATCTCCCATTGGAGGACTTAGATTCATCATGCCTAGGATAAGTTGAAGAACAAGTCCTAACAGAGGACCCTGATATAGTCCAACAGTTCAAATCTTTGCCTACTATCCTAAAAGATGGTTCAACCCTTGTAGTCAAAGATATAATAGAGGTAAACATTAAGACTCCATCAGGCTTGAAATGGATAAAATTAGGTGCATCCCTTACTAAGGAGAAACATGAATTCTTTACAACTCTGTTGAGAGAAGTTGTAGATATCTTTGTATAGGCTTATTTTGACATCCCAGGTTTGGACCCCACCTTGGTTCTACACCACCTTATGGTCAATCTTGATGCCAAACCAATGAAATAAAATCTACGTAAGATGCATCCTTGCATTACTATCTTGGTAAAGAAAGATTTGGAAAAACTCTTAGAAGCAGGATGTATTCAGTCCATTGACTACTTAGAATGGATATCTAATATTGTACCTATTAGCAAAAATATTGAAGAAATCAAAATTTGTACTAATTTTTGAGACATAAATAAAGCTTGTCCTAAGGATGACTTTCCATTACCTAATATTGACATGATCATTGACTCCATGATAGGTTATTAAATTTTTCACTCATGAATAGATTTTTAGGATACAACCGAATAAGAATATCACTAGAAGACCAACATAAAATAATGTTCACCACTCCATGAGGAACATTTTATTATCAAGTAATTCTATTTGGTCTTAAGAATGCTAGAGCTACATATCAAAGGGCCATGATTGTCATATTCCATGATATGATGCATGATATTATTGAAGACTATGTCGATGACATATTAGGAAAATCCAAAATGAGGGATAACCATCTAACAGTGCTACTTGGGATATTTAAAAGATTACAAGAGTATAAAGTTAGACTCAATATAAATAAATGTGTGTTTGTAGTAACCTCAGGAAAGTTACGTGGCATCATTATATCTCATAGGGGCATTAAAGTCAATCTGGCCAAAGTCCATATTATAATCGAGATGCCACCACCAACTAATTTGAAGAAACTCTGTAGTTTTTAGGGAAAGATCCAATCAATCCAATGCTTCATCTCTCAGTTAAGAAACAAGTGTCATCCATTTACACATCTTCTAAAGAAGGGAGTTGTATTTCACTAGGATGACCATTGCCAAACAACTTTTCAATAACTCAAGGACTATCTAGTTAATCCACCTATTTTATTTCCTCCTATACTAAGAAGGCCATTCTTGTTATATCTATCAGCTACCGATAATGCCTTGGGGGCACTTTTGGTTGCACATAATAATAATGGAAAAAAACATGTAGTATACTACTTAAGCTGTACCTTGGTCACATATGAACACCACTATGCACCTATTAAAAAATCTTGTCTAGCCATGGTCTTCATAGCTCATAAATTGCACCATTACATGTTGAACAATAAAACCATGGTCATTTAAAAAGTAGATCCACTCAAGTATATACTATCTAAAATAGCTTTACAAGGTAGAATGGCCAAATAGACCATGTTTCTTATTAGTGAGTTTGACATAGAGTATGCCAATTAAAAGGCAATCAAAGGACAGGTCCTTGTAGATCAACTTACTGAAGTACCCCTTGTTGACACAAAGCCACTCACATTTTATTTTCTTGATGAATCCATAATGACTGTCATTGACACACCTCTTGGGGAGCAACACTAGAAGCTATATTTTGATGGTTCATTTACTACACATGGATCAGGGGTAGGTCTCTTATTTATTATACCATATGGGGATCTAATCCCTAAATCATTTAAAATCAATTTTCCTTGTAAAAACAACATGGATAAGTATGAAACACTTATTATAGGACTTCGACAATTAGTACAATAGAATATATCTCATCTAAAGAATGGTGATTCTCAATTAATTATCAATAAGGTCACAGACCATTTTTAGACCAAAGATGACAAGTTAGTTCCATATAAGGCTATTGTTGATACGCTAAAGAAAAAAATTGTAAATATCCAATTTAACCATATACCAAGGGCTAGTAATAGAACTATAGATGTCATGGCTACTATCAGCTCTTTGATTCGACAAATAGATAAAGCTAGAGAATATCAGTTCCTTGTTGAGAATTTATTTATACCAGCTCATGAACCTTCAACCATTCCAATGATTTGTGATATTGTTGGTCCTAATTCTATCTAGTACTCAAACCTTTAAAAATACCTTCATGACCAATTTATACCACCTAACCTATCTCAAAAACAAACCAAAGCCTTTATTCATCATTTCACTCATTATACTCTAAATAGATCCACCCTTTACTGCCATAGTTTTGATGAAACTCTGCTTCATTATTTAACTTCAATAGAGTCTACATTATTGTTAAGAGAAGTTCATGGAGTATGTGGAGATCATTCTCATGGGGTAGTCCTATCCAAAAATCACTTACGTACTAGTTATTATTGGCCCACAATGGATACATATGCAACTGCATATGTAAAGAGGTGTGAAAAATGTCAATGACATACTAATTTGATTCATGCCCCAATATAAACTCTAAAATTGATGTTGACACCATGGCCATTTTCTATATGGAGACTTGATCTCATTGGAAAGATCAATGCCACTTCATCTGAAAGCCATAAACTTATCCTTACCACCACTGAGTATTTCACTAAGTGGGTTGAATCTCTACCCCTCACGTGATTGGCAAGCAAATTTCCAAATTTATCTTCAGCCATCTCATTTGCTACTATGGTATCCCATTTAAAATTATATCTGATAATGGAGGATCATTAAAGAACAAAGATGTAGACCAGCTATGTATCGAATATAACATCACACAACATTTTTATATAGCATATTACCCTCAAGGTAATGGCTAGATTGAAACATCAAACAAAACCATTATCAATACTCTCAAAAATATTGTCAATGATGCCAGTCATTATTAACACCTATAGATATTCCCTACCCTTTGGGAATACAATACCAATCATCATACTCCTACAGGAGCCACTCCATACTCACTTGTTTATGGTACTAAATCCATCCTTTCCATTGAGGTTGAATTGCTTTCATTGTACATATCTTTCAAATATGTCCTAGATGATCATGACTATCGAGTAGCTCATTTGTAAGAGATATACCTACTTGATGAAAAATGCATAGCTACGCTCAACAATCTTCAAGAATATTAGAATCGACTCAAAGGCCACTACAATCGATGTGTCGAATATAAAAAAATTGAACTTGGTGATCTTGTTCTTAAAGAAAACCAAAAGAATACTATGGATGAGAAGAAACATAAAGGTAAATTCAAACCAAACTGGATAAGGACTTTCATCATTATTGTAGATTATGGATTAGGGGCATACAGGCTTGCCACACCATATGGAGATGAACTTCCTGAGCTAATGAATATTATTAACCTTAAGTGGTACTATGCTTGAGCGCTAAGGTGTATTATCTATAAAGACCATTTTAGTGGTGCCATTTTATCGCTATTATTATTTTTACAAATATCATTCTTATCCATCCTCTTAGCCTTATCCATTTTACCATTCTATTCTATCAACCAGATGTGTTTTAAAGCTTGGCTCATTTGACCTTGGTTTTTCCATTCATTATGCATTTTTAGCACCAAGGAATATGATCAATTTTGTTGGTCCCCAAAAATGTCACTCATTTTTGGAACAACATATGAGCTATTTTGGTCCTGCAATGCCAAAATTGTCTCTTCCCTTTTTAAATTTTGTTCTAATCTTTCAAATTCTTCATTATTCAAGCTCCTTCAGTAAAGGGACTAGTAGGTTCAAAAGTTCAATAACTTATTCGAGAAATTTCAACCAAAAGGGACAAGTTTCTAGCACTTGGGAACTTTCGGGACTGGTTCAATGCTTCAGTTCAACCAAAAAATGGTTCATCGATAACCTTCTATGCAACCATTGAACCAATGAACCATTGAACCTTGATCCACTTTGGTTCAATAGTTCAACTAGTTCAAGGTTCAACATCGTTGGCAAGCTTAAAAGAGTCAAGCGCTTTGTAAAAGTTCAAAGGTTCAACGCAATTGGTTTAATCAGTCAACTCAAGCGGCATGATCAAAGGAGTGACCAAAAATAATGAGTCATGTGGAAGTCACCACATGTCATCTACTGAGCCCCATTTCACTTTGTTTCTAATCATAATGGAAGATGCCACCTGTCCCTACTGAAGCTTGTCAGAAGCCTCCAAGTGTCTCCATTTAAAGCTTCAAGGTTCAATGGTTTTGAGGTTCAACATGTGGGTATTTCATTTTGCACAGGTTTTTATCTAAGTCTCAAAGTCACATAGAAGCTGCCAAGTGTCATCTGCCGGGACACTTTATACTCTATCCTCAAGAAGCAACGAAAGTCACCATGTGTCCCTTGCAAAGCTTGGTGGAAGCTGACAAGTGTTAATGTTTGTAGTTTCTCCCTTCTACTTTTTGTTTTCATAAGGACCATGGTGGGCCCCAGGTAAGTCATAGAAACAAGTGGAACATGCCACATGTCATCATCTAAGAGAATATGAGTGAGTCCCTTTGATCTCTATAGTGTTTCTCAAAATCAATGGAAGCTACCACGTGTCACCTTTCATGTGAACCTAATATGAGTCTCGAGTGTTTTGAAGAGTAGCTAGAGTGCAGTGGAAGCCACCACGTGTCACCTTCTGTAGGACTCTCAATAAGTACCTAAAGCTTCAGTAAGTTAAGTAGATACTGCCACGTGTCCTCACCTATTTCATATGCAGAAAGTGCGAAGTGTCAAGTGGCCAAAGCACGGGGAAATTGTGGAGGAGGATGACGGGCCCATGTCCTCTCAAGGGGGCATCATGGATCTATTCCAATTTATTCTTGACAACTCTTTTATTTAAAAATATGTTGCTTCACCTAAATGTCTCACTATGCCTTCTCAAATAGGGGCAAAATATAGACATCCAATTCCTAACACCATTTGTGTTGAAATTATCAATCTTACTTGAATTGCACTCAAATGTACATTTTAGATCAAAATCCATAAAAATGATAAATGATTCAAACTTCTCATTTAAAAGTGCCAATTTAGGTCAAATAATCCCTAAATGGGGCAATGCAATTTATGGGCCAGCTAACTTTGACCAATTCATTTCAAGTCAAAATGATGACTTCATCTTTTATGTTCTAGATCACTCTTTTCTCCTAAATTCATTGGTACACACCAGGTACCTTTGTTATTTTGTGTTGGAAACATCCTAAATAGAAATATGATTCCAATGTATCTAACGTCACCTTTTAATTCTTCTTGAGTCAAATTACAACTCAGTAATATGACTTTTTGACCATTTTGATTAATTGAGGGCCAATTTTCAAATAATTACACAAATGTTGATTAACCTTTTTTAAGGATAATTAATCCAAATCAAGACCTTAAGTGGATTTTACATGAGATTTTTTGAATATTTATTTTTAAAAATTGATTCCTATTAACTACATCATCATATGACATCATTTCTTGGGAAGACATCCCTAGACCATAAATGCCACAAATATCAAGATTATGGGTCACCCATGCCTAGTTAATTCCTCCCATGTCTCTTTAATGCTTATTTATCTTGAGGATATTTATGAGTTTAATTCCAAATATTAGGATTATCCATGGCCACACATCTCAATCTTGAGATGGACGGTCATGGTTGATCTTGACCAATCTCAAAAATTGTTTCCACAAGGCTTTGCATTCAATCATAAATTTTGCTTGCAAGCTTTATTGATAGGTTAGTTTAGTGATTTGGAATCAAGAGCCTAGGTTTTGTGGAGTTTTATTGAGGCATTGGAGGATCTTACCACCATTGTTGATAAAGACAAGGATGTTTGATCAAGGGAGAACATGTTTTTGAGCCACATGGGTATGGTGAATCCATTTGGGAAGGTAATATGGTGTTGTTTCTTTCATTTATTTCTTTCTATCCTTTGTAATTCCCATAAGAATATATAGGCTTGGTTAGTTAGTTATTTATACATGTTTCATTATTTATGGACTAATGCTTGACTAACTTACTTTGTAATCCTCTCTACAGTCACATCTCTAATTGCACCAATTGACTAATTAGATCAATTCATGATGGAATCGATGAAAATTTATCCCAAATCATGTCTTGGTCATGTAGTTAGGTCATAAGAGCTCATATTGCCCCCAATTTATTTCATGATCTCATTAGTGGACTATTTAGTTTATTTTTTATGATATTGAGATCAATTGACTCCAAAATTATATGCAATAAAGTCAAAATTAGGTTCCTGAGGTTTAATTTCATCCAACTTGCATCACTTATTGTAATAATTAACTATTTGGATCAATATGTCAGGAAATATGTGCTAATTTAGCCCTAAATCACATCATATACTCATGGTTAGGTTCAACAAGTTTAGATTGGCCCTAATTACCTTCATGTTTGCATTTGCGATAAAATTAGGGTTGATTAAGCCATATGTTACATCCTATACAATCAATTGAGACATAAATTAGGTTCACATGGCTCTATTTTTCCAAAATCACATCTCTAATTGAACTAATTGACTAATTGGATCAATTAATGATGGAATCACAGCTAATTTATCCCCAAATCATCTCCTACTCTTGAAGTTAGGTTAAAGGGGCACAAATTAAACTTAATTGCCTCCTTGATTGAATGAATCAACTATTTGGTTCATTATATGATGACATTAGGGTCAATTTCACTCCAAATCACATCATATACAATTGAAACTAGGTTCATGTGGATCATGTTTTCCAAAATCATGTCATCAATTACACCATTTTACTAATTGACTCAATTTATGATGAATTCAAAGCTAATTTATCCTCAAATCACATTGTGTATTCATAATTAGGTTCAAGGGGCTCATATTGACCCTAATTTCCTTCATAATTGAACCAATTGACAATTTCATTCATTATATGATTACAATGGATTTTATTGAGCCCTAAAACACATATTATACATGTCAAACTTGCATCTATCATTGAACCAAATTATTCTTTACTTCATTCTCTAATGAAATTGGAGTTGATCCCAAATCACATTTTATAGTCACAGTTAGGTTGAAGGGCCTTAAATTAGCCCCACTTACCTTAGGATTGAACAATTAGACTATTTGGTTTATTTTGATATGACATTTGGGTTGAGATCTATTGGAAATATTGTCATTGATGTCAAAGGTCTAGCATTGGTGATAAAGGCCCTATTGTATCTAATGGTGTTTTTAATATTCATATATTGGCTAATGTATGTTAATATTTATTTAATATTAACTAATATATTTTTGGTTACATATAAGTCAAAAGAGGGCACATGGAGAAGTCAAAGAGTCACGGGGTAAAGACAAAAGAGGAATGGAACACATTTTCTCATGAAGAGTCATCTTGAGGAATTCCAAGAGTCACCATGTGAAGACAAAAGAGGGTATTATGCAGTTTTCCATGAAGGGACACTTTGAAGAATATGAAAAGTCACCAAGATAAATACAAAAGAGGAAAGGATGTATTTGATTATGAAGGGTCACCATGTGACTTTTCAAATGCAATGATACGAAGGGTCATGCAAGTTTGGTGTCATTTTCCATGAGGATTGAAGGGTCACAAAGGGTGAATGCCAAAGGTCATTTGGAAAGCTATAAATAAAGGCTTGAGAAGCCATTTGTAAAATTCAAGAGAGGGCATGGTTTTGTAATTGTTTTATATAATAAAAGAGGAGAGAAAAGTAAGATATATTGTAGAGTTCTATCATTTTTTGAGTAAACAACATTGAGAGATAGTTATGTTTTATACACAAGAAGGGTTGGTGCTCTTGTGGGTTGGTGCTCACGAATAGTTTTTGTGTTGGTGCTTGGCAAAGGGGTTGGTGATCATGCAAGTTGGTGCTTGAAAACTTTGTAATTTGAGTTGGTGCTCATTCATATACTTGAAATTTTTCTCCATGGTTTTCCTACTTTGGGTTTCCACATAAAAATATGGTCTCTCTCTCTCTCTCTCTCTCTCTCTCTCTCTCTCTCTCTCTCTCTCTCTCTCTTGTGTGGTGCATGTTATTATTTCATTTTTATTGCATATATTGAATGTGTGATTAAGTGGTTAAAGAAAATAAATAAAATTAAGTAAAAAATATATAATATATTGATTTACCCCTCCTCTCAATATATTTTGTGTTTAACAATTGGTATCAGAGAAGATTCCTTTTGAAAAAGTTTTACAGCTTGGAGGTAGATCAGTGAAAGCAAAATGGTTGGATCACATGAAAGTTTTTCTAAAAATAAGGCACCTTTGTTTGATGGGACAAATTATGATTTTTGGATCATAAGGATTAGGACTTATTTTGTGGACCTCGGATTTGACATTTGACAAGTAGTGGTGGAGGAATATGAAGAGCCACATACACTTGTAACTACTCTAGTGGAAAAGAAGGCAAGTGAAAATAATGCTAAGGCTTTAAATATTATTTTATGTGGTTTATGTGAATCAAAATTTGTTAAAGTTATGCAATGTAAATCTACTCATGAAACTTAGGTAAAGATTGAGAATATTTATAAAGGTGATGGAAAGGTTCAACAAGCTAAGCTTAAGACTTTCAGAAGATAGTTTAGAGTTTGAAGATGGAAGAGGAAAAAAATATAGCAAGTTACCTTTTGTGGGTTGATCAAATAGTTAATCAGATTCAAGGTCTTGGAGAAAAGTTAGAAGAATCAATCATGGTACAAATTTTTTTGAGATCTCTACCATTGAGATATGATTCAAAAGTTTTGATAATTGAAGAGATGAATAATTTAACCAAGCTAAAGATGGATGAGCCACATGATATTCTTACAATATATGAGATGCAGACCAAACAAGAGAAACCCTCAAAGAGAGAAGCTGCTTTCAAGACATCAAGGAAAGAGAAGGCTAAGATTCAAGAATCAAGTGACAATTCTAGTGATGATGAAGATGACAATGGAGCTTTATTCATTCACAAGTCAAAAAAAGGCACAGGTAAATATCAAGGAAAATTAGCTTTTAAATGTTTTAATTATGGTAAGTTTGGATATTTTGTAGCTGAGTGCCCAAATAAGGGTAATGGTGACAATGAAGAAGGAAAGTCTACATACAGGAATAATTTTAAAAGAAAATTCAAGAAGGGATTCGAGAAGAAGAGTTTGTATTCTAAATATCCTAGCTCCGTCGAAGATAGTGGAGTTTGTGATTCACAAGAAGAAGAGATTATATTCATGGACATACATTAAGATTCCTTCACAAGTAAAAGTATAGATGATCAAGAAGAATAACATGATGAAGCTGAAGTGAATCTAGAAGGAGAACTCATTTGTGCCTTAGAATATTTGAAATCTCTTGAGAAGAAGAATCGAATATTAAAGCTCCAAATCGAGAAAAATGAAAAGAAGTCAAAAGAAACAATTGAAGATCTACAAAAACACTTTGAAGAAGCTAATAAGGAATTCAATTGTTTCTTTTGACTTCTTTTCATTTTTCTCAATTTGGAGCTTTAATATTCGATTCTTCTTCTCAAGAGATTTCAAATATTCTAAGGCACAAATGAGTTCTCCTTCTAGATTCACTTCAACTTCATCATGTTATTATTCTTGATCATCTATACTTTTACTTGTGAAGGCATCTTCATGTATGTCCATGAATAGAATCTCTTCTTCTTGTGAATCACAAACTCCACTATCTTCGACGGAGCTAGGATATTTAGAATACAAACTCTTCTTCTCGAATCCCTTCTTGAATTTTATTTTAAAATTATTCCTGTATGTAGACTTTCCTTCTTCATTGTCACCATTACCCTTATTTGGGCACTCATTGTCTACAAACACACTTTGAAGAAGCTAATAAGGAATGAAAAATATCTAACAACATAGTTACAAAAAGTAAGTGAAAAATGTGAAAGGTATGTTATTGAAATTGCTTCTTTAAAAGTAGATCTTGAGAAAACAAATAAAATAATCAATGATAGAGCAGCTAATGATTCAAAATTTGAGAATATCACTAATATGTTGAATAATATATTAGAAAGTCAAAGATCAATGTCAAATAAGACAATTATCAGATTTGAAAAAGAGAAAGCGGAGGCCACTACTTTCACAAACAAGGTTAACATAGAAAAAGGAAAGAGCTATGCTGAATCTCCTACAAAAGAGAAAATAAAAAGGGAAGATGTTAAGAATATAGAGGAAATTTCAAACAAAGAAGGCTAGAAAGAATAGAGATACAAAAGTAATTTAAGTTAGAGATACACAAACAGGTCCTATCTTTATGGTTATTAGTTTTATTGTAATAGATATGGTCATAAGAAAATGGAATGTCAAAAAAGGGCTAACAATTTCAAAAATAAGCAGAAGGAAACTCATGTAGAGTCAAGCAGAAGCCACAACTCTTTTGCTCCTCTTTCAAGCTTTAATGAAGAGGCCAAAATATGTTACAAGTGTAAACCTTTAGACACAGCCCAATATTATAGAAGCATGTTCAAGTTAGTCAAGAAAGACCAGAGTTTGAAGGCTCCATTGATCAAGAAGAAAGTTTAGACAGGTTCATGACAGAAGAAACAACATGAAAACTTTATGTTGGTCTAGACAACTTTGGATGCAAGAAATGAAGAAAATCCATGGTTCATTGATAGTGGATGTTCAAGGCACATGATAGGAGACAAAAACAAGTTCATAACCTTGAATAAGATCAATGGTGGCACAATGAAATTTAGAGATAAACTACTTTTAGAATTACCAAAAAAGGTACACTAAGTTTAGATAATGGTATAACTAAAACTAAAAATATTTTGTATGTAGAAGGTCATAAGCATAATATTTTGAGTGTAATTCAAATGTGTGATCAGGGGCACACACTAAATTTTTATGTAGAAGGTTGTGAAATTAGGAGAAAATATTCAGATGTGTTGGTTACAGATGCTTAGAAAATAGGCAATAATTTGTATATGTTATTAGATATCAAAGGTCAAAGATGTTGTTTGAGTCAGATTGAAGAAAGTTGGCTATGGCACAAGAGAAGGAGACACATAATTTTTGATAATCTTGTCAACATCATCAAGAAGCAAGTAGTCAAAAAATTTCTAAAGATTACAAATCCATCCAACACACTTTGTGAACCTTTTCAGCATGGGAAGCAGGCTAGAAGGTAGTTCAAAACAAAAGAGTACTTGACCACTCAGATGTTAGAGCTTGTTCACACGGATTTGTGTGCACCTATGAGAACTCAAAGTACTTAAGGTGAGAAATATTTCATGTTGCTTATTGATAATTTTTCATGTATGACTTGGGTAATGTTTTTAAATAAAAAATTAGAAGCTTTCAAACATTTTAAAGTATTCAAATCATTAGTTGAGAATGAAACTAGTTTGAAGATTAAGTGCCTAAGATTAAATCAAAGAGTAGAATTCATGTCAGATCAATGTATTGATTTTTTTGAAGACCATGGAATAAAGAGACATTATTCAGTAGCTAAAACTCCATAGCAAAATGGAGTAGTTGAATGGAGAAACATAACAGTTCAAGAGACGGTGAGGAAAATGCTAAATGAATCCAAGATATCAGATAAATATTGGAGAGAGGTAGTTGGTATAGTAGTGCATATTTAAAATAGAGCATTATTGAGAGTCAACAGTGACAAGATTCCTTATGAGCTATGGAAAGACAAACCAGCTATAGTTGATTATTTTAGAGTTTTTGGTAGCAGATGTTTCATAAAGAGAATTGATGAAAAACTGGGTAAGTTTGAATCTAGAGCAGATGAAGGTATATTTCCTAGTTATTCTTATAAAATTAAAGCTTATAGATTGTTATAACAAAAGAACCAAGAAAATAGTTGAAAGTGCAAGTGTCAGAATAGAAGAAGATGGAACACAAACAATTAGTGATCTAATAGACATTCTTGAAATCATTAAAGAGGAAGATTTTGAAGAATCAGATGAAGATGAGAAGAAGGAGAAAAAGGACACCAAAAACCCATCCCAATATGTCTATAAAAATCATAATTAAAGTGACATCATCAGGGATATAAATGAAGTAATTTTCACCAAAAGAATGATGGTAAGTGAATCTAAGCAAGTTAATTTCTCTTTGTTATCCAAAATTTAGCCTAGAACTTTTTTAGAAGCTAGACATGATAAGCATTGGGTTAAGGCAATAGATGAAGAGTTAAATTAGATATAAAAGAATGATACTTGGGAATTAGTGCCTAGACCAAAAGATCACAATGTGATAGGAACAAAATGGGTTTACATAAATAAGTTGAATGAAAATAGAGAAGTGACCAAGAATAAAGCAAGATTAGTATGTAAAGGATACACTCTGATTGAGTGAATAGATTTTGAAGAAACTTTTGCACTAGTGGCAAGGATAGAGGCTATAAGAATATTTCTTGCATATGCAATATTTAAAAATTTCAAAGTGTTTTAGATGGATGTCAAATCTACCTTCCTAAATGAGAATCTATAAGAAGGCATCTACATTGAGTAGTCTAATGGATTTATTCTCTCAAATATTAGTAGCCATGTATGCAGATTGAATAAAGCACTATATGGATTTAAATAAGCTCCCAGAGCTTGGTATGCAAGACTTGATAAGTACTTGTAGGATCAAGGTTTTAAGAGAGAATTTTCTAACAGTAATCTCTATATCAAAATAGAAGGTGAGCATAAATTGATTGTTGTGGTCTATGTTGATAACATCATTTTTGGAGGAAACATTGAAAGATGACAAAAGAATTTTTTGATAATATGCAAAAATAATTTGAGATATCTATGCTTAGATAATTTTCATTTTTCTTAGGGTTGCAAATATTTCAGTCACATAAAGGAATTTTCATATCTCAAAATAAACATCCTAAAAAAATGTTGAAGAAATTTGGTTTCGAAGATTATGCATCAATTGGCACACCAAAGAGTACAGGAAATAAGGTAAGCAAGGATGAATATTCACCTATTGCATATCAATCTTTGTATAGATCTATGATTGGTAGTATTTTATATTTGACATCATCGAGGCTAGACATCATGCATGTAATAGGTATTGTTGCAAGATATCATTCAACTCAAAATATAGTCATGTTCAGTTGGTAAAGAGAATATTCAATATATCAAGGGGACATTAGATTATTAATTGTGGTATCCCACAGATAGAGATTTCACTTTGGCTGCTTATATAGATTCAGATTGGGTAGGTTGCTTGGATGACATAAAGAGTACAAGTGGAGGAGCTTTCTTCCTTAGTGATAACTTAGTATCATGGCTAAGCAAAAAGAAGAATTTAGTATCACTTTCTATAGATGAAGAATAATATATTGCAGCGGTATTGTGTTTTACTCAAGTGCTTTGGATGAAGAAATTTTTGGAAGATATCAAGGTAAAATATGATGAACCTATTTCTATTTTTTGTGATAACACAAGTGCTATTAATATTTCAAAGAATCCAGTGGTGCATTTAAGAATAAAACATATTCCCATTAGATATCACTTCTTGAGAGAGCAGGTTGTAGATCAATAGGTTAAGATGGAATATATTAGTACTATAGAGTAGATTGTAGATATTTTCACAAAAACACTATCAAAAGACACATTTGAGTATCTATAGGAGAACTTTTGATCAATTTATTTTACTTCTTGCATTGAGGATCAACATCAGTTGAGGGGGAGATAAGTGTTAGCTCTATGATAGGCCTTTTGACATTGATGTCAAAGGGGGAGAAGAAGAGAAATAGATACAAGTACAGGTGTAGAAACATGTGCAAAAATAGGTATAAGGAATAGGTACAAGTTGCTACAATAAGGAGGAGTTACTATATGTTTTTTACATGGCAATATGTGTAGGTTGACATGTGCATTACAGGTTTCAATAGGTGGCAATTTTAGTTTGAGGTTGCCATCAATGACAAAGGGAGAGATTGTTGGAAATATTATCATTGATGTCATAGGTCTAACATTGGTGATAAAGGCCCCATTGCATCTAATGATATTTTTAATATTCATATCTTGGTTAATGTGTGTTAATATTTATTTAATATTAATGAATATATTTTTAGTTGCATATAAGTCAAAAGAGGGCCCATGGGGAAGTCAAAGAGTCACAGGGTAAAGACAAAAGAGGAATGGGATGCATTTTCTCATGGAGAGTCATCTTGAGGAATTCCAAGAGTCACCATGTGAAGACAAAAGAGGGTATGGCACATTTTTTCATGAAGGGACACTTTAAAGAATACAAAAATTCACCAAGATAAAGACAAAAGAGGAAATGATGCATTTGTTTATGAAGGGTCACCATGTGATTTTTCAAATACAAGGATACGAAGGATCATGCAATTTTGGTTCTATTTTCCATGAGGATTAAAGGATCACAAAGGGTGAATGATAAAGGTCATTTGGAAAGCTATAAATAAAGGATTGAGAAGATATTTTTAAAATTTGAGAGAGTGCATGATTTTGTAATTATTTTATATAAGAAAAGAGGAAATAAAAATAGGAGATATTGTAGAGTTCTATCATTTTTTGAGTAAGTATCATTAAGAGATAGTTGTGTTTTATACACAAGAGGATCTGGTGCTCCTGTAAGTTAGTGTTCACAAATCTTTGTAAGGGGTTGGTACTTCTATGGGTTGGTGCTCACAAATAGTTGTTGTGTTGGTTCTCAACAAAGGGGTTGGTGCTTCTGCAAGTTGGTACTTGCAAACTTTGTAATTTGAGTTGGTGTTCATTCATATACTTGAGATTGTTCTTCATGGTTTTTCCCACTTTGGGTTTTCATGTAAACATCTAATGTCTCTCTCTCTCTCTCTCTCTCTCTCTCTCTCTCTCTCTCTCTCTCTCTCTCTCTCTCTCGTGTGGTGCATGTTATTATTTCAATTTTATTGCATAACTTGAATGTGTGATTAAGTGGTTCAAAATAGGTTCTTAAGGCTCAATTTCATTCAAATTGCATCATTGATTGCATAAATTCACTCAATATGTTAGAAAATCTAAGCAAATTAGCCCCAAATTACATCTTATAGTCACAATTACATTCAATGGGTTCAAATTAGCCCTAATTGCCTCCATTAAAATAATTGACTCTTTCATTCATTTTTTAATGAAATTGGGCATGGTTAAACCCTAAATCACATTATATATAGTTAAAATTATGTTCATGGGCTCAAACTCACCAAAATTTCATCACTATATCTAATATTTCCTTTATGTGGTAGTGTGTGTGTATGTATATGCATATATATTTATATATGTATGTATGTATATATGTGCATATGTATACATACATCATATACATATGTGTGTGTGTGTTTTTTAATGAATTTGGGAAACTATATGTTTAATTTCCTAAATAATAAACAGGTCTGGATTAAGGGGAAAATTAGTACATAAATATGTAAGAATTAACCTACTGATTTCTATAAATAGATAGTATTTTTCCTTTTTCTAAATATAGCAATAGGTGAGATAAATTAGAACTTAGATTATTCCAGTTGATCTGGATTGAGACAAGGTCTGATACTTGAGGAGCAGGACTGAGAAAAAATTGAAAATAGATCCCTAAACTTTGTTTTTTGATTGGATAGGAGCGTCAAAAACTGGACACCCTTGTGTTTGGTATTGTAGTCATGATCTTAGTGCTATTGTCTTGAGGCTAAAATATTTTTGGGTTATGTTTGTCTACTCAGTGTGACCCTACGTACCAAATTTATAGTCTTGGCTTTCAATGAAACTCCTTGTAGAGATAATTCTCTATATTCTTGTGCCTTCTATGCAATTGAATAGAACTTTGACAAATAGGGAAAAGGGGTTAATATGTAAAGGATACGATGGATGCACTTCATCACCCCATGTGTGGGAATGTTGCCTACATACCAATACTTTGAAGAGGGATCAATCTAATGTATTTATCACATTAAAGTGTTTGGTGCAATTTTTGTATGATGAATGTAACTGGGATTTGAAATTAGATGTACTTCAACTAGATAAGGACTGGTGCAATAGATTGAACAGGCTTGAAACAATGTTGTAAGGATGTATGCAAAGAATAGGGAAGAGTTCTTGAGTGTTCTTTCTTTTATTTTTGCGTCTCTCTTGAAAATGAGTCCCAACCCTTCTAAATGGACTTTGAATGGCCTTTTATAGGGAAATTGATGATCCTAGATTAGATAAACTTGTGTTAGGCTGATAGGGGAAAAGATAAGGATTCAAAAAAATCTAACTATTTGAACCTATTTTGCACTTGGACAACAGTATTGAAAAGGGGACACCCTAAGGTACAGTGCTATAGTCCAAGTTTTGGCTTTATTATCTTAGAGACATAAGTTTTTTGTGTTTTGTTTATTGTCCCTATGTGAACATGCCTATAAAATTTTAGATGCTAGATGTTTACAATGTCTGGGAATAAGCAAAATAGTGTCTAGAAGGATCATGAAAGTAAGCAAGAGGGACCTATGGATTGGGTGTCTTTATCCATACTTAAGTCATCCTATTTCACATTTTATATGACTACATTTCCCCCCCCCCACCTTATTCTATTTATGTAGAGAAGCAAAATTCTAGGATAGAGGTGAAAAAGAGAAGCATGCATGAACTTACCTATGAGGCTAAGTCTAAGAAGTTGTGTGATGTTGGATTATGTGTTATGAGTGCACGTTGTATTGTGTAAGTCTGTAAAAAAGGAAAGTGAAATTAGATCAGTTCTTACTAGATACGCTATATCTAAAATAAGAACATACAAAGCTCGATAAAGAGAGAGGAAGGAAGAGAAAGGAATGAATGAATATACCTCATCAAGTACATGAATCAATACAAAACCTATTGTGTTACTATATTGTGCTGAGTGATGTTGGATGTATGCTAAACCAAGATTTATATTGATGAATGGATATGAGTGCTCAATTCCCTGGAAGTGGCTCAAGAATGCAAAGGTAGGCCCTTTGGCTCCATCATCGCATACTGAGTAAATGTATATGATCATGAATATGATAATTTATGTTTGAATTGTGTGTCCAATCTCTCTAAATAGGTGGCTCAAGAATACAAAGGCTATCTAATCCTTTGGCTCCATCATTTCCTTATGATGTGAAGCTGAATGATAAAATACCGATCTAAATAAATGTCATATGAGATGGCTTATGGATCCCATGAATGTGTTGTGATATGACAATGTTATTGTGGATAATTGAATGTAAATTAGAAACTAGGCCACTTTTCGCCACTTTGAAAGATGGAGATTGGACTTGTATAGAATCCCCTCCATAAAATGGAATCAAGGCTTAGGAAGCCACTTGGGAACTCGGGTACTCAGGAAGCAAACTTGTATGAAAGTTTACTTTGAAAGTGATGTTAACCACCTACAGATAGAGTGAGGCACATAACTACTGAGAAAGTGTAAGAAATACAATAAACTTACAAATAGATAAGGCCCATGTGCCACGCACATCACCCCAAATAACTAGTGTCTAAAACATAGATTTTGAGCTAAAAGTTGTATCAATTGTCATATTTAAACTAGAAATGAAAACCCTCATGCCGTGCATGATTCCCCTTGAATATGGATTCTCTAACTGAAATAAGTGTAAAAAACTATTGATTTATGAACTGAACTGGACTGACAAAACTATGATTGAACTCACCTCTAAGCCTAATTTGGAAAAAATTAAATATTCTATTATTTATACAACAACACCAAAAACTAGACACTTTAGGGTCCAACACTATAGTCCTAGTTTTGATGATGCTGTCCATGGCCAAAATTGATGACTGGTCTAGATTTTCTATTGTCTGCTTGGTCTACTCTATTTGTGTTGATGTCTAGATTCTGAACTGTACTATTTTGAAACTACTTTTTTGGCTGTTAAGAGCACTGATCTCTGTGACAAACCCCTATTGATTTCCCCCTCTTCTAAGGGTAGGAATGAATACCCTATAATGACTACCCTCAAAATAAGAAGCCTTACAAGTGTGTTAAGCTATGAAAATATTTGATATAACATTGATATACATTATCTCAGGATATAGCAAAAGTTATATAGAGAGATTCTTAGATCCATAGGGTTATGCCTAGATAGATATAACAATGTAATAGCATGTATATAGTATAAAATTGGAATGGAAAATGTTAGTTGTTAGTTTTTTAGTGGCATGGAGGAATGGAGCATGATGTCTATCATGACATCCAAGAAGTAAGGTAAATGCATGATTAGAATCATGGCATTTCCCACAAAGAGAAGCAATCAAATAACAAGCATACAAATCAAGAAGCATGTTCAAATGTCACATACACAAAAAATAGGAGCAAGCAAAGATTGGCACAAGGGCCACAAGCACATGAAAGGCACACATAAAGGATATCTTCAAATGTCCAAAGGCACACACATATAGATAGGAATAAAAGACATTGGCAAATGTCCTAAAATACAAGCATGAAGCAAATAAGAACTGGAAAATTCAAACACACCTAGCTAATCAAAGTGAAGAGTGGAAGCATGCAAAGTATTGTAAATATAAACATGCATCTAACTATGGAAAGTAAGAAGCAAGAGTATACAAGATTTGTGATATAATACTAATGTATATACTATAAAATAGAAGTGTGAAACATGCCAATGAATGTGGATATAATATTTGTGTAAGCGAGTAAGGAACGTACTAAAACAATATGTCTAGAGTGTGTAGTGTAAGAATGGTATAACCTAGATGGTGTAGTCATATAGAGTATGCCCCTAATGGCTAGATGTATCAATATGTAGCTGGAATGTAGAATTAAGATGCCCCCTCGATGGGTGGAGTGAAGCAATCAAGGATCTAGATGCACTGCACACACTCAAAGGAGATCAAGTGAAGCATGGTAATATAGATATATTGATAAACAATAGCATAAAACATCATAATGTAAGTCTAGTATAGTGATTAGCAACATAAAACATAAATGATGCATACAATTAAAATGTTTTTGTATTTTTGAATGTTATTTAAATGTTTTGAATTTTTCAATGTTAAGTTATCTATAGTCAGGTAGGAGATAATATTTACAATCAATGCTGGAAAGAAATAATACTAACCAATGAGTATCAGATGAGACTCCCATATCATGTTGTCCTTATCAAACAATGGAATCATGTGCAATCGTGAAACATGAGGGAATGGTTAAAAATATGATTTTGGATACTTAGATTCATTTTTGATATATGGAAAATCATAATAACTTGTATTGTTCCACTCATAATTATCATCTTGATTTTGAACTAATGGGATGTTAGTGTTGACTATTGTTATATCTAGATATTTTCCTTTAATGAATTATGTCTATAAATGACTTGCCTTAGGATGTTCAATAAATCCCAAACCTTGGTGACAAACATTATCAACTACTTGAATAGCAGTACTACTACCTTAAGCATGCTTATCCAACCCTTGACCTTGAAAATCAAACTGTTGTGGATATTTTTGACCAAACCCATACTATTTTAAAAGTTGAGCCTCATTTTGGAGAGGTAACTTTGCATCTTTTTCATGATTTACATGTGCTTGTGAACCTATTTTTTGTTTTGATTTTGCTTTTTTATCCTTTTGTGGTTTTGAGTTATGCTTTGGTAACCACTTTTATACTATTTCTAAATTTGACCCTTTGTGAATGTGTTCCTATATCACTGTGGATTACTTAACTGATTTACCTTGTATATGGTCTTTATTAACAATTATATGTTGTATATGTTGTTTCAATGCGAAACATGAATCGGTGTGATACCAATGCATTCTATGATATGCACAATAATATCTAGATCTTCTTACTGGATGTAGAGGAGGTAGTCTCATCCACTTAGATTTAATCATTTCCCTTAGTACCTCACTTGAAATCTTATTTTATCTTTGAATGCTTTTGGAATCACTATTTGTAGAGTTACTATGTTGTGATTTGTTGTTTTGATATGTCACATTGCTTGCAACCAATTGACTAGGTGAAGGTGCACATATATGATTGACACTAGGATGCCTTTGAGGCTTTTGAATTATGATTTTATTTTTCAATGTTGTGATCTTTTCATGTAATAGTTGATTCTACATTTATAAATCTGAAATGAGCTTGTTCATACTGGTGATTTGATCCCTTAGAGTTTCACAAGTGCAAACCTTAGTTACTTACGATTGAACATGTAATCACATATGTTGAAGAGGGTTGGAAGAATCTATAGGGTTAATCTATGCATTATGAATGATAATATAGGTTGCCTCACCTTTTGGAGGGGTGATAGCATGGACCTGGTTAGAGGAAAAGTAGCTATCACCCTCTTGAGGGAGAGGAGGTGAAAGGATTTCCTTCCTCTGCATGAAATATGACATTGGAACAATAGTATCCAAGGAGGAATATACATCTAGGTAAAAGCCATGTATATGGGCTGACATGTGTATAAGTGGAGTTATAAGTTATATAGTAATATGATTATAAATAACTTTCTACATGAGAGATAGAAAACAAGGGATAGAGAGCATGGAATTATGCATTAATGCATAGAAAACTTTAACTTAAATCATGAAATTTCTAATATGTTTTGTAAGTAAGCCTTGAAAAAAGTTCCTCATGAGATATAGAGATCAAGTGCTAGAAAGCATGAATGTGTGTATGAAGAAATATAAGCGTTTGATATGTAACATGACATTTCGAATGCATTTAGAAAGATAAGTTTGAACCATTCTCCATATGAGGAATAGGGAGCAAAGGATAGAGAACAAGAATTTTTTCATAAAAGCATATAAGCTTTTGATATGCAACATGACATTTCAAATGCATTTATCAAGATAAGTTTGAACAATTTTCCATATGAACGAAAGAGAATATGTAAAAAGAATTTTAGAATCTTGTGCATGTTTAACAATGAATTTTGCAATATCATCCCATATAATAAAACATAAACATGAAATATAAAGGATGAAATGTTGTACTAGCATATGATAGACTTCATCATTCATGTACATGATAGGACCAATGATGTTTTCCTTATTTTATGCAAGAAATACAAGAAATAATTGTAAATAAGTGAGCATCATTTTTGTAATTTGGCTATGGATGTAAGGTGATACCTCAAAAAGCAAAGTAGGGACTAGTATATGCAACTAGGGATTTTTCAAATATATTCAAGCAAAACACTATGAAGTTTTGAATTTAAAATTGAATTTCTGAGCTAACTATGTAAGATAAAATTCAAAAAATTATGGGAAAGTACTTGATTTAATGGGACCTAGTAGATGCAACTAGGGTTTTTAAAAACACAATTTGTTTGACATTACTATGAATTTTTAAAATTTGAAGTGATTTTCTGATTTTAATATTCAATCAAAAATTATAGAAAATAAGTGGAATATTACTAGAAAAATACTAGGAACTAGTTGATGCAACTAGGGTTTTGAATGATTTTTTTTAAAAATTAATATAATAATTTGAAAAAAATTCTATGAATTTGTAGAATTTAGTTTTAAAAATTTAGAAAAAATATGAAAATATTTCTAAAATTAGCAATATATTTTTCCTAGTGGTTTGAAAGTGTTTGTATGCAAATAGGACCTAGTATGTGCCAAATAGGGTTTGGGTGAATTTACTAAAAATATTTCAATTAATTTGTAGTTTTTTTATTTTTAAATTTAGGAAAAATCAAGAAAATATTACAAAAAATCAGAAATAATTAGCCCTAGGGTTAGGGTTTTTGTGAAAAAAATCAAAGTGAGTCGGGTTCACCAATTGTTTTACTAAATTTGGGAAACTATATGTTTAATTTCTTAAATAATAAAGAGGTCTAGATTAAGGGAAAAATCAATAAATAAATATAAAAGAATTAACCTACTGATTTCTGTAAACAAATATTATTTTGCCTTTTTCTAAATATAGCAATAGGTGAGAGAAATTAGAACTAAGCTTATTTCAGTTGATCTAAACTAAGACAAGGTCTGATACTTGAGGAGTAGGACTAAGAAATAGTCAGAAACAGATCCCTGGACTTCATTTTTTTATTGGATAAGAGCATCAAAAACTTGACACCCATGTGTTTGGTGTTATAGTCCTGATCTTGGCACTTTTGTCTTAAGGCTAAAATATTTTTGGGTTATGTTTGTCTGCTCAGTGTGACCCTACATACCAAATTTCAGGTTCTGGTTGTCAACGCAACTCCTTATAGAGTTGATTATTCATATGCTTATGTCTTTTATGCAATTGAATGTAACTTGGAAAAATAGGGAAAAGGGGTTAGTGTGTAAAGGATACGCTAGATGCACTTCACACCCCATATGTGGGCATGTTGCCTACATACCAATACTCTGAAAAGGGATCAAGCTAATGTAGTTCTCCCATTGAAGTGATTGATACAATTTGTGTATGATCAATGCAATTAGGATGCAAAATTGGATGCCCTTTAGGTAGTTAGGAACTTGTGCAATGGCTTGAATAGGATTGAAATAATGTTGTAAGGTTGTATATAAAGAATAGGGAAGATTGATTGAGTGTACTTGCTTGTATTCTTGCCTCTCTCTTGAAAATGAGTCTTAACCCTTCTAAATGGACTTTGAATGACCTTTTATAGGTAAATTGATGATCCTGGGTTAGATGAACTCACGTTAGGCCAATAGGGGAAAAGATAAAGATTCAATAAAATTTGACTATTTGAACCTATTTTACACTTGGACAATGATGCCAAAAAGGGGATACCCCAAGGTCCAGTGTTATAGTCCAAGTTTTGGTGTTGTTGTCCTAGAGACATAAGTTTTCTGGGTTTTGTTTATTGTCCCTGTGTGAACATTCTTGTAAAATTTTAGATGCTAGATATTTATGAATGTCTATGAAAGCAAAATAGTATCTCGAAGGGTCATGAAAGTAAGCAAGACAGACCTATGGATTGGGTGTCTTTATCCATACTTAATTCATCCAATTTCACATTTTATATGACTACAACATTATACATACATATATATATATATATATATATATATATATATATATATATATAGACACACACACACATACACACACACACACAATGATTCCATGTAATGTCTTCAGGAATATAATCAAATGTGTGTGTGTGTGCATGTGCACGTGTATATGTATGTGTATATAAATGTACACACACACACACATTTGATTATATTATTGAAGGCATTACATGGAATCATTGAATTATATATAATGTCAGCATCTTTGCCCATAATTTAAAAATATATATATAGCAGATTTACAATGTTGAATAAGCATTCATTTAAATTAGTGAGCTCCTTTGGCTAAGTAGCCATGAGTAAGGGGCATCCACGTCGTTAGAATCACCCAGGGCACGGTCCTAGTCTTAATCACTTGACTCTCCATGTCAGGTAGTTTATATATTGACACACTTCACTTTAAAATATAAATTATAAATAATAAATGTGAATAGATAGATACATAAACATAAACAAGTATACATGTATCCATTTTATTTTTTTGTGCTATGTCAAATTAATGCATACATGTTATGTTATGTGTAATTTAAAAAACCATTCCTTTTGGCTATGAAATGGTTCGAATTCCTGAGATTAAGGTTTAAACTTACAAACACACAACTGAATCTAAGTTTTTAGATAGAAAATAAGAAAATCTAACTTTCATTGTCAAAAACATGAGGAAGTTCAATGATAAATTTCATAAAATTATTACTATGATGTTGAGCACACTCTCCTATTTGCAAATATTTTTTTAAAATTTTTTGGACTATTTTAAGGTTTCCATCTATGTTGATTTCTAACTATCCCTTTTTAGGCCACTATACGCTGAAAATATACATGCCTATGTATGTTTATGTATTTTTTTGTTGATCCAAATGCAAAAAAATTATATGGTCACAATTTAGGCCTAATTTTTTACATATTCAAAAAAACAACTAAATTTTTATTTTTTAGGTAGTTAGGGGGACCACACAGTCAGTTATCCATTATTTTCAATTTTCAAGATCTATTTACTTGTAAAATTAATTTTAAAAAATCATTGTGTGTGTGTGTGTGTGTGTGTGTGTGTGCGCGTGCGCGTGCGTGTGCGTGTGCGTGTGTGTGTGCTTGTGCGTGTGCGTGTGTGTGTGCACACACGCGCCACAAATTAGATGATATTATTAAAATTTTCATCAAAGGGTTTCAAACAATAATAAATTATGTTTAAAATTGAGGGGCCACACGATCGGCTATCTACTCTATTTTTCTAAAAAAAAAAGAGTTTCTTTTCAAATTGTAGATGTTTGACCTACTTATACTTAACCTTTTTTTTAAATATAGTATTTTAAAAAATAGACTCAAAATTATACAATTCATGTTCTTATACCATCTTAAAATTTTGAGTGTAATCATCTCAAATAATCTACAAAAGTTAAGATTTATCAATTTTCAAAGAAAACATGTCCATGTGTAGGCCCCTTTTTGTCCCTTAACTTTTTGCACTTACCCATTTTAGTATTTTTGTCACAAAATTTAGAATTTTATAAGTTATATGTAATTGAATATGAAATTGAGTTTAAATTCATCCATTAGTGTGACTTTAGTGTGTAGAGGATAAGTGGAGATTTTTAGGCCCATCTAAGCTTGTGTATAAAATTTACAAAAAATAACAAGGACAATTAACTTTGGATAGTTTTTTAAATTATTTAGATTTTTTAATTTTATATGTAAACTCCATTTTTAAGTTAAGCTTTAGGTAAATATTTTTATGTAATTATTTTAATTCATTCATGAAGAATCAATAAAGATTATTGTTTCACAAAAATATGATTAAATTGTGCCTATTTAAATTTTGTTGCGTTAGTTTTTTGTTTCATCATATTTTTCCCTTTACTTTATGACTTTTTTTATAATTATCCCTTTTACTTTATGATTTTTATTATATTTTCCCCTTTTACTTTATTGATTTTCTATGACTTTATAACCCTCTTCTCACATCCACGTGGCTTAAAGCAAATCTAAAGATAGAGATCTCTAACCCTCTTTTCTAACCATTGCCTTTTGAGTCCCCTTTAAATTCTTTTGGGTCTCTTGTGTGCACCACTAAGTTTTTAATCCAAATTATAATAATTTCATATATGTATGCATGTGTGTATATGTATATGTATTTGTATGTATGTATAACATATACATATACATATACATACATACATAAACATATGCATATACATACATACATAGTTGTTAGAAGTAATTTATGAAATCTCTCTCACATTTAAAGAGCTATTCAAAGTCATACATTGTTTATACTAAATTTTTGAGATATATTTTAAAGTGTTATTACATTTTTATTCTTGTGTGAAGTGTAATATGGTACAACTGCTTCGGTGTTGTAGATGAGTGAAAAAGGAGTGGCTCCTATGGGTGTGTGAATGCTTCTGTGATAAACCCATAGTGCAAAGACAAATTGGTTGTGCCAATCGTCACCAAATTTTGTCATAGTTTTGATTAGAATGTTATTGATGGTTTTGTAGGTAGCTTATGCTTGACCATTTCCTTGTGGATAGTAGGGGGAGGAAAATGTGTGTTTGATTTTATATTTTAGGTAGAGTTTCTTGACAATCTTGTTTTTAAAACATGTTTCATTATCAGAAATGATTGTTGCAAGTAATCCAAAGCATGAAATAATATACTTCATGAGAAAAATATAAATGTCTTTGCCTGTGGTAGTTTGGAGGGGGATAGCTTCTAACCATTTGGTGAAATATTTTGTGGCTATGATAATGAACTTATGTCCATCGACTGATTCTGAGTTTATTTTACCAATAAGATCAAATCCCCATAACATAAATGGCCAAGGGGAAATAATTGGTTGTAGTTGCTATGATGGTGTGTGTTGTAGGTTACTATGTCTTTGACATTTTTCATAGAGTTTTGCATATTGTAAACATTCTTCTTCCATAGTAGGCCAATAGTATCCTTGTTGAAGTAACTTGTGTGACATGGCTTTTTTGCTAAAATGACCAACATAATCACTATCATGTATTTGTGCTAGAGTAACATTAAATTCTTCTAAAGTTAAGTATCAGAGTAAATGTCTATCAAAAGATCATTTAAAAATATCACTGTTGATGATTACATATCGAAGTGCTTGTTTTTTTAATTTATGTTTTTTAGTCTGAGAGAAAGTTTTTGGTGTAGTAGATTTGTTTAAGTAGTTATAAATATTGGAGAACCATTCTGGAGGTGTAGAATTGCACGTAGTGGCTAAAATAAAGAGTGTTATTAGTTTAGCATTTGATATGGATGGTGACTATAGTCATTTAATTTTGAATATTTCTTGATCATCATTGATGTCAAGAGGGATCAAAGATGTAGTACTTGCCATGGCATCACCGTGGTGATTGTCTTTTCATAGTATGCTACCAATGGAGAAGTGATCAAATTGTGCCTCTAAATATTATACCATATTTTTGTATGGCATGAGATGTTCTTATTTTATTTGGTATACATTATTGATTTGGTTGATGACTATTTGGGAATCACCAAAGACTTGAATGGATTTGATTTGGAGTGACTGGGTGCTAAAGAGACCTAATATGAGTGCTTCATACTCTGTTGTATTGTTTGTACAAGAAAAACTTAAGCGATATGCGATAGGTACTATGTGACTAAAAGTGTCGATAAAAATCATGCCTATTATTGCACTTAAAGCGCATCGAGAGCCATTGAAGAACATGGTCGAAGTGTCTAACTGAGTAGAATAGGTGGTAAAATCATCTCAAAATGGGTTATTGATTGGAGTTGTATCTGGGAGAGGTGTGACTGTCAACTGATCTACAATGATTTGGCCTTTGGTTGATTTATGGAGGACTATTTTTAAGTCAAATTCAGTTAATAACATGACCAATTTTTCTATTCTACCAAAAAGGTGTGGTTTTACCATTATAAATTTTAAAGGGTCTGCTTTAGTGATAACTTAAGTTTCATTATTGACCATGTAGTGCCTGAGTTTTTATGTGGTGAAGACTAATGCTAGGCATAATTTTTCTATTACAGAATAGTTTTTCTCATAATCAACTAATGTGTGATTGATGTAGTACACTGCTCGTTCATCATGTTGATCATTGTTTTACACTAATAATGCTCCTATTGCATGGTCTCTCATGGAGATTTATAGTAAGAAAGGCCTATCTAGTGTAGGTGGGACTAAAATGGGTGGATTGAGGAGATATTTCTTAATTGCATCGAATATATCTTGGCAAGCTTGGTTCTAGACAAATTTTGTATCTTTATTTAATAATTAAGTGAATGATTGGGTTTTATCCATGAATTGGGCTACAAAATAATTGATTGCTTGAATTTTGCCTTGTAAAGTTCTTAGTTGGTTGAGGTTTGTTGGGGGGGGGCATGTCAATAATTGATGCTTTGACTTTTTAGGATCCACTTCTATGCCCTATTGTGAAATAATAATGCTTAGTAGTTTGCCTAATGTAATACCAAAGACACATTTTTTGGGGTTGAGACGGACATTATATTGTCATAATCTTTGAAATTTTTTGCGTAAATCAAGAGTGTGATGTTGTCATTGTTTAGATTTTGATAATATATCATCGACATAATCTTTGACAGTATGGTGAATCAAGTCATGAAAGATATGTGTCATGGTACATTGATATGTAACTCTAGAATTTTTTAATCCAAAGGGCATAACAATGTAACAAAATATGCCCCAAGGGGTGGTGAAGGATGTTTTTTATTGATCTTATTCAGCAAATTTGATTTGATTATAACCAGTAAATCCATCCATGAATGATAACTTTTCATAATCAACTATGGATCTATGATCATGTCGATATTGGGTGAGGGGAAATCATCTTTAGGACATGCTTTATTTAGATCTTATGAATCGGAGCAGCATCAAATATGACCATTAGGTTTGATGATAGGGATAACATTAGAAACCCACTCAGGGTGTGCTACTGGTCGAATGAAACCAACATCTAAGAGGCATTGAATTTCATCTTTGACTAAGAGAGCTACCTTAGGATGCATTTTATAGATCTTCTATTTTATGGGTTTTGCATCAGGGTACAAATGAATTCAATGAACTACAATAGATGTGTCAATTCTAGGCATGTTAGAGTAAGACTAAGCAAATAGTTTGAGAAACTCTGTTAAAGTTTGTTGAATGTTTGTGTCTTATTCTTTTCGTAAATCAATGGCTAATAGGATAATGTGAGGATCCTGATCAGTTCCAAAATTAAAATTTGATGTTTCCTCATTAAGTAATGTAGATCAATCAAGTGCATATGGGATTATGGAGATAATGTCACTTGAGTCCTTTGGTATGTCTTGAGGGGATTATAAATTTTCTCTAAAATATGCATGTGTGTGCATGTGATATGGGAATCTATTTTTATGGTAGCAGGTTGGGAGATCATCGTAAGCTCCTAGAAATTATAAAAGGGATTCATCATTAGAAAATTCATCAAATGTGAGCATATCTGGGGAAATAGGATTGTTGATTAGGTCAGGGTAGACTAAGGAAAGCATGGAGACATGATTGACATTATGGTCTACCAATGTACTTGATGGGAAAAATTTGATATATTTTGAATATTTTGAGGTATTAGTCAAAGGTTTGCTATTAAGGGAGGTAGGATGATATCCCATTCCTTGTTTCCCATATTTTTTGGATTCCATAATTGGATCACTAATTCCTTGCTCATGTTTTCCAAGACCTTTGCCTTAATATCCCATCTTGTTAAGATATTTGAGTGCAAAAGGTGATGTGAAATGGTGGGTTGAGGTGGGGGTTGTGCTAGGACTTATAGTGGGCTGATGGGATGCCATGTTTGAGGGTACATTGTGTGTAACAAGCTATGTGGATATGGTGCCAGGGTTGAAGTGTGGAATGTAATGTTGTTATGGTTCAGCAACTTGGCAATATTTGAAAGGTTCATTATCTATGAGACATGTGTATATATATCCCTTGTGATTGAAATTTAGGAAATCATGGATTATAGAATGGACTGTGTGCATGTCATGGATCCATGGTCGACCAAGTAGTAAATTAATATTTATGGTCATTTGGCATTACTTGGTAGGTAGTTGGGAATGTTTTAGGCCCCAAAGTTAGGTTGAGCGTTATTCGACCCAAAAAATTTCTTGGTGTGTTGTCAAAACCTCAAATATGCATGTCAAAGTGATTTAAATCTTATGGTTGTATGTTAAGAGGTTTTAGAAATGAAATGTTGCAGATATTTAGACCGGATCCATTGTTAACTAATACTCTTTTTACACCTAAATCATTGATTCTGAGTTGAATATATAGAGATAAACATTGTTATATGATGTGTCATGGGGGAAAATCCTCTTTCTCAAAGGAAATTTGCTCTTCTTTCCATTGCATTGTATTGAGGATGGAAGCAACATAAGTTGGTTCTATAGAAACATGAATTATAGTGTTACAAAGGGCTATATACAACACATCTTTATAGAAATTTGAACATCAGAGGAGCTGAATAACTAAGACTGTATCTAGGAGGGTACCATTTTGAGTGACAAATCTATGGCCATGGGTGTAATCAATCTACCTATCCTCATAAACTTGGGTGATAACATGTATTGCATGATCTACTATAGGCATAGAGCTAGTAGTAGGTGTGGGATGTGTGCTAGATATACCAAGTGTGAAGGAAAGAAGGAGAGATGTAAACCCTCGTGTTTGCTTATGTCTAGTGGTGAGAGGAAAGGAATCAAGAGTGACCAATGAATTGCATGTGGCTATGTAGAGATCATAAAGATGAAATGGTATGCATGAGATTATATCTATGAATAGTATAACAATATATGTAGAAAGCTCTTTCTATATGAGAGAGATAAAGCAACATATAGAAAATATAGATTGATATGAAAAAACATAAAAGAGTGTGACATGTGTTATGATATCTCTAATGTACTTAGCATAATAAATGTGACACTTGGAAAATAGAAAGCCAAAGAGAATGAGTGTGCATTAATGCAAGAGTGCATAAAGAACTTTGGTATTTATTATAACATTTCTAATTAGCTTAGTATGATAAACTTGCAAAAAATTCCATGTGAGAAAGAGAGACCAAAGGATAGATAACATGAATTTTTGCATAAAGGCATATAATTTTTTTGATATGCAACGTGACATTTCGAATGCATTTAGCAATATAAGTTTGAATATTTTTCCATATGAGTGAAAGAGAATACGTAAAAATAATTTTGGAATCTTGTGCATGTTTAGTAGTGAATTGTGTAATATCATTCCTTATTATGGAAATTAAGTATGAAATGCAAAGAATGAACTTTGTCCTAACATATGATAGACTTCATCATTCATGTACATGATAGGACCAATAATGGCCTCTTTATTATTTGCAAGAAATGTAATAAACATGTGTAAATAAGTGAGCATCATTTTTGAAATTTGGCTATGGGTGTAAGGTGATACATCAAGAAATAATGTAGGAACTAGTATATGTAGCTAGGGATTTCTCAAAAATATTATTTGCAAAATACTATGAACTTTTGAATTTGAAATTGATTTTCTGAGCTAAGTATGTAAGATAAAATTTAAAAAATCATGGCAAAGTATTTGATTTAATGGGACGTAGTAGATGCAACTAGGGTTTTGAGACAAATAAATATATGAAATTACTATGAATTTTTGAAAATTTTAAGCGATTTTCTAATTTTAATATTCAATCAAAAAATTTAGAAAATAAGTGGAATATTACTAAAAAATTATTGGGAATTAGTTGATGCAACTAGGGTTTTGGATGATTTTCTTTTCAAAATTAATGTAATAATTTAAAAAATTTGCTATGAATTTTTAGATTTTAACTTGAAAAATTTAGGAAAAATCTGAAAATATTTCTAAAATTAGCAATATATATTTCCTAGTGTTTTGAAAGTGTTTGTATGCAAATAAGACCTAGTATGTGGAAACTAGGGTTTGAGTGAATTTATTAAAAAAATTCCACTTAATTTGTAGTTTTTTTAATTTTTAAATTTAGGAAAAATCAAGAAAATATTGCAAAAAAATAGAAATAATTAGCTCTAGGGTTTTTGTGCGAAAATTTGAAGTAAGTCAAGTTCACCAAATGTTTTACTAAATTTGGAAAACTAAATGGATAATTTCTTAAATAGTAAAGAGGTCTGGATTAAGGGAAAAATTAGTAAACAAGATGTGCATTAATTAACTTACTGATTTATTGAATCTAGAATTACTTATTTAATTTCTAAAAATAGCAAATAAGGAGAAAAAAAGTAAAACTTAGTTGATTCTAGACTGAGATGGAGGAAACAGAGACTAAAACTTGCTGAGCTAATTGGGCAGACTATCAAAAATAGGAATCATAAGTTTTTTTTCTATCTGGATAGGTGCATTAGAAATGGGACACCTAGGGGTTTGGTGTTATAGTCGTGAACTTATCACTATAGTCCTGAGGGTCTGAACTTTCTAGGTTTTATCCATCTGCTTTGTGAGACCTTGTGTCTAAAATATTGAGATCTGGTTGTTTGTGAACCTCACTGTATAATTGATTTTGACTTCAAAATTCCTAGCTCATCTTCATGCTTGATATGTGATCTTGAATCCGACTAGAAAAATGTGTTAGTGTGTAATATACACTAAACATGAGATCACACCCCGTGTGTGGGCACGCTGCCTACATACCAATACTCCAAAGAGGGATCAAGGCTAATGTAGTTCTCCCAATTTGAATGTGAATGGTGTAATATTGTGTATGAAATGCAAGTGTATGAAAAATTAGACAAGCTTGATATGATTCCTGACTGGTGTGGAAGCTTGGACAGGCTAAAAATAATATTGGTTGGTTGTATGTAGAGAATAGGAAGGTTTGCTTGAGTGTGCTTCAGTATATTTCTACCTTATGCATTTGAATGATTGCCAACCCTTTTAAATGACATTTGAATGGGATTTTATAGGGAAAATGATGATCTTAGGTTAGATGAACTCGTGTTAGGTTGACAGGGAAAAATATAAGGATTCAAAAAAATCTGACCGTTTGAACCTATTTTGCACTTGGACAACAATGCCAGAAAGTGGACACCTTGGGCCCCAATGCTATATTCCTAGTTTTGGTGTTGTTGTCTAGGAGGAAAGGGACATGGGAGGATAGGTTTGTGCCTAGGAGAGGAGTTTGAGATAATAGGGGCTAAATCTAGAAGGCTGTGGATGATCAAGAAATAGTGAAAACATGCCTAAGTGAGCTGTGCAAGTGAATAGGAGAGACCTATGGTTAGGGTGTCACAAGTCATGCTCAAGTTGTATAATTTTGAATTTTATATGACTACATTTACTCCCCATTTATTATGGTTATTCATCAAATCAAAATACTAGGATAAAGGAAAAAAAGAGAAGAATACCTAAACCTACTTGTGAGGCTAAGCCTATGAAGCTATGTGATGTTGGATTGTGCATGGTGAGAACATATTGTATTATGTGAATCTGCAAACAAGGAAAGCAAAAGTAGATCATTTCTTACTAGATATGATATATCTAAAATAAGAATGTATAAATTTGGGTAAAGAGAGAGAAAGGAAGAGAAAGGAATGAATACACCTCATTGGGTATGCAAACCAATACAAAACCTATTATGTTGTTGGATTATACTAAGTGATGCTAGATGTATATTGAACCAATAGTTATATCCATGAATGGATTTGAGTAGTCAATTCCCTAAAAGTGGCTCAAAAATGCAAAGGTAGGCCCTTTTGGTCCATCATCACCTATTGAGTGAATGTATATGATCATGCATGTGATAATCAATGTATGTACCATGTGTCCCATCCCTCTAAATAGGTGGCTCAAGAATATAAAGTCTAGCTAGTCCTTTGGATCCATCATTGCTCCATGATGTTAAATTGAATGAGAAAATACTGGTATAAATTAATTTCATATGATATGGATCATGTATCCCATGAATGTGTTGTGATCTGACAATGTTGACTTGGATAGCCGAATGTAAACTAGAAACTAGGCCATTGTTGGCCACTTCAAAATATTGAGATTGGACTTATATAGAAGCCCCTCGATAAAATAGAGTCAAGGCTTAGAAAGGCACTCAAGAAGCAAACTTGTATGAAATTTTACTTGAAATTGATGCCAACTACTTACAGATGGAGTAAGGTACACAACTGTTGAGAACGTGTAAGAAATGCAATAAACTCAAAAATAGAGAAGGCCCATGTGTCGCGCATATTGCCCCCAATAAATGGTGTTTGGAACATAGATTATAAACTAAAAGTTGTATCAATTGTCATGTCTAAACTGGAAATGGAAACCCTCATGGTGCACATAATGCCCCTTATATCTAGATTCTCTAAGCAAAAAAGTGTTGAACACTGCTGATTTTTGAACTAAATTGGATTGAAAAAAATATGACTGAACTCACCTCTCTACCTGATTCTAGAAAACTTGAATATTTTACTGTTTGGAAAACAATGCTGAAAATTGGACACTTTTGGGTCCAACGCTATAGTCCTAGTTTTGGCACTATTGTCCAGGGCCAAAACTGATAACTGATCTAGATTTTCCATTGTCTGCCTAGTCTGCTCTACCTATGGTGATGTCTAGATTCTGGATTGTGTTCTAAAAACTACTTTTTCAACCATTAGGAGCTCTGATCTTTGTGATAAAACCCCTATTTTTTACCCCCTTTTCTGAGGGTAGGAATGAATACCCTACAATGACTTCCCTCAGAAGAAGAAGCCCTATAAGTGTGTTAAGTTGTGAAAACATTTGACATAGTATTGATATAGAATATCTAAAGATATAGCAAAAGTTGTAGAGAGAGATTGTTAGATCCACATGGGTATACCTAGATAGATATAACAATGTAATATCATGTACATGATACTAATTTGGAATTTTAAATGTTAGTTTCTTAGTTGTTAGTGGTATGGAGGGATGGAACATGATGTACATCATGGCATCCAAAACGCAATATAAATACATGATTGGAATCATGGCATTACACAGAAAGATAAGCAATCAAGCAACAAGCATAAAAAGCAAGAATCAAGAAGCATGTAAGGGTGGCCAAGGGGAAAAATAAGCATGCAAGGCATACAAGTCATGTTCAAATTCCACATACATAATGATAATAAGCAAATATTGGCACAAGGGCCATAAGCACATGAAAAGCACACACAAAGGACATTGGAAAATGTCCAAAGGCACACAGATATAGATAGAAGCAAAGGACATTGTAAAATGTCCTAAAACACAAGCAGGAAGCAAATACAAACTGGAAAAATGCAAACACATCTAGTTAATCAAAGTGAAGAGTGGACACATGCAAAGCACTAGAATGTAAACATGCATCTAACTATGGAAAGCAAGAAGAAAGAGTATACAAGATATGTAATACAATACTAATGTGTATGCTATGAAATACAGAAGTGTGATATATGCCAATGAATGTTGATATAATATATGTATAATTGAGTAATGAACGTACTAAAACAAGATGTCTAGAGTGTGTAGTGTAAGAATGGCATAATCTAGATGGTGTAGTCATAGAGAGTATGCCCCCAGTGGGTAGATGTATCGATATGTAGCTGGAATGTAGAAGTAAGATGCCCCCTTGATGGGTGGAGTGAAGCAATCAAGGATATGGGTGCACTGCACACACTCAAATAAGATCAAGTGAAGCATGGTAATATAGATAAATCGATAAACAATAGCATAAAACAGCATAATGTAAGTCTAGAATGGTGATTAGCAATGTAAAACATGAATGATGTATACAATTGAAAAGTTTTTTTAATTTTGAAATATTATTTGAATATTTTTGTATATTTGTAATATTTGAGCTATTTACAAATTAAAAAAAAAACTATGTACAATCAAAGTAAGAAGGAATTTTCTTAAATATGAAATTTGCAAAGGTGCATGATATTCATTAGGTTCTTGAGTTTCTTTCCTTTTAGTGAAGCTAGATAATACACTTTTGGACTAATCTTTTCAGTAATGATGTATGGCCCAAGCCAGTTGGGTTTGAATTTGCCTTTTGTCTCTTCTTTGGCATTAATATTACAAAGGTTTTCTTTTAAGACAAGATCATTGACATCAAATTTTATGGTATGGAATCGTATGTTGTAAGAACATTGTACACATTGTTGGTAGACTCTGAGATGTTCTGATACTTGAATACATTTATGATCTAGTTGTTCTAGTTAGTGTAAACATTTTTTGTGATATTGATCATCAATGATAATACCCCTGAGAGAGATATGAAGGCATGGAATTTCTAATTCCAATGGTACAACTGCTTCAATGCCATAGATGATCAAAAAAGGAGTGGATCCTATGTGTGTGTGAATGCTTGTGTGATAAGCCCATAATGTAAAGACAAGTTGGTTGTCCCAATTGTCACAAAATTTTGTCACAATTTTGATTATAATGTTATTGATGGTTTTGTTAGTAGCTTCTACTTGACCGTTGCCTTGTGGATAGTAGGGGGTGGAGAATGTGTGTTTGATTTTATATTTTAGGTAGAATTTATTAACAGACTTGTTTTTAAAAGATGTGCCATTATCAGAAATGATTATTGTAGGTAATCCAAAGCATGAAATAATATGCATCATGAGAAAACTACAAATGTCTTTGCTTGTGGTAGTTTTGAGGGGAATAACTTCTACCCATTTGGTGAAATATTTTGTGGTTTTGATAATGAACTTATGTCCATCAACTAATTCTAGGTTTATTTTACCAATAAGATCAAATCCCCATAACATAAATGGACAAGGGGAATCAATTGGTTGTAGTTGATGTGATGGTGCATGTTGTAGGTTACTATGTCATTGGCATTTTTCACAGAGTTTTGCATATTGTAAACATTCTTCTTCCATAGTAGGCTAGTAGTATCCTTGTCGAAGTAACTTGTGTGACATGGCTTTTCTGATAAAAAGACCACCACATTCACTATCATGTATTTGTGTAAGAGAAATTTAATTTCTTTTCAAGTTAAGCATAAGAGTAAATTTCCATCAAAAGATCATTTAAAAATATCACTGCCAATGATTACATATTGAAGAGCTTGTTTTTTTAATTTATGATTTTTAGTTTGAGAAAGTTTATGGCATAGTAGATTTGTTTAAGTAGTTATAAATATTGGAGAACTATTTCAAAGTTGCAGAACTGCACATAGTGGCTAAAATAGAGAGTTTAATTAAATTGGCATTTCATATTGATGGTAACTATAGTCATTTAATTTTGAAGATTGATTGATCATCATTGATGTCAATATGGATCAAACATGCAGCACTTGCCATGGCATTGATGTGGTGGTTATCTTTTCATAGTATGCTACCAATGTAGAAGTCATCAAATTGTGCCACTAAACATTATACCATATTTTTGTATGCCATGAGATGTTCTTTTGTTTGGTATATATTGTTGACTTGGTTGATGACTTGTTTGGAATCACCAAAGACTTGAATGTACTTGACTTGGATTGACTGGGTGGCAAAGAGAACTAATATGAGTGCTTCATATTCTACTGTATTGTTTGCACAAGAAAAACTTAAGTGATATGTGATAGGTACTGTGTGACCAAAAGGGTCGATAAAAATGATGCATGTTATTACACTTGATGCACATCGAGAGCCATTGAAGAACATGGTCCAAGTGTCTGAATGAGTAGAATAGGTGGTAAAATCATCTGGAAATGGGTCATTGATTAGAGTTGTGTCTTGTGGTTGTATGTTAAGACATTTTAGAAATAAAATGTTGTAGATATTTAGACTGGATTTGTTGTCGACTAATAGTCTTTTTACCCCTACATCATTGATTTTCAGTTGAATATATAGAGGTAAACATTGTTCTGTGATGTGTCATGGGGGAAAATCCTCTTTCTCAAATGAAATATGCTCTTTTATCCATTGCATTGTATTGAGGATGGAAGCGACATAAGTTGGTTCTATAAAAACATGAATTCTAGTGTTACAAAGGGCTATATACAACACATATTTATAGACATCTAAACATTGAATGAGCTTAATAACTAAGACTGTATCTAGGAGGACACCATTTTGAGTGACAAATCTATGGCCATGGGTGTAACCAATCTGCCTATACTCGTAAACTTGGGTGATAGCATGGATCACGTGATCTACTATAGGCATAGAGCTAGTAGTAGGTGTGGGATGTGTACTAGATATACCAAGTGTGTAGGAAGGAAGGAGAGCTGTAAACCCTAGTGTTTGCTTATGTATAGTGGTGAGAGGAAAGGACTCAAGAGTGACCAATGAATTGCATGTGGCTATGTAGAGATCATAAAGATGAAATGCTATGCATGATATTAGATCTATGAATGGTATAACATTATATGTAGAAAGCTCTTTCCATATGAGAGAGAGAAAGTAGTATATAGAAAATATAGATTGATATAAAAAATCAAAAAAGAGTGTGACATGTGTTATGATATCTCTAATGTACTTAGCATAATAAATGTGACACTTGGAAAATAGAAAGCCAAAGAGAGCAAGTGTGGATTGATGTAGGAGTGAATAAATAAATTTGGTATTTATTATAACATTTCGAATGAGATTAGAATGATAAAATTGTAAAAAATTCCATGTGAGAAAGAGAGACCAAAGGATAGAGAACATGAATTTTTGCATAAAGGCATATAATTTTTTTGATATGCAACGTGACATTTCGAATGCATTTAGCAAGATAAGTTTGAACAATTTTCCATATGAGTGAAAGAGAATACGTAAAAAGAATTTGGAATCTTGTGCATGTTTAGTAGTGAATTGTGTGATATAATTCCTCATTGTGAAAATTAAGTATGAAATGCAAAGAATGAAACTTTGTACTAACATATGATAGACTTCATCATTCATGTACATGATAGAACCAATAATGGCCTCTTTATTATTTTCAAGAAATGTAATAAACATGTGTAAATAAGTGAGCATCATTTTTGAAATTTGGCTATGCGTGTAAGGTGATACTCAAGAACCAATGTAGGAACTAGTATATGCAGCTAGGGATTTTTTAGAAATATTATTTGCAAAATACTATGAACTTTTGAATTTGAAATTGATTTTCTGAGCTAAGTATGTAAGATAAAATTCAAAAAATTATGGGAAAGTATTTGATTTAATGGGACCTATTAGATGCAACTAGGGTTTTGAGACAAATAAATTTAATGATATTACTATGAATTTTTGAAATTTGAAGGGATTTTCTGATTTTAATATTCAATCAAAATTTTAAAAAAATAAGTGGAATATTACTAGAAAATTATTGGGAATTAGTTGATGCAACTAGGGTTTTGGATGAATTTTTTTCAAAATTAATGTAATAATTTGAAAATTTTGTTATGAATTTTTAGAATTTAACTTGAAAAATTTAGGAATATTTTGAAAATATTTCTAAAATTAGCAATATATTTTTCCTAGTGTTTTGAAAGTGTTTGTATGCAAATAAGACCTAGTATGTGGAAACTAGGGTTTAAGTGAATTTATCAAAAAATTTGACTTAATTTATAGTTTTTTTAATTTTTAAATTTAGGAAAAATCAATAAAATATTGTAAAAAAATAGAAATAATTAGCTCTAGTGTTTTTGTGAAAAAATTCAAAGTAAGTTAGGTTCACCAAATGTTTTACTGAATTTGGAAAACTAAATGGATAATTTATTAAATTGTAAAGAGGTCTAGATTAAGGGGAAAATCAGTAAATAAGATGTGCCCTACTTAACCTATTGATTTATTGAATCTAGAAGTACTTAATTTTTAAAAATATCAAACAAGGGAAAGAAAGTAAAACTTAGCTGATTTTGGACTGAGATGTAGGAAACAGAGACTAAAAATTGCTAAGCTAACTGGGTAGCCTATCAGAAATAGGACTCAAAAGTCTATTTTTTACCTGGATAGAAGTGCCAAAAATGGGACACATGGGGGTTTGGTGTTGTAGTACTGATCTTAGCACTGTAGTCCTGAGGGTCTGAGCTTTTTGGGTTTTATTTGTCTGCTCTGAGAGACCTTGTGCCTGAAATATCAAGATCTGGTTGTTTACGAAGCTCACTGTAGAACTGATTTTATCTTCAAAATTCTTAGTTCTTCTTCATGTTTGATAGGTGATCTTGAATCCAATTGAAAAAATGGGTTAGTGTGTAATATGCATTGAAAGTGTGATCATAGCCCATGTGTGGGCACGTTGCCTACATACCAATACTCTGAAGAGGGATCAAGGCCAATGTAGTTCTCCCAATTTGAATGTGTGTGGTGTAATCCTATGTATGAAATGTAAGTGTATGCAAAATTTGACAAGCTTGAGATGACTCGTGATTGGTGCAAAAGCTTAGATAGGCTGGAAATAACAATGGTTGGTTGTATGTAGAGAATAAGAAGGTTTATTTTAGTTTGCTTCAATATATTTCTAGCTTATGCCTTTGAATGATTGCCAACCCTTCTAAATGACCTTTGAATGGGATTTTATAGGGAAACTAATGATCTTGGGTTAGATGAACTTGCATTAGGCTGACAAGGGAAAAGATAAGGATTCAAAAAAATCTAACCATTTGAACCTATTTTGCAATTGGACAACAGTGTCAGAAAGTGGACACCCTAAGCCCCAGTGCTATAGTCTTAGTTTTAGCGCTATTGTTTAGGAGGAAACAGACTTGGGTGATAGGTCTATGCTTAGGAGAGGAGTCTGGGATAACACGAGCTAAATCTAGAAGGTTGTGTATGATCGAGAAATAATGAAAACATGCCTAAGTGATTTGTGCAAGCGAATGGGAGAGACCTATGGTTAGGGTGTCACAATTCATGCTCAAGTTGTACAATTTTGCATTTTATATGACTACATAAAACAATAGTCATTAAAAAGGTTAGTGGAGGCAAGATATTCATAGAGGCTATGAGTGCAACCTATTTTGATGTTGGAATAGGTTTCCTTAGATTTGACACATTTTGTTCACTATAGGATAGTCTTTGATTTGGAAACAAGAGGCTAAAATGGCATCATACAACCAAGATTCATTGGAGCTCTCAATCATTTCATTAGCAAAGAAGCCTACTTTGACAAAAGTGGTTTTTCCAAACTGATAGGATGGTTGTTCCTTATTTTTACTCATGGTAGCCCTACCACAAATTTTAAAAGATATGGGCAATTTACCCACATAGAAGGCATATTGAATTTCATACTCTCCCAAGCCCTTGTCAATGACCTTGAAATGGGATTTTGAAGGTGGAGTTTTGGATGTGGATGGGAGTTCATCTAGGTGTGTGTAAGAAGAATATTTTAGATATTTTGGGGGTGTGTCTATGTCCACTTCAAAAGCATCTTCAATGATAGGATAGTAGTTCATTTTTTGGTGTAACTGACAACACACACAAAATGACAAACTAACATTCGTCAAGTAGGACTATAACTAAAATAGTGACCCACATATATACATCAAAGACACATTGTAAGTAGTCTTGGGGAATTCTATTTTCTTGGTACCACTATGTGATTATGATAGAAAGGTTCCTAATATAGGTTTACACAAGGTTCACTTGGGAAGACTTCATTATACCTTTTGTTATATGAGGCCCATATCCTTGAGACAAGGTTGTTGTTGAAGGCCTCGATATTGGTAGATAACCACCCCATTTCACATAAATTGGGTAGAGCTAAAAAATTTCTTAGCCAATGACTGTAACAAATCCTTAGAATTTGTATAGCCTATAAAAACATGGGTTTTGAATAATTCTTGGTGATTAATTCTAAGTCATTATACCCCTAATAAAAATAAAATAAAAATAATAGTTATTTATGATTTCCAAGGTTACATTTGGAGGCAAGGAAAGAGCATATGTAGACTAGGCTTTGGGAGGGGAGGAATACAAGCATATGAGTCATTTTTTTTTCTCACTATCACCTTTTAGTACAAGACAATAGCATGTGAAAACTTAGTTACACACACAAAGAGCAGAAAATAAATACAAAAGCAATAAATTAACTTTAAGATTAAAAGATTATGTTTTAAGATTTTTAGTTTCCAGTCTTTGATAATCAAGGTTGTAAAATAGATGTTAGTAATTTTATTTTATCCTTTTTAAAGTCATCCCTTCAAGTTAGAAATACAAAAAAACAAACCTTGAAACACAATACATAAACATTGTTTGTTGGAGCAGAAACACCATTTGTTAGTATGAAAATGCTAAAGTTTAGAAAAATCGAACAACAAAAATGTTAAAAATCAGAATAGAAACATTATTTCTCAGTATGAAAATATCATTTATTAGAAAACAAACTCCTTTTAACAGAAATTAAAGTAGAAAATAGAAACACTACTACCTCACATGGAAATGTCAAAGATCAAGGTAGAAACGTCAATGTTTAGAGACACCTGCACATAGACAGAAATGCTAAAGAGTGATACGAAAATGTTGTTTCCTAGGATGTAAATGTTGAAACTCAGTACAGAAACATCAATTGTCAAAAAATGACAAAAGAGATGAAAAACAACTAGCAACAAAATAATTAGAATTTAAAGACAAACAACTAGCAACCTAGAACCAAATTATTCTAAAACCAATGAAACAACAGAATCAATTAGCAATCTTCTTCAAAACAAGTAAAAAACCATTAAAAAATAAAATGAGTCCCACTAGATGTGCCAAATGTATGTGTGCTATGATATAAATCCTATGATAGAAACCAAATAACAAGTGCCTAATTCATACTTTAAATATAACAACACCTCCAATTGAGTAAATAAAAGAGAGTAAAACGCATATAACTTCACCTACCAATGAAAATCCTCTTTCATTGACGTAGTTGTGCTCATGATTAATTTATTTATGGTTGGTCAAAACTTGTATAAGATCCTAATAATGTTTCGATAGAGTATGTTTGATTATGTTGGAGGTTTGTCAATGATGTCTCCAAGGTGACCAAGGATGTTGATGAGGTTTCATGTGTTTAAAATGACAATGACAAAGTGTGCTTCAATGTTCTTGCATAGTTATTATTTGTTTGACTTGGATAGGCAATTGATGGATGATATTGATGATATGGACATGTTTCATAGACTCTATGGGGCATTATGATTTCATGAAGTGCTTTTAGAATTGAAATTAACTCATCAGAGCAGTCATATGAGTGTCTAGGTTCAAGTAGTCATCTTGACAGATAAGGCTGAGTGAGCAATTTGATGACTTCATATTACACATGTGTGAAAGTTTCAAGATAATTTTGATACATGGATGGATTCCCCTATGAAAGGTGATCATGTGGTTCAAATTTCAGGTCATGAGGTTGTTCGTAGAAAAAGTTATTAAGGTGTGAATTTGGACTTCCAAGCAGATTGCATTGGTTCCCATAATGTTAAAAAATATGCCTTTCAGTGGTTTAATTTAGGAAACAAACCTTCAAATTGCTCAAGCATGCAATGGGCACTACACTTGTTTTAGATATGTTTGACTTCTCTAATTCATTTATCATTGAAATTGATGCCTCTAGAAGTGGCATTGGAGCCATTCTAATGTAGGATAGTTGGCCTCTCACATTCACCACTAAGGGACTTACATGGAAAAAGTTTTCTCATTCCACATATGAGAAAGAGATGCTAGTTATACTTCATTCCATCAACAAGTGGTGCCCATAACTAGTCAAGATGCACTTTTACATCAAAAATAATCACCATAGCCTCAAGTACTTCTTAGAGCAAAGAGTCTCTTCACCTGAGCAATAAAAATGGGTAACCAAATTAATGGGCTATGACTATGAGATTACCTACAACAAGGGTAAAGACAATGTTATCACAAATGCATTGTCTTACAAGTATGAATAACATACAACCTTGTGTTGTGTGTGTTATCCTTTCCCATGTCAGATTGGGTGCATCAATCATAATATGAATGGTCCCATGACACCCAAATTTAGCAACTCATCCAATAAGTGACCACTAACCTTTCCTCTCGACAAAATTACTCTTCGGATGGTCACTACATAAGACACAAAGAATATTTGGTACTAGCACCCCAATCAACACTGAGATAAATAATTCTATTCAAACTATATATCTCTCCATCAGCGAGCCACTTAAGGTTTTTTGAAAACCTGCGAAAGGATTGCTGAATTTTTTTCTAGGAAGGCACTAAACATGACATCAAACATTTGTGGTAGAATGTGAAATGTGCCAATGCAGCAAAGAGGAAATTTTCATCACCCCAGGAATGGTCCAACCCTTGCCTATCCCTACTAGGGTATGGTCAAATATTTCCATAAACTTTGTTGAGGGACGACCCAAGTCAAGTAGGAAACCAATAATTCTCATGGTGGTGGATTGGCTCTCCAAGTATGCCCATTTTTTCACCCTCAACCATCCTTTTACTGCCTCCATTGCTACTCAAACCTTTCAAGATTAGATCTACCACCTCCATGGGATACCTGCCTTAATTGTGTGTGACCGTGATTCCAATTTTACTAGTCATTTATGGAAGGAATATTTCCATGTCTATGGTACCCAACTTATAATGAGTTTTGCCTACCATCTACAAACTAAACCATGCCAAATATAAATTCTCAACAAATGCTTGGAGACCTCTCAACATTTTTTAGCCTCAAATCAATACACTCACTGGGTCAAATGGTTACCACTTGTTGAATGGTGGTACAACACTACATACCACATTGCCACCAAGATGACCCCATATAAGGTCGTTTATGGTTAGCCACCACCTTCTCTTCAAACATACTTTCTATGTAGCTCCAATGTACATGGAATTGATGTCACACTCCACACGTGCAATTATCCGTCAAACTCTCAAAGATAACCTCCATCTAGCATAGAACCACTAAATCAACAAGTCGATCAACACCACTTAGAATCTGATTTTGATGTTGGTGACATGGTTTTTTCTAGCTCCAACCTTATAACCAATCCTCTTTTGACGTTGAAGGGTCATCAAAAACTTCCACCAAAGTTTTATGGTATTTATAAAGTGTTTTCCAAGATTGGTCCCGTAACACTTCAGGGAATGATACGGGTGACAATTCGGGCGACGATCCTACCCCAATTGGTGGCAGAACTTTCGGGAGCCATAACTTTTGCACCATAGCTCCATTTGACTCCCCGTTTGAACCGTTGGAAAGCTAAGAATGAGGGGAACGCCATGAGATGGAACCAAGATTTTCTCGGTGGGTTTTGACCCCCTAAAACCAAATGAAAGTACCCCAAATTTTAATTTTAGTAGTGCAGTCTAAAAATAGTAAGTTTCTAAAAATAGTAATTTTTTGAATTTTGTATTATTGTAATTCATGGAAGTCAAACCATTTCATCTCCCTTGAGATTGGTGACCTTCCACATCCTCCTCCTACCTTCAAATATAAGTATAAATAGATATGTAGCTCGAAAAGGAAGACACACATCTCTTTCCAGAGATTTGCATATGTTGTATCTGCAATTTTTAGCAATAAAACATCTCTTCTCAGAGATAGCATTATTATTTGTGTGTTCTTGAAATATTATTCTACCAAGACTTTCAAGTTTTGGATCATGTGCACATTAGAAGATTAGATGAAGAAGAATCTCTAAAAGTGCGCTAACAAGTTTTATTACAGCGACATGAAACACACTTTCTTGCACATTGGAGACAAGGATTTGAAAAGTGGAAGTAATTCATGAAGAGGAAGAGTATGAGGGTGCACGAGAACATCCTATTTTTATCTTGAAAGAAGTTTCTAGTGAATACATTGCACAAGAAGAAATCTTGGCACAGTGAGTAGAAGAGACATACATCGGGAAGAAACCAATGATGGTGTGCATGAGTACGAAGAAGGCTACAACACCACATCCACCCGCTATTTTAATTGAAGAAATGCAATACCCCAAGTCGGTTGTGCACACTAATAATTACTAGTCTAAGGTTTTCCCTTATCAAGTGTTTGACTACAATCACTGTTAACCTAAAAATGAGGGAGACTTGCAATGTGACTATAAGGTTGAGCACTAGAACATTAAGAATGAGGTCACTTATGAACTCATGGTATTCAATATGATAATTAATGCTGAAGTGTTCTAGCTTTACCATTTGCCTTATTTTGGGAAGCCCGTGGAAGCGGTGAGATTTTTGGTCTCACTTATCCATGAAGACTATTTTTACTTTGCAGGGTGCAGGATGTGAATCACTGCCCAACGGATCATCAAGGTAGTAGGGTTACAATGTTTGGGCATTAACTTTCATGTGGATCTGGAGGACCAAGAGGCAATTGAAAAGATGGTGGTGGCATTAAAATACAAAAAGGAGGGCCATGTCATGTAAATTTCTAGCCTTCAAGATCTCACCATTTGGGTAGTTGTGCGTTTGGCTATGACTAAGCTTGAGGGTGTGGATAGATGGAAAGAGGTTCATACGGTGCACCTATATATGGCAAGATAGATGGCCTAGGATAAAAAGTATAATTACTCCTGGTACTTTAATGAAAGGATTGAATTAGATGTTGACTCCTACGGATGGTGACACTTGGTAGCTTCTGCAGACCTTTGAAATAACACCTAAGACCCACCACAATATTTATTCAGCAATGAAGCTTGAAGATGATCTCTCGAAAGTTGACACATGGCAGCCTCTGTTGTTCTCAGGAAAATATGTGGCATCTACCACTTCTCCTATTAGGGGTATGTGGCGTGTTTCACTACTTTTGGGGATGGAGTAGAAAGGGGCTCAGAGAGTGACACTTGGCAGCCTCCACTACTCTTCGGCACTTAAACAAAATGAAACGATGCCTTTCTGCCTTCTAAAAAGGTACGTGACCCCTTTGGTTTTTGGAACACTCCCTTGAACTGCCTGATGAACCAAAATGGTTTAATGGTTCAACGGTTCAACACTGCACGCCATTTACATGTTAATTGAGGTATTGAACCAAAAAATGTTGAACCAAGGCATTGAACCTAGATGTTGAACCGATTGTCTCTTGAATGTCGACACGTGGTGACTTCTGCTTTCCTTTGAAAAAGTAGTCCAGGGTCTTCCACGACTGCCACCACACTTTCCGCTTCTTCCTGCTACTTAGCTTGTTGAAAACCTTTGACGAGAAATAGAATGAATGTGGGTGCCGATATGAGATGTGGATGCTGACACGTGATGCATTCTGCTTAGCTGCTATTAGATATGTGGCACATTTCGTGGCCCTCTTGAAAGTTTTGAAAAGTGTCTTGGACGACGCCAGTTGGCTGGCTCCGTGTTTCAAAATGTGACACTTGGCGGCTTCTGTTGCCCTTCGATACTTAAACAAAATGAATCAAAAGAAACAAACCCGCACTTTGTTTCAAAACTTTTGCCGTCATGACCAAGGTATGCGGGAATAAAAATGTAGTGCGCGACTGAGAATCAGAATGCAACATAGAGTAAAAATTTACTCTACAGTTACTGGTGACCCCCAGGACTTTTGAGCCTACTCAAAAAGAAAACTCCACCTACCGCTAGATCTAAATTATGAAATTTACAGCTTCAAAAGAGCCGTCAACATGTGTTTAAAAAACTTATTTAAAAAGAAAAGGGGGAAAATAATGAAAAAATAATGCGAGAAAGGGAAATTATTTAACTATAATACATTAGAGACCCAAGTTAATTGAATGCTTTGAATAGATTTCATTTACAGGAATCTCTTTAGGTTCTCCTTCCATCGACTCTAGCTCGAATGAATTCTTTTGCTTGCATGCACAAATTTTATACGGGCCAGTCCATAATGCTTCAAATTTGGTATGCTGACCCAACTTGGCAGCTCTTGCATCCCATTTCAAAACAATTGAGCCTACTTCAAAATTAGGATTCAAAGTCCTTTTATCAAAACAGTTCTTAACCATTCCTTGATGCGTAATCAATGAATCATGGGCTGTATCCCTCTTTTCCTAAACTTCCAAAAGTTTTGCGAGTCTGACCTGCATGGGGCCATTTTCTTTAATTTCAATTTATTTGATCAGCTGGAGAGCGGGGATTTCCAAGCTTAGGGGAATCACAGCAGACTTTCCATATACCAATTCATATGAAGACATTTTGATCACCTGCTTAGACATGATTCTATCAGCCCATAGTGCTAGATTAAGCACTTTATGCCACTCTTTGTGATGATCAGCCCCTACTCTTTTGATGAGTCTTATCAGGTTCTTGTTGGTTGATTATGCCAGACCATTACCTTGAGGGTAATAGTTAGATGAAGTTTTCAGATATATTCCATGTTTTAAGGCAAAGTCAGATACTTTAGACCCCAAGAATGCTTTAGCATTATCTGAAATTATGGTGTGAGGAGCCCCAAAGTGAGTAGTGATACTCCCTAGAAAATCTAGGATCACATTCTCTATTGCTTCCTTAAGTGAGACTGCCTCGGTCCATGAAATAGTCTGTGGCAGTTAAAATCCATTTGTGACCCATACTGGACACTGGATTTATCATTCCAACGAAGTCAAGACCCCATTGAGAAAAAGGTTCATCCACAATTATAGGACTAAGGGGCGTGGCTGCATTCCTCCTCATCCCCATATAATATTGGCAGGATTGACATTTTTTAACCAACTGATAACAATCTACAAATAAAATAGGCCAGAAATATCCTACCTCACTTATCTTTATGGCTGTGGTCTTTGCAGAAAAATGCCCCCCTGATATTCCATGATGCATTTCGTGTAGTATTCTCTTAGCTTCAGCCTGTTCTACACATCTTAACAATTTTTCATCAGAATTTCTTCTAAAAAGGACTTATTCAATTAAAACAAAAAGTCCTCTCAGATATATCTCATTTTTCATAAAATGAATCCTGCTTGTGACCCAGGATTCCTGATCAACCTCTTGTATTTTTAGCACCGTTTCCGTCTCTCCTTCTGAATATGCTTCCTAAGGCAACATCTTTTCAAGCTCTTGAGTTATATATTGGCACAGACCCCTGCCTTTGACTAGCTTGGTGGGTCTGACCTCTACATCATATTCAAGGATCTTAGTGATCCAATTGGCTCTTTTCTCAGTAATTTATCCCTCCATAATGTATTCTCTGACACTTGGGTGAGCTACAAGTATCAGAATTTTGTTCTTTGATATCATATGCCTAAGTTTCTTGAGGGCTTTTACCATGGCATATGCTTGTCTTTCCACAAAATTATACCTGGTCTCATAATCCCTGAGAGTTCTTGAGAAAAAGGCTATTGGGTGTTCCCCCTCTGACCTATCGTTCTTTTGAGTCAAGACAATAGCAATACTTGACTCTCCTCCATAGACATACATTATGAAGGGCTTGAAAAAATTTGGGTTTTTAAGCACTAGGGCTACTGAGATAGCCTTCTTGACCTCTTCAAAGGCTTACTTTTCTTATGTAGTCCATTTTAAGACCAGGTCTTTCTTTAGCAAGAGTGTCAATGGTCTTACCAAGCCTGCAAAATCAGATATGAATCTACTGAAAAAATTGATCTTCCCTAAAAAGGATTGAACTGCCTTTTTATTTACTGGAAGAGGTAGGTTCATTATAGCTATGATTCTCTCAAGATCTACAGAAACTCCTTCTTTAGATACTATATGTCCCAACAAGTTTCCCTGAGGTACATCAAAGATGCATTTCTTGGGATTCAATGATATTCCAAAATCCTGACATTTCTTGAAGACAGATTCTAAATGATCCAAATGATCATCAGCATTTTTTTAAAATACAATGAGGTTATCCAGATAAACTAGGATAATCTTATTTATAAGTTCTCCAAAGGCTATATCCATAACTCTTTGAAAGGTGGCTCCTGCATTTGACAGACCAAAATGCATCTTAGCATATGCAAATAATCCCCATTTGGTAGTAAAAGCAGTTTTGTACTGATCTTCATCAGCCAACCAAATTTGATTGTATCCAGAGAAAGCATCTAGTAAAGAAAATGTCTCTGATCCAGCCACAGTTTGTAGAATTTGTTCCATGGAGGGCAAGGGATAGTGGTCTTTCAAAGATGCTTTATTTAGATCTCTAAAATCTACACACAGTCTTACATCTCCATTCTTTTTTCTAACTGGTACTAGATTTGATACCCAGGTTGAGTGCTTGATTGGAAATATTATTTTAGAATCTAAAAGTTTCTACAACTCATCTACCATTAGAGGCTCAATCCTTGGATTTACTGGCCTCTATTTTTGTCTGATGGGTTTAGACCCTTCAGTCAGTTTTATTGTGTGCTGAATAATGTCTCTATTGTATCCATGAAGGTCTTCATAGCTCCAAGCTATGACTCTGTCATATCTCTGGCACAATTCGATTAGTCTTTCCTTCTCTTGTTGAGTTGTAAAATTCCTAACTTTTAGCCTTTTCCCATCACTCACCTCTATTTCAGAGTAGTCTGCTTTGTCTGCCTGGAACCTTTTCTTTTCCAGGCTTATATCCTCTAGGTCAAACAAATTTTTTAAGGTGATCAAGCCCTTAGGGAGCTTATTATTCCTTAATTGTATGATCTGATCATCATATGCCTCTTCAATTTTGGTTTGAAAATGATCAACAAACTCATCTAGTTGTTGTAAGAATGAAACTACCTGAGCATCATTTTCGAATACTTGCCAATTGTCATCGTTGTCTGGAATAGTTGGCCTCACTATAACTTTTACTGACTCATTATTAATTAATAAGCCAGTCGCTAGATTAAACTATGAGCCAATTTGGGCCATCCTATCAGCTTCAAATTTTTGACTTCTAGAGACTATCTCAATATTGAAAGCTTCAAAATCTTCTATCAGATCCCAAATCCTATGTCTGTAGGATCTCATTCTCACATTTTTGGCTGCTGCCTTTTCTCTAATTTGCTTTACTACTAATTCTGAATCTCCTTTCACTTTTAGATTCTTTTTTCTTAGCTAACAGGAGCCCATGTACTAAAGATTCATACTCATCATCATTATTAGTGCAAGCAAATTAGAATCGGATAGCCCTTAAAATTTTATCACCATTTGGAGCAGTAAGACAAATTCCTACTCCGGCACCATGTTTACTTCTAGCCCCATCAAAATTCAAAGTCCAGATCTCTTAATCTTGAGTAGTAGGTGCCTCTTCCCTTATAACATTTGGGATTGCCTGGTCCTCATCAAAAATGACGTATGTGCCCAAACCAGTAGAGTCATAGTTCCCATACGGATCGCTATGCATCATAGCCAACAACTGGTTGTTTTCTTCTTCTTGATCATGCTCAGTCCAGTCACCCAGCTCTTCAATAAAAATATTTTCTTTCTTATTTAACATAGCATGATTTGCCTCTAATATTATTGTTGGTTCGTTGGTGATATGGTCTTTAGACAGTGGTTCAGATAGAATTTTCATCTTTGAACCATATCTGGTTCTCAGGATGAGGTGAGACTAGTAAAGAGACATATATCCTCCTATTTTTGTTGTAAAGTCTCTGGATAAACATAAACCAAAAATAGGAGGTATATCTATGACAATGAAATCTTGGTTGACAATTATGTTGGGACATGTGTATAATTGCAATGGGAGTTGTTTGATTCTCTCTATGGTTTGTACTGTTTTGCAATCTAACTATATAACTCCTTTTGCAAGAGGTTCATATTTTATTTTCAAAGCATCAGCTATTTGTTTGGGCATCACTATAGTATTAGCTCCTGAATCTATCAATGCATTATGCAAGAGTTTCCTTCCAACTATCAGAGTTAAATAAAAGGGCTCTGGTTTAGATTTACTTACTTGTGCTGCATCATTCACAAAGGCTGTTGTCTTCAAAGGAACTGTATCTTTGAGCTTTTCTTTTCCAGTAGGTCCTTCTTTGGTAACAACACCTTTGGGCACTGCTTGACCTTGCAGAGCATCTTATAGCAGTGTCTTCTGTTCAGGAATAGCCAATATATCTCATATTAATACCTGGGCTAGAGTCTTTTTTAATTGATCCACTACATTGATCGGTCCCAAAGACTAAGTTTTTTGGATATAAGGATACCTTATTTTTTCCTGAATCTGGGTAGGAATCTCCTGGTCTTGCACTGACTGAGGCACTTCTTGTCTAACAACAATGTTTCTTTGCCCTTGAGATGGAGGATTATTCATGACTTGACCACTTACAATCTCTGACTGTTCCACCATTCTCCTCTTTGATTTGGTGTAATAATCAGATTGCACCATTGGCCTTTGGGAGGTAGATGCTTCATTCAAAAAAATTGCTTCTTCATCTTCAACCCATGAGAACAAAGCATGCTCTAGGGCTATTTCTTCCTCTTGTTGCAAGGACATTCCTTACATCTGAGCCACTAGAACTGAATTCTGCATAACGAGAGACTAGTAGGCTTGATTGTTACTGGTACTGGCAGACTGACCATCCATTCTTCTCTGCTCAGCCACCCTTTGTTGTAGATTACCCCTAGGACAATCTCTGGGTGTATGAGCATCGTTGCAAGGGAAACACCAAGCATTAGTATCATCCACATAATTATTCTAACCTGGAACCATCTCCCTATTTGAGTTGGGAGGAATGGTTTGTGAGGGTGTGGGAACTGCAACTAATTGATTCGTTGGCTGATGGTTAGTTTGTTTTGGAGGACCTTGATATTGGTTTGGTTGGGATGAAAACTTGTTTCCTTGATAGCCTTGATAAGGGGGCTTAGGAAAAGTATTCTGCTACCTCTTTATATTAATCAGGTCATTGGAAAATGTCCTCAAGATATTCTTGATATCATCCATCTCAGATGGCTGAGCAAAGACAGGTTCTTTCATGGATGATGGAGGGTACATGTACATAGACACAGGGGGGATTACAGCTTTAGGAAATTCTTGAGGTAAGGGCAAAGAAATTTTGAGGAACACAAGCATGGGAGGCCTTGGAGGTAACTTTCCAACATCTATTAAATGATTCTCAGCTCTGACCGCATAGTCATAAGCCCCTGGCAAAGTGTGTCCTCCCAGTGACTAAATCATAATAGATATATCTGAATTCAAAGCCTTGAGATAAAACACTATGGCCATACCAGGTGGTGGCCTAGCTGTAGCAGGAATTCTGTCCCAAGTTTTCTAAAATCTGGTGTTGAAGTCAGTCATGTCCTCCTGTGGTCCACTTTGAATGGTGATTAACTGCTGTAATAAAGAAGACTTATCACCCTTCTCTGCAAATCTTTCAAAGAACAGATCTCCAAGCTTGTCCCATGTAGATATGGTATTTGGGGTCAAAGACCGATACCATTCTAAAGCCTTCCCCTTAAAAGAAGCTATTAATAACCTTATGGCCACATTTTGTTGTGTGACAACATGTATGGCACAAACATCTGATACATCTTGAAGATGTTCTGCAGGTGTTTTTGAGTCTTGCCCACTAAATTTGGGCAGATATTTTAGAGCATTTACTAGGATAGGATCCCAAATGGTTGGTGGTGTTGGGAGGATTAAGGGACTACTAGTGTTCCAACTTGCATAATTTTTTGAGGGTACAGGGGCTTCCATATTTAGTATTGGTACAAACTGGTTAGCTCTTCTCCTTGGACTTGTTACCAAAGGTGGCAAAAGAATACCTAGTTTTGTAGCATATTGCAATCTGGTGACTGGTCCACAACTCTGACTCCTCGTAACTCTCTGGTTCATACAGTCTTGAAAGAAACCTCAAGACTAGTCCCACCGGGCGTGCCAAAAACTGTTGATGCTTAAAATTGCACTTGATTCTAATCAACAACAATGGGAAGTTTAAAGTTGTGGGATATTGCGGCTTGAAACAACCTCTAGATTTTAGAGAAGCTGGTCTCTTCTTTTGTATCAAGTGTGGGGAAAAAGGTAGAAAATTAAATAAAAATGCAAATGCAGGAAATGAAACTTAACTATGACGATGCACCTGAGTGTAATTTTGATCCTAATCTTGAGCACAATGAGACTATATGTAGGATTCATTTACATTTAAGAGAAAACAAGTGCATGATCAATGTAAAAGATTGAAATAATAAAAATAGAGGCTCATAATAGAGGTTTCTTTTGCTGAGATATAGAAAATGTCAACAAAGGCATAGGGTTCAATCTTTTTATAAGAATCTTCCAATCACATAAGAGGCACAGAAACACGTACAGAGATGTAGAACTTTTGACTCAAGAAAATGAGATAAAAGCAAACGACATTCCTAATCACAACTCTAGAAAATCTACAGTCTAGACTACTTTTGCAAATGACTAGATAATATCAACAAAGGCATAGAGTTCAATCTTCTTAATTCTTTCAGCCACATAAAAGGCACAGAAACATGCACAGTTATATCAACTTTACAACTCAAGAAAAATGAGACAAAAGCAAATGATATTACTTAGTCACCAACTCTAGAAAGTCTAAACTATTGAATCCCCCCCTCTTCTCTTTTGTATCTTCTTCCCTTTTATAGCCTTGGTTTTTACAGATAAAATAGTGTGACATTCAGTGCATTCAATGCCTTGGATGCATTCTATTCTTATTAGAAAGGGCCATGTTGGGGTGGGGCGGCTGCCCTGACTGCGGCATATCGATTCATGTCTAATACCTCCTTTCACACTTGAATTTCCTCATTCCATCACCTGCTTAGCTGCACAATTGTCCATTCTCCTCCACTTATAGGGGACAAACAAACGAACCCTTTTAATGTTTGCAGGCCCCAATAATCTACCCGATGAACTACTCCACCTACCAAAAATAACTCCCGCTAAGTTCACCCCTAGCTCGCTTGCTGAAACAGATACACAGAACACTCTGTCCTATTGAAACGAAAGAGGACACTTAGTCAATTTCTTGAAATTCTCCTTATTACCTTAGAAGGCACTGGAGAAAGACACTTGGTTCTTCCCGCCTGATTTATCAAAGACACGCGGCTCTTTCCGCTTTCCTTTTAGCTATGTTGTAGAATTATTTAGGCACATATTAAACTCCTATGGATGGTGACACTTGGAAGCTTTCGTAGACCTTTGAAATAACACCTGGGACCCACCACAATCTTTATTCAATAATGAAGCTTGAAGATGATCTCTCAAAAGTTGACACATGGCAGCCTCCGCTATTCTCGAGAAGATACGTGGCATCTACTACTTCTCCTACTAGGGGTATGTGGCATCTTCCACTGCTTTCGAGGATGGAGTAGAAAGGGGCTCAGAGAGTGACACTTGGTGGCCTCCACTACTCTTCAGCACTAAAACAAAATGAAATGATACCTTTCTGCCTTCCAAAAAGGTACGTGACTCCTTTGGTTTTTGGGACACTCCCTTGAACTGCTTGATGAACCAAAATGGTTCAATGGTTCAACACTGTGTGCCAGTTACACGTTAATTGAGGTATTGAACCAAAAAATGTTAAACCAAGGCATTGAACCCAGGTGTTGAACTGACTGTCTCTCGGATGCTGACACGTGGTGACTTCCACTTTTCTTTGAAAAAGTAGTCCAGGGTCTTTCACGACTACCACCTGGCACTTTCTACTTCTTCATACTACTTAGCTTGTTGAAAACCTTTGTCAAAAAATATAATGAATGTGGGTGCCGATATGAGACACGGATGTTGACATGTGATACGTTTCGCTTAGTTGTTATTAGATACGTGGCACATTTCGCGACCCCCCTGAAAGTTAAGAAAAGTGTCTCAGACGAAGCCAATTGGCCAGCGTCGTGTTTCAGAAAGTGACACTTGGTGGCTTCCATTGCCCTTTGATACTTAAATAAAATGAATCAAAAGAAACAAATCCACGCTTTGTTTCAAAACTTCTGCCGCCACGACCAAGGTATGCAGGAACAAAACTGTAGTGCGCGATTGAGAATCGGAATGCAATGTAGAGTAAAAATTTACTCTACATTAACCATGTCAAACATAAATTGTCAACAAATGCTTGGAGACCTATCTACGTTGTTTTCCCTCAAATCAATAGACTCACTGGGTCAAATGGTTACCACTTGTTAAATAGTGGTACACCACTACATACCACACTGCCACCAAGATGATGCCAAATGAGGTCATTTATGGTTAGCCACCACCTTCTCTTCAAACATACTTTCTATGTAGCCCCAATGTACATGGAGTTGATGCCACACTCCACACATGTGCAATTATCCTTCAAACTCTCAAAGATAAACTCCATCTAGCATAGAACCACTGAACCAACATGCCAATCAACACCACTTAGAACGAGATTTTGATGTTGGTGACATGGATTTTCTCCATCTCCAACCTTATAACCAGTGTTGTTTGGCATTGAAGGGTCATCAGAAACTTCCATAAGAGTTTTATGGTCTTTATAAAGTATTTTCAAAGATTGGTCTCATAGCATATAAGTTAAAGTTTCCCTCCTCCAAGATCCATCTAGTTTTCTATGTATCATGTTTGAAGAAGGTTATTGATTCGCATGTTGTATGAAGGAACATAACACCTCATTTTTTTATCATCACTTGCATTAAAAATATTATATTAATGTTTCGTACACAAAAAGTGAGATGAAGTCAATAGTGAAATTTTTTAAATGAAATACATTTACCAATTTACATTCTTTCACTTGACAAAATCTCACTTTACTAAAAACATAGAATTACACCCTTTATAACGCAACTTTTATCTTTGTATTAATTCCTAATATTATCTTATTAAAAGTATTAAACTAGCACAAAGTCATCATTATGCAAACATTTCTTTGACAACATATCAATCTCACCAAGTCAAGTCAAGTGGAAACGAGAGAAATATTACCTTCACACGACTTGACAAATTGTAACATATCTTTATTCTTTGGAACAAATTGTAACATAGCAGAAAGGTTTATCATTATTCTTTGGAACATATCTTTGGAACGTATCAATTTTTCCCTCACACGGATTGACCAAGTCAAGTCAAGTGACGTGAAGAAACGAGATAAATACTACAGTCCAAGTGAAGTGAAGTGCACGAAATGAATATCCATGGGAATCATTTTTCTTTTGTTTGGTCTTATGGGCCATGTTTTTCATGGAATTTTCCATGGGAATATTTTATTTTTAATAATGCAAGATGTCGACATATGACACAGACAAAGAATGAAAGCTTGTGTCTGATTTATTTATTGTCCATGTTTGTCTGATTATATGTATTCTCTCTTCCAAGTATTTAAGCCATGAAAACAATTCCAAAATAATGGTGAGGATCGAGCTAATGACATATATACATTCAATGAATGAAAGGTAAGGATCATGCTCCGATTCCTTCGATTACTCTTGTTCTTTCTTTACCAACAATTTTATATTTTTTGTGTTATGAAATGACGATTAGCTTTATGATCACTGAATGGTTATTAGTTGTATACCTTCTAGAGTTTGGATTGTATTAAATATATTTTGAAGGGGTATTTTATTTATATATGGAAAAGTTTATAAAGTTGGTATATTTGTTGTCGATTGATCGATTACATTTTAGTGTGGTGATATCAAATGTCTGTATGTTTACTCACTACTTACATTACTATTAGAATGTATTACTATATTTATTATTAATCAAAAATAAAAAAATAAAAAAAAATCTTACAACAATAAAATAGTCCATTGATATGAACATATCAAACTTGACGTCGGTGAGAAGACATGGCTCAAAATTAAAAACTACCAACCACACATGATAACTCAGAGATCACAAGGTTACATAAAAAAACATAAAAAACACAAATCTTCAGTGGAGGTGGATAATCTTTGGGAGGTTGGGCGCTCCAAGTGAAACACTCAATGGAAGGAGGATCGGGCACCACCCAATCATCCTAACTAGTTTTAGGGGGGCACAAAGAAACAATGATGCCCCAACAAGAAGGCAACTAAACAAAACTACCAATTGAACCACCTTTGCATAGGCAAGCTTCATCATGATAGGTCAATGAAAGAGTTCCCATGTGGCGGTAGAGGATTGCTATCACCCCCTTCCCCAAACCGTGAAAGAGTGGAGAAGCAACTACATCCGCCCCTATGCACCATAGGAGGGGAGCCATGGGGTGGTTGGTCTTAGGGGATGCAAGTCATAGTGCAAGGAACACTCTCCAGTGGTTGAGCAACTCCTACAAGTGTTGAAACTCAAGCGCCACCTTTTAAACTTGAGCTTGGATCTACACAAGAGTTGAAGAGATAACAGTCACCTTTTGTCATTAACTAAAAATAGTGAAGATGGTTCTACATTGTTAAAAATCATTGAATTCCTATATTTCTATAGCTAAAATAAAACTATAGCTCTAAATAAGATCTATATAAAAGGAATATAAACCAACCACTAAGCTTTCTCCCACAAAAAAACCATGTGCCAAGAGGAGTGTTCTTGGTAGACTAGTTGGAAAATATTATGGATCCATTTACAAAGAGGTTGAGATCTTAAACATGTCTAAAAGATATATTTGAAGGACTCAAGTATAGAGAAGGCCAAACCTCCAAGCTAAGCAATTCTAAGTGTAAGAGGCACTCCCCAAGAGGAATGCCTTGATATACCAAACACTAGAGAAAATGTGTGATCTTGAGATCAAGCCTAGCATTCCATATTTTGTTAAGTCTGGGGAGCCAATTTCTAAGTGAAGAATTTAAATTCCAACACCTATTTAACTTGTCCTTCCACCATGCATGTGGAGGTTGTAAACCCATCTTATGTAGTGTGACATCAAACATCAACTCTTAGATACGCAAAATGGAAGGTAAGTCCGTATTCAACAACTTAAATTTGTCTTTTAATAAATGCCATGTAATCCAATCTCAATAATATTATAGGGAAATGTGGGTTGCATTGGTGATGCACACATATCCAACCACCCCTTTATGTCATTTTTATTTGAGATTGTGAGGATTATAGGCCAAAATCAATATAAAAACACTATATTGATTCCTATTTTATCTATGGGCACCTGAGATTACCAAAGTATACCTCAAAAATCAGCACGAGACATCGACCCCTATATCTATATGGTGTTACACTATATGTAATATGCCTCTATCATGTCACATCTATAGTCGAGATACACACACATGAGATGATTTTGATGTGAGTCATGAGCCATGGTTGTTATCTCAAGACAAGAGATAACTAGGTGTTTTGCTTGGGTATTGGGATAACCTTGGTACCCTATCAATTCCAACATTGATGTCTTGTTATGGAAGCGAATCAATATTGGATCAGTTGGTATTGATAAACTAAGTCCCCTAGTTCTCCCATAGATATGGTTGATGTTTTTCACTGGTTAGATGGATGGTCCAATGTCATTATAGTATTCAATTTAACATAGGAGGGGGAAACTAGTATGTTGGGCCACCTGCACTACCACACTAGGCTATATAGTTCTATTTTATGGCATTAGAATATTCAACATGCCCACCACACTAATACAACCATAATTAACAAAACCCATTCAATGATGCCAAACGATCGATACCAACTATCATATCAATAAGTAGGCATTATATATCACATCATGTTACCCACACCTATTCCATTATCCATCACATCAACATCATGTTACGTATAGAGATGATATCAGTCTAGTCTATGATATGGATATGGACTGCATCACACACATCATTCATGCCATGCTGGGCATTGTGCACATTAGGTTGTTTTGGTCATACCATACATATTATGTATGTAATGTAATAGCATTGATCATTGATAGACTTGTTTAATGGATACATTGAACTAGATATAGCCGATAACATTGATAGACCTTGGCCCCTATCTCTACTCACTCTAAATCTAAATCTAAATATATACATCAAGTGGGGGTGCTGATATATATTGTGATATTTAAACTATATATTGTATCAGTGCCAATGAAACCCTATATTTATATGGTTGGGGATGGTCATGATTATGTCATTCATTATAAAAAGGTAGTGTTTCCATATCATTTGTTCATGTTTAATACAATTGAATGATCCAATCATATTACACATGTAATAAGATTCATAATGACTCATTAGCTCAATAGGGCCCTATCATAAATAGATATGGGATATGGATATGGCATTAATTCATTACGACCATATCCATATCTAACGAAGCCCATTAGATTAATTGGTCAACTCGTTAGGCCCATGACCTAAATAATGTAGGTTCAAACCCTTCCTCTACCTATTTGATCTAACATAATGGAGTATTGAATCCACCTTGATCAAATTGAGTTCATTGTCAAGTGCTCTCCCATTGATTACATAGGGGCGATGGTTGAGCCCGTCAAGTTCCCCATAGATAGGGTTTCTGAGTAACCATTATATATAATCTATGTAAGGGAATTATAGCCATATATAATCTATATATAGAGGAAACATGTTGTATTTATATATATAGTCCCCTAAATAGAGAAATAGAAAGGTCCCCCATATATAGATAGGGGCCCCATATATGGATAAGAGTCATGCACCCCTCGCCCTCCCCAAATATATATATGTGTGGGAAAGTGCCCATTTATAGATAGGGGCCCTTGATTAATATAATCAATTAATTGAGTCTTCATCTATATATATAGGGGGCCTCATTCTCCCCAGATATATATAGGGATGGATGAGTGCCCATAAATATATATAGGACCCTAATTGGTTTACCAATTGATTGCTTGATTGACCCTAAATATATAATGGTTCCCTACCCATATATATTTATTGATATTGAATATATAACATTAGTCATCAATGATTGATGTGCAAGTGATGCACAAACAATTTCAATTCTATTTATATAGGATAAGGCATAAATAATACAATGGGCACACTAGTGGGTGGTGGTTATTCCCTCCCTTTCTATATATGGGGCACCCATATATATAGACCAACCATCTATAGTTGAGGTTGAGAGAGAGGGCCTATAATAGATGGGGGACATTCGATTGATGATTAACCCTATATATCTATCTGACGATAGCCCCACATAGATATGGGGGGGATAAATTTCCATATCTATATATATAATAAATTGAGGGGCACACATTATAGGGAGTGATGTGAAAAGTTTCCCTTTTGTTTATATAGGGAATACATAATATATTGATGAATTGAAGGACGAGACAACACTTGATTGATACCCTGAATTGAGGGATGACACTTGATAGATAAAATTTACCATGTGATTGGGAAATTATTGATGGGCACCCATACCAATAAACAAACTGTACTAGAGCTTCTTCTTGCCTCTATATAAATAAGGGAGGAGCTCAATTGATTTAAATTGAAAGGTAAATTGAAATGAGAGGGTTCAAGGTAGAATAGTCGAGTTCAAAACAATCAAGCTCCAAGAATGGCACACAAACCTTACCATCAATGTCCTCAAAATCAATCAACATGAGATTTATACAAGTTATAGATATAGTGTTGTTGGTACATTATCTCAAGTAAAAATGAATGAATGTACCTGTGCGACTTGGGAGAATGCATGAACATGCCCATGCATGAATTTTGTTGGTTTTAAATGGGTATAGTGTTGTTATATTTCTTTTGGCCTATAATACCCATATAAAGGGGTAGTTGGATATGCGTGGGTCACCATTGTAACCCATGTTTCACCAATAATACCACTTTGGTTTCATTTCAAATTGAATTTGGATGATCACACACACACACACACACACACACACACACACACACACACACACACACACACACACACACACACACACACACACACACACACACACACACACACATATAGTGTTGTTATATTTCTTTTGGCCTATAATACCCATATAAAAGGGTGGTTGGATATGCGTGGGCCACCATTGTAACCCATGTTACACCAATAATACCACTTTGGTTTGATTTCAAAGTGAATTTGGATGATCTCTCACACACAAACATATACATACATACATACATACATACATACATACATACATATATATATATATATATATATATATATATATATATATATATATATATATATATATATATATATATATATATATATATATATATATATATATATGTCCCAAATCATATGCATTTATCCTCACCACAAGTGGATATGGTATTGTTGTGAGGATTTTGGCATATGAGGGACTTAATGTCAAGAAGGGGTGGTTAGGTGTGTGTGGGACTAATGCGACTTAAATTGCCTCAATCACACTATTTTGGATTTAATTTGAAGCGAATTGGGGTGATCATGCATAAATGTGCCTAAAATTATTTATATTTCCCTAGTCATATGTGGATATAGTGTTGATGTGTCACTTTGGGCCTATAAGGAACTGATCACAAGTAAAATCAACATAAATTAGTGGTTGGATGTGTAAGGGTCGTAATGTAACTTACGATGCCAAAATCAAACATTTTTTTCTTGAATTAGAAGAGAAATGGGGTGATCGTGAACAAATGTGCCTTAAATTGTTTGCATTTACCTTGGTCGTAAGTGAATATGGTGTTTTTGTGTCACTTTTGGCATATAAGGGACCTAATCACAAGTAAAATTGGCATAAAGGGGTGGTTGGGTGTGTGTGGATCACCAATACAACCTACATTTCCACATGTAAACTAATTTGGCATGAATTCAATCAAAATTTGAGTGACCACTCATAAATATGGCCCAAATTTTGTTGGACATGGTCATTGGTGTCTTAAGGTGTCATTGATGTCAAAGAGAGCATGTGGTACTAATGTATAAATGACAAAGTGATCAGATTGAGAGCTTGAAGAGATATGGCACATGTATAGGTCAATAAGGACAAAAAAGAGGTTTTGAGGCATCCATATATGTCTTGGAGGAGCTCTGGTATGTCTCGTGATTATTTGGAATGAGCAAAATGCATCTTCTAGCTTAAGAGAAGCCAAACCATCACTGCACATCATGAAAGATCCAATAAGTTTGAGCATTTATTTTAGATACACATAAAGTCAATTTTGGTCAAAGTATTATATGGATATGTTGTCTATAGTGCCATGAAGCTACCTTGAAACTTTGGAGTCTTGAAGTGTTGTCTAGCTCAAGTTATAAAGCTTTAAAGTTGTTATAGCAGACTGTGATGGGCTAGAGACCATCAAGTTTAACCATGTCGAAGACTAAGGTCATTGGTCTAAAAGATCCAATGGTGAGTGCTTAATCATAAATATTGATATCAATGGTGCATATGAAGTCAAAATGTCAAAGGTTGCATTTGCAGATGACAAGTGTCACAAGATCACTAGTCTGATAGAAGATCAACAATGAGCAGTAGTTCGTACTGACCAAGATCAATGGTGCAGGACAAGTCAAAGAGTGAATAATGCAAATGAGACTACCAAGTGGCACAAGCACATGATAATGTTAATAAAGTGATTAAAAGGCATGTAGGGTGCCAAGTGTCATAATCTTAGGAGTTTTAATCAAGATCTAATGGTGAGCGCTACAAGATAAAGACTAGGCTACTTAGTAGAGATCGATGGTGCGTATGTGGTTAAGATTGCCAGAAAGCATGAGATGAGGTCAACATGTTCAAGGTTTAACATTTGGATGGTGGAGAATTGAGAGTTAAAGTTTGAGCTACTTATGAAGAAGATTGACACTGTGAGTTGAGTGAAGAGCATGAGATCTGTTATAAGTGACCGAGGTTTAATTGTGACCGTTTGGATTGAAATATTTGAATTTAATGAAGGAAAGAATAGTGATTGGTTTTTGAGCCATAAATTTTGATATATGAAAAATTTGATGTTGAAGTAAAATCAAATTTGTAGAGGAATTCAAGGTACATCTGGTAATATTCATTTGAAGGTATAAATATTTATACAATCAAATTTAATGAGCTCCAAAATTGACTGTGTTTGTTCATGCTCTGCAAGTAACCTGAGAAGGGTAATTGAGTTGTTTTTTATGGTATTTCAATGTTTTGAGATGAGCTAACTATAAAAGAGTGTTTTAGACTCCATGAGGACCATCTATGTGGATTATGAAGGTTTGATCAATCATATTCATTATGATCAAAGACTTAGAAGGTGACTGTGTGTTCATTTATGGTGACTCTATACAAGAATGTTGTTTGAGTGAATTGAGCTTTAGCAGAAGGGTATTGTGATTATTTTTCTCACTTAAGGAGGACCTATAGATTGTGTGGCATGGGTCCATGTATTTTAAAGTGCTCATGTGTTCTTAGTTTTCTTATAAAAGTGTCAAAGAGGTTAATGGGTCTTCATAGGACCTAAAAGGTGACTTAGGCCTATTTGAAAGAAGGTTGTGTTTAAATATGACCCATGTTATATACCTTAATGGTGAAGGCATGTGTTGTGTCTAAAAAAGAAGGTTGTGATATTAATAATAATGAAGACTCTATAAAATATGAAACCAAATGTGATGGTTTCTAGGCTTGTTAAATAGACTTGAGGAAAATGTGTTGAGAGATATATAGAGACTTGTATGAGCTGATCAAATAAAAGGTGTATGCTATGTGAATGAGTTAAGAGTTAGTTCATAAAGAGGACTATGTGGATGACCTTTTGGTCATTTATCTATTATGATTATAAAGTTGATATAGGTTTGTGGCTGAGGATCAACAAAGAAGCTTAGAGAGATACAAAAGGGTGCTTTGTTTACCTATGTGAAGCAGGGTTGAGAGTGTGTTGAGGATTGAAGAGAGGTGTTATACATTGTGACTCCATATTTATATTCAATCAAAATTTTGGAGCTGTTAATTTCATAGGTGTTGTGTGGGTACTCAACATTTAGAGCAAGTGGATGCTTTTTCATACTTAAGGGTGGGTGTTCCTTGTGAAGTGGGTGCTTCACTAAAAGGGTATCTTGTTTGTAATCATCTTATAAGATAAATAGTCCATTGGTTTTCAAGCTTGAGAGTGGGTTTTATTCCCCATGAGGGTTTCCCATAGGAACTATGTATTGTGTGTTCGATCTTGTGTATGCATTAAATGAATGAGCTCTCTTGTTAATGTTACTTGATCAAGTTGATATATGCTAATTGATTAATAGTCTAAAATATTTGGGATTAAAATTAAATATCTACCATCACTGATTTACCTCCCCTCCAGTGATTGTACCTCCAAAAATTGGTATCAAATTAGGACCTTCATTATAAGTTTAACCACTTGAAAGTGATCCAAGGTACAATATAGAAAGTCAATAGATGCAGGTTTCTCTACAAAGAAATCATTACTATTCAATGGGTCAAACTATGCTTTTTAGAGTGAAAGGATGAGGACATACATATTGTCTCTAGGGTTTGATATTTGTTAATCTATCATAGATGGATATACTACACTAGCTACTCTTCTAACTAGTGTTGTTGACAAGAAGTTGAGTGAGAGTAACTCAAAAGTTATGAAAGCTATAATATGTGGTCTATTCGAGGTTGAGTTCACCAAAGTGATCCATTGCAAGTTTCCTAAGAAAATTTGGGTCAAATTACAGACTATCTATGAAGGAGACTCAAAGGTAAAATTGGCCAAGTTACAGACCTACCAAAAGCAATTTGAGAGTCTCAAGATGAAGGAAGAAGTCACTATAACATCCTATCTTCTAAAGGTTAATGAAGTAGTAAACATGATCAAAGGTCTTGTATAGATGATTGATGAAGCTACTATAGTTTATAAAGTATTGAGGACCCTTACACTCAAGTTTCATTCAAAGGTTTCCGCTATAGAAGAAATTCATGATCTCACTCAGATGAATATGGATGAACTGCATGGGATTCTTGTTGCCTCTGATATGAGACTTGATGAGAACAGACCTCCTAAAAAAGAAGTTGCCTTCAAGGTGATTAAGGAGACAAAAGACAAGAAGATCAAGTTAAGTCTTGAAGATTTTGATCTTAATGAAGATCAACTTGAAGCTCTGATTGCAAGAAAACTGAATGTAGGATTAGGTAAGTATGAAGGAAGACTTCCTTTTAAATATTTTTCATGTGGTAAAGTTGATCACTTTGCAGCTAGATGTTCTAATAGGGATAAGCCTAGACACAAATAAGCTTCTAAGGAATCAAATGAGGTTGAACACAAGAAATCTAAGGGTCCTAACAAGTACATAAAGTTATTTAATAATAAACATGGAAACAATGAATCATATAAAGGAAGTACGAGCCTTTACCATGAAGAAGATAGTAGCTCATGTACAAACGAAGTGACCACATTTAACAATGATGATTCTTTGCATAATGAGGACAAATAGACATAGTTCATGGCTTTCAGTGATGATAAAGGTGAATGTTCCTTAAGTGGAATTTTTTTTGGTAGAGAAAACTTAGAGGAAGAAGATGAGAAAGTCACTTTTGAAGACAAACATCTAGACACTGTGGAAGAAATGAAGTTTCTACAAAAGAAGAAAAAAAAACAAGATGTCTTGATCAAATCCTATGAGGATCAAATTGGACTACTTAAAGGAAGGCTGAGTAATGAAGTCAAGGAGCATGATGAGATCACACAAGAACTTGAAACTCAGGTTTGTACTCTTGATGAAAAAGTAAAGATTAAGAATGAGGAATGCATCATGTATCAAAAAGAGATAGAGTCTTTGAAAATAAAACTAAGTCAAGCTATGAGTAGATATACAAATGATGAAAAAGACAAGGAGGACTATGAAGAGTAATTTAGTGTGTATGAGGTAAGACTGATTAAAGACACCAAGGAGCATGAATATATAGTCAAGCATTTCAGTTATCAATTGGAAATCCTATCTACAAGCTTGAAAGCTAAAGAAGATGAGTGCTCAAGTTATGTGATTAAAAATGAGTCATTGAAAGTTAAATCAAAGAAAACTTCAAGACAGGTGAAGTCATTTATGAAGTTTGAAAAGAGCTCTAATGATCTTGATAATATTATGAGTAATAAAAAATATGTTAGTGATAGATATGGTCTTGGATACAAAGAAGAACAAGATCATGTAACTCAATACAAGATAAAGGTTGATATGAACATAAACAATCAGACCTTGAAGATCAATCATCTTTCAAGGAAAGAAGGTGTTGGTAGAATGAGGACAAATCAGATTAGACAACCAAATGCCATGAGGTATGCAAAGTTTAATGGTTACTGTTATACTTGTAATCAATTTGGTCATAGGGATAGAGAGTGTAAAATATCCTCAAAGAATGATTTTACATAGAATTATGAGCAAGACAATGGCAAACATAAATAACATCATTTCTTAAGACAATCAATAATTTCACAAGGGAATAATGACATCATTTTTTACAAGTGTCAAGGTTTTGGTCATATTGTAAAGTTTTGTAATACCCTCATCAGGAGACTAGATGAGCAGGTGCATGAAAGAATTCATGAAACTTCAAGGAATCATAATATATCTCAAGGTATGTGTATTATGAGAAACCTCATTTGTTATAAATGTCATGAGAGAGGTCACATAGCAAGGTTCTACAGGAATGATCAGTGCTCTACTTCAAAAATTACCAATCCTGTCATAAAGAGAAAGAGCCATAGTGAATGGAGGCCTAAGAAGGTAAATGAAAAATAGGCTCAAGGTGGACTATTTTCCATGATAGAATAGGGAACAAGGTATAGGATCAAGGAACAAGCCTTATCTATCCAAATATACAAGGAAATCAAACTAGATCCTGAGATAAAAGAAAAGAAAAAAGTTGAGAGCTCATTCAAGATCAATCTGAAGATGAGGAAGGAATGCAAGCCAAGTAAAGACATGGATATATGGGAGTCTCTTGAGTTTTGGGATTGTTAGTCCCTCTGTGACAAGTGGGTGTCTCTACTTATGCTTCTTAAGAGACATCTTTCATGTGTGAAATCATGTATGAGTGTATGGTATACAAGCTGGGTATGGAGTTTTTTAGATGTCATTTTAAGAATTGGACATTGTCAAGGTGTCTTAATGGAATTAAAAGGTATGCTTACTTTATTCAAATGATCTCTAGGTGATTTCAATATTTGAATATATTTTGTGTGCAACTGGATTTTTTTTTTCTCTTAGGTTTCCTAATTTGTGCTTAATGTAATCTAGGTCAAAAACCATGGCATAGGAAATATGAGCTCCCAAAGGAGTCTAAGCTCAAAAGTTGGTCAAGAAGTGTGTATTGATGACCTCCATGTGTGAAAAATGTTTTATAGGTGGGATTTGACCATAATGTGAAGTGTTGATTGAGTTTCCTATTGAATTGAGGTCTGATTCTACTTAATCAGTTGAAATTTCCAAATGGGTGTTCAAAAAGTCTTTCACAGTCTTCTAAAAATAAATGGTTGGTTCCATAAAGGAGGATTTGTGCAAATAAAGGATTAATTAGCTAGTAGGTTTGTGAAATAAGTATGTTGCAGAGGAAGAGTTGAGTGTTGCTTCCTGACATGTTTAAGGGGGCATGTGAGTGTACTCCAAATATGAAATTTCAAGCCATGAAAGCTCATACATAGAAAGTTATGGGATCTGAAAGCTCCAGGTGGGGCTATAAGGCCTCTAAGCAAGGCTAGTATGAAGAAGTGGATTTTTTGGTCTTTTTTTTTTCCAAAAGACCAAGATGATCTAAATATACTCAAGGGGTGCCTATCTTCAGATGACCTAGAGGTATTCCCTCTTAGTTTTCTAAAGATTGGTATATATCAAAGACAAGATGACATGAGATGGAGCATGGAGTTAGGGGGAGATTTATAAGCTCTGAGGGTAGCTTGTCAGGTCCAAGGATTAGAGAAGTCCCAATCAAGATGGATGCATGTCAAAGGGGGAGATATTGGTTCATTTTCCTAAAATTTTTTAAGTATCCTAAGCATTTTAAAATAGTATTTTAATTGCATACATGATGTTAAGGAATGATTGTTGGCATGTTGAAGAAGAAATCCTTTGTCATTAATGTCAAAGGGGGAGAAAGATCATAATAGAGAGTTTTTCAGTATGAGAGAAGACATTTTAAGTGTGGTTTTTCATCAATGACAAAGAGGAATATTATTGGACATGGTCATTGGTGTCTTAAGTTGTCATTGATGTCAAAGAGAGCATGTGGTACTAATGCATAAATGACAAAGTGATCATATTGAGATCTTGAAGAGATATGGCACATGTACAGGTCTATAAGGACAAATAAGAGGTTATGAGGCATCCATATATGTCTTGGAGGAGCTCTAGTATGTCTTATGATCATTGGGAATGATAAAAATGCATCTTCTAGCTTACGAGAAGCTAGACCGTCACTGCACATCATGAAAGATACAATAAGTTTGAGTATTTGTTTTAAGTACATATAAATTCAATATTGGTCAAATGATTACATGGAGATGTTTTCTATAGTGCCAAGAAGCTACCCTAAAATTTTTGAGTCTTGAAGTGTTGTCTAGCTCAAGTTATAAAGCTTCAAAGTTGCTCTAGTAAATTGTGATGGAACAGAGACCATCAAGTTTAACCATGTCAAAGATTGAGTTCATTGGTCTAGAAGATTCAATAGTGAGAGCTTAATTATACATATTTTGATCAATGGTACATATTAAGTCAACATGTCAAAGGTTGCGCGCGTAGGTGACAAGTGTCATAAGCTCGTTAGTCTAACAAAAGATCAACGATGTGGGATAAGTCAAAGAGTCAACAATGCATGCAAGACTACCAAGTGACATAAGTGCAAGGGACTATTAGTAAAGTGCCTAAAAGGCACTCAAAGGTGCCAAGTGTCATAATCTAAGGAGCTTTGAGCAAGATCTAATGGTGACTACTGCAAGATAAAGATTAGGCTACTTAGTAGAGATTGACGTTGCGTATGTGGTCAAGATTACTAGAAAGCACAAGATGAAGTCAACATGTTTGAGGTTTAACATTTAGATACTGTAATACTAAAAGTTAAATTTATGTATCACACTGATTGTGATGGAAAAAAATATGCGTACCACCTCTAGGATATCCATCACCAACTAAAGGAACCAATCAGGAGCATGTTTCTAATCTATTGCACAACACAAAATACATGTGATGTAGTTGAAATGCCAGAATATATAATCTCCTTCAAAACTGGCCAGGGGCATGTTTGAGAGTTGGGGTCAAAGCACTTTTGGTAAGTTTCCAATGGTGTCTAGGAGAAATTTTCATTCCATATTTCCCATCTCCCACATTCACCAACCTTTAAAACTTCTAAATATTGTCATCTTAATCCTTCTCTACTGTAGTTTTAGTACTTCCTTCCTGAGATAGTCGTAGTTCTATTTCTATCTTTACTACTTTCATAACTAGTTTGATTTGAGTAGGTGATAATTAATATGTTTTTTTGAAGACAAAAAATTAGAGAAACTAAGGATTCCTTTCACATAATATCCATACTTTTTATAAAATAATCTAATCATAATACATTTGGGGTAGATAAGATACTCATTGCATCATTTCACTTAGAGAAGGAAGCTATCCAATGGTATCAAAAATCTCATATAGATTTCACTTGGGATAATTTTATCAAAATATGGTTAGTGGGACCAAGGGTAGAATTCACATGGAGGTAAAGATATTTAAGATAGAGAGTATGATGGAAACATTAGGATTGGCCAAGCTTGCATAAGACAATATCACCTCCCAACATCAATCTTCCAACTTTGGTTATTTCAAGACATCTATAGTACCATAGCCAGTCACAAACCCTCCTCCAAAACTCACCCCCATTAAACACCTTTTGGAGGAAGAAATTCACACTCACCAAAAAAAAGGGTCGTCTTATAACTGTGATGAAAAATGGTTTAGAGGAAATAAGTACATTGAATATAAGTTGTATTTTTTGGACATATAATCAACCCTAGATGTTCAAGAATGAGAAGATGCTCAAGATTCCCACAATGAAGAAAGTGGATTTTAATAACCTAAAATTTGGGTGCATGTCTTGGTTAAGGTGGTAACTCCTCAGACTATGAGAGTAAGGGGGTATTTTAAGAAACATCCCTTCACTATTCTCATTGATTATATAAATACACAACTTCATTGATCCTGGGCTACCTAAACAGACTAATTATTATGTTTATCAATTTCTAATTTTTGAAGCCATGATTGACAATGAAGGAACATTACCTTGTAAGGGAAAATTTTGAAATTTCCACATTTCAATGGGGAATTATTATTTGAAATCATACATGCTTGTTCTACCTTTATAAGGCTATGACATAGTTTTTGGAGTAAAATGACATTAGACATTAGACCCTATTATATAGTAATTTTTAGAGCTATGGATGCAATTGATTGATAAGGACCAACAACACACATTAATAGGCTTCAAACCATGCTCTATAATATCATTATTTGTCATTGCATGGAAAATTTGATAAAAAGGGATCTCATGGGTTTTTTCCCAACTTTACACCATTTAATTCAATAAATCTATAGATTTCAACCACCCACCATTATTATAAGAAATATTGTCAAAGCATGCTATTATTTTTGAGGAACCTGAAGGGTTACCCCCACAACAGCCTAAAGATCATGTGATTCATCTAATTTTAAGAAGTGCACCTCTAAATATTTTCCCTTACCCATACCCATTTTGATAGAAGAATGAAATATAAAAAATGGTGCAAGAATTGTTGTAGGCTAGAGTCATCAGAACCAACATCAGTCCTTACTCATCTCCTATATTTTTGGTATGGAAAAAATATAGGCCTTGGCACCTTTATATTGACATTTGCACCCTTAACAAACTCACTATCATTGACAAGTTTCCTAATAAGGTGACTGATGAACTACTGGATGAATTACATGAAGTTCTTTGGGTAGATGCAAGATAATGGGGGACAAAAGGAGGGTATAAAGCGACACTTTTTTTTAAAAAATAATAATAGGTGAACTTGGAGAGAATGTTAGAGACACTTCGAAAAGCAATTTGACAATGACATAAAAACATGAATTGTGATAGTTTTAATGTAGTTTCTAAATATATAATTTTTACCAATAATCAGATGATAAAAGTGTATGAAATAGATGCATTTATGACAATAGGTTGGTCATTTTTTTTACAAAGATAAGGAGAGTGCATGTGTATGAACACACTTATTTTGAGTAAACAATTAATTTTTGTATGAAATTTCATATATAGATAGGTGAAATATGGAATTTTGTTGAGAATAATTTTTATTATATATATAATTTTTAAATAATTCTACAAGTCAAGACAACTGAAAAATTGAAACTGCAAGTGTACGAACACAACTTTTTGACCTTAAATTCATGAAAATCATTTTTTTAAAGCATAGTTGACAATGTGTAGATTGTTGGAATATAAGTTTTATAAGTGTTCGATTAATATTCAAAAAGTTATAAGCAAATTTATATATATATATATATATATATATATATATATATAGGCTATAACAAGGTATGTTACGTAGAAAAAAATAATAATTATAAATAATATTCTAACATTAAATAAAATTATATTTGAAAACTACGCTTTTCGCTCTACATATATATATATATATATATATATATATATATATATATATATATATATATATATATATATATATATATAGTAAAAATAATAAAAGCTATTTGATCAGATGTGTCGATAAAAAAGAAAAAAACCCTTAAATTTCTTATAAATTTCCTTTGCTGATCCATGACAAAGTTTAGCCAGGTTCGGGACCCCCCAGACCTAAAACTGAGGCAAAATTGGAGGTAAAGCAGGTATTTTTTTTTAGTAAATATGAAATGTGTGTTTGCCTTATGCAAAGGGCATACACCCTTTTCATAACCACTAATAGACCAATAAATGCATTTTCTTGTTGGTATGTGGATCCCAAAGGGCGTGCATACTTTTGAAAGCATGCATACCCTTTGTGATTCATGAATTCCTTTTGCATTTGCCATGAAAATGAGTTATTTATTTTTTCTTTCCAAATTACAAATTGGTTTTCCTATTACAACTATGTGAATTTGATGAATTGTTCATATATTTTATTTGAATCACTAAGAATTCTTCAAGTTTAAATCTAAAATTGTCTTATTTTTGGAAGATAAATAATGTGGTCTGGAAGTCATCGCAAAAGACCAATCAAAGAGATAACAAATGAAGAAATTTAAGAGAAAAGAGAAAAAGAAAAAAAAAGACAAGCAGATAGGAGGGCATCCATAAGATCTTCTAGGCACGGTGAAGGTTCTTCTTCTACACTAGGTAATGCTTCTAATGAAAATAATATTCCCAATTATATATAATTTAGTTTACATATGTCTTCAAATGAGATAATAGAACTGAGTCAATCTTGTTGCAAGATGAAATTCAAAATGTAGAACATGTAAGTAATGAATTTGTAATAAATGATGAAACATATGGACAAACACAATATAATGAACATCCATTCATAATGAAAATTTTGAGTATGATGATAATCAACATCAAATAATGACCCCGAGTCATTTGTCTCCTAATGAAGAGGAATTTAATTCGCCTATAACCCTTAATTTAGATAGTCAACCCTCTAATGTCCCTACTATGGTTGAAGTGTTAACACCACCTAATTTAATACAAAATATAACTCCTGCACCAACACATCCAAGGATAATAAGATGAACACCAAAGTATTTGGTTGAAATAGATGAAAAAATAATTGAACCTATGGAAAGCAAAATTTTAAAAAGAACATTTCAACGTCATCCTCAACGTATATGGAATTATGCATTTAAGAATAAAAGACATACATAATGATGTCAACTATTTGTTCAATTAATGAAAATGCAAAAATGTACCCTATGATGCATAATTTTGGGTTAAGAACATTAAACATGGATGGAAAAAATAGTAAAATAGTAAAGAATCTATTTAATGCATTTAAGGAAATAGACAATAAAAGTTAGAATAGAGATAATAATGGGGCAATATGAGTAATAATGGAATCTATAGTAAGTCAACATCTAAAGCTCAAATTCTTAGTGAAAGAAGTAAATCCTTGAATTGAAATAGAAAATCTCTAATAAATATCATAAAAAGAAGAACAAGGCTTGATGACCCTTCACTCATGGATTGTTAGGCATTTATTGGTAGACTCCCATGAAAAGATAAGGTATTGGTTGAAAGAACCAAATAACTGATTGAATTTTTTTGTCACAACAACACAAGGGTCTCATCTAATGTAAAATATGTTGTTAAAAGAAGAAAAGGCTCAAAAAATTGTGATCCACATGCAAAACATTTTTTAGACATGATGTAAACAAAATTTTATTGAAAATTTTAATGGCCAATTAATAATTAGCCAAAGGTCATTTGAAATGTGCAAGCCTTTCTATCTTAAAATCAACCAAGAACATACCACATGTTGTTGTAGGGTATATGTTGAATTTTCTATGCATTTTGATGTTTTTCATCATATACTTTGTACTTTACATATTGACAAGATTTTACAGGAATGTATGGTGTCTTCCCAACCTAAAACATCAAGATAATTAATCCAAAGTCTTTTATATCAAAGACTTGAGGGACAATTATTTTTTTCTGAACAATGTTTAGATGGAACATCTAACAGTTGTGTTGGTTTGTCAAATTTGATGAGTTTTTTACATGAAGATATCGTAGAGTAAAAAACTCTACATTTATATTTTACATATTGCAATTGCACACTCCAAGTTTTGTCCTGCACATTTTGGTTCGAGGCAGAGAATTTTTGACAAAAAGCACAAGCATGTGGGTTTTCATTTTTGAAAAATTCATCTAAGTCTCAGAGTCGAGCGAAAGCTGCCAAGTGTCAGCAACCGAATCCTTTTAGCTCGAGAGTGGGTCTCATTTTTTCCCAAATTTGTCTAAGTTTATAAAGAAAGTGGAAGCTGCCAAGTGTCAGCGGCTTAGTCACTTTTATATTTTCTCTAAGCTCCATAGAACATGCCACGTGTCTCATCATAATTCAGTAGAGCATGATAAGTGTCGGCGTCTGCATCCAAGGCTTCTTCTGAGTTTCAAAAGTAGCCCCACATAGAATGCCAAGTGGCAGTTGCGAAAGGTTTCAATGGGTTTCCAAAAGAAGCAATGGAGGTCCCCACGTGTCAACATCCAAAATACAATCAGTTTAATGTTTGGTTCAATGCCTTGGTTCATGTGTAAATGGCACGCAATATTGAATCATTGAACCATTGAACCATTGAACCATTTTTTGGTTCAATCAGTCGGTTCAACGGCTTAGTATGACCGAGAAGTTCAAAGGAGTGCCCCAAAAACCAAAGGACAAGTGCCCTTTCGGAGGGTAGTGAAGCACAACCAAACCATTCAAGCGGAGGCTGTCAAGTGTCATCTACCGAGCCCCCTTCTACTCCATTTCTAGAAGTAGTGGAAGCCACCACGTATCCTTAGCAGAAGCAGTGAAAGGCACCACATACCCTTAGTAGAAGCAGTGGAAGCCACCATGTGTTGACATCCAAAAGATCTACTTTTGTTTCATTACTGAATAAAGAAGTGTGGTGAGTCCCTGGTTTTATTTCTAAAGTCTATGGAAGATGCCAAGTGTCACCATCCATAGGAGCCTAACATGCATCCTGAATGTTTTCATGGTGCAACTAAAGAGCAGCGGAAGATGCCACATGTTCCCAACTAAAGGTAAGCGGAAAGTGACACCTATCCCCGTCTCCTTTTTAAAAGTTGCTCAGGTAAGAAGTGTGGTGGGTCCCTTTTTCCTATAATTTGCTAAAGGCTCTAAGCAGTGGATTGTGACAGATGTCCTCGATGGAGTGTTTCCAAGCAAAAATGTATAAGAATATAAGTTAAGCAAAAAGTGCCACTTGTTTCTATAAGTGCCACAAAAGCTGCCAAGTGTCACCTTCCGATGTTGCTTCAATAAAAAGATGTTTTTCAAGTGAAAGCGGAAGCTACCAAATGTCCTCACCCATTTCATAGTTTCAGTTAAACACTTCCAATTTCAGTTAGAGTCAGCAGACCATTGGAAATGGAATGTGCGAGAAATATTAAGGGAGTTCTATGCTATATATACAGGGACACAACAGGGGAGAAAGGAGGATCAGAAGATAGGAGAATTTTTTATGAGAAATTTCTAAGAAGAAGTTTTAGACTCTTTTGTTGTAGCCAGTGATTTCATTTGTCTTTGTTCTATTTTCTTGAGTTAGAAAGTTTGTGTAAATGTGCATGTTATTTGTGCCTTTTATGTAACTAGAAGATTAATAAGAGATTGAATTATGTGCCTTTGTTGATATTATCTATGTTACTGCAAAATGGTCTAAGTGGTTAGCCTTTGATTCTAATGGTTTTTCATCTTTTACACTAATCATGCATTGACTGCTCTTTAGTGTAATTGGACCTTGAAGATAGTTTCATTGTGCTCAGAATTAGAGATCCAACTAAATTCAGGTGCATCACCATAGTTATATTTTCTTTCATTTGCATTTATTTTTTAGCTTAGCTTCTTTCCTCTTTCCCCAAAGTACTTCTGAGATAAAAGAAGAGACAAGCTTCTTTAAAATCTGGAGGTCGTCTCGGGTTGCAAGTCCCACAAACCTGAGACTTTCCATTGTTGGTGATAAGAACAACACAATTTTAACCATCAACATTTTTTGGCATGCCCGATGGGACACTATCTTGAAGTTTCTTTTAAGACCATATGAACTAGAGAGCTACAAGGAGTCAAAGTTGTGGACCAGTAACAAGATCTCAATCTACTACAAATCCAGGTATTCTTTTTCCACCATTGATAACTATTCCAAGAAGAGTCAATCAGTTTATACCAATATCAAGAGCAAATATGGGAACCCCTATAGCCCCAAGGAATTATGCATGTTGGAACACTGGCAGTCCTCTAATTCTCCCAATACCACCAGCCACTTGGGACCTATTCCAGTAAATGCCCTGAAAGCTCTGCCCAAATTTAGTGGGCAAGATTTCAAAACACCTGAGGAACATTTGCAAGATGTATCTGATGTATGTGTTATACATGTGATCACATAATAGAATGTGGCACTGAGATTGTTAGCTACTTCTTTTAAAGGAAAGGCTCTAAAATGGTATAGGTCTTTGACCCCAAATACAATATCCACATGGGATCAACTTGGCGATCTTTTCTTTGAAAGATTTGAAGAGAAAGGTGATAAATCTTCTTTGTTACAACAATTAGTCATTATAAAAAGGGCACCACAAGAAGCAATGACTGACTTCAATTCAATATTTTAGAAGACTTTGTTAAGCACGGGATATACTAAGAGGGGGGGTGAAACAGTATATCATATATCTTATAAAACCTTCCCTTTATCAATTACCACTTAATCAAACATTCAAGATATGCAATAAAACTCAAACAATAAACATCACACAAGATATAGAGAGACACCAGATATAACATGGAAACCCAATGTGGAAAAAACCATGGAGAACAATCTCAAGTATATTCGTGAGAACAAACCCATAGGAGCACCATACCCCTTTGCCGAGTACCAACCCAACTACAATTCGTGAGCACCAACCCACAGGAGCTTCAAACCCCTTTGCCGAGCACCAACCCAGCAACTATTCATGAGCACCAACCCACAGAAGCACCAACCCCTTTGTTGAACACCAACCCAGCAACAATTCGTAAGCACCAACCCACAGGAGCACCAACCCCTTTGTGTATACCACACACCTATCTCTCAATGTTGTTATCTCAACAAATGATAGTTCAATACAACATCTCTTTCCTCTCTCTCACCTTTTCTCTTCTAAGCTAGATATAACAAATACAATTCATATTCATCTCTCACAATTGCTCTTCTAAGCTAGATATTACAATATCAAATCAACCTCTCACTTCCATATTACAAATCGCTTCTCAAGCCTTTATTTATAGCTTTTCAAATGACCTTTGGCCTTTCCCCTTTGTGACCCTTCAATCCTCATGGAAAATGGCACCAAACTTGTATGACCCTTCATATTCAAGCCTTTGAAAAGTCATGTGGTGACCCTTCATGACCAAAAATGTCCTTCCCACTTTTGTCCTTATCTTTGGTGACTTTTCGTATTCATCAAAGTGTCTGTTCATGAGAAATTACGCCCTTACTCTTTTGTATTCACTTGGTGACTCGTGGAATTCCCCAAGATGACTCTTCATGGGAAAATGCGTCCCATCCTTCTTTTATCTTTACCCCGTGGCTCTTCGACTTCTCCATAGGCCCTTCTTTTGTCTCATATGCAACCAAAAATATATTCATTAATATTAAATAAATATTAACTCACATTAGCCAAGATATATTTATTACAAACAATATTAAATGCAATGGGGCCTTTATCACCAATAATTTGCATGAGTATCCTTTTCCTTCTTTCTGAAATTCTTAGCTCTTTTTCAACATTCTAATATCTTATGACCATAATCATTTGAAACATTGCATATGCAAGAATCATTCTAATAGCCTCAAACCATAATACTGATGCAAAATTTTCTTCAAAAATCTATTCCCTCAAAAGATATACAAATTAATCTGCCAACTCAGCTTCTTGTCATGCAACATAGCCAAGACCCAAAAGCATCCACCATGCTTCAATTTTTTTCAAAAGTGTCTCCTTGAAGCCTAGAAGAGACACCCCACACAAAAGGGTCCTAGAAACAAATCTTAGGAGATTCCCACATCTCCTCTATTTCTTCCTTGATCTTCTTTTGTTTTTCTTTTACAATCCGTTTAAGCATGTCTAACCTTTTTGACTTATTAACCTTGACATTTATGATGTTTTTCATCTTCTCAAATTTTGCAACTATCTTATCTTGACAAAGCTCATGCTCAAGTGTAACAAGAGATTCTTTACAATCCTTCTTATTTGATTCTTTATCTACTATATCAAGTAATTCATTTTCACTCTTAAACTCAACCTGATCAACCTTTACTATTTTAGGTCTCCAAACCTAAATTTGTCTTTTTTCATATTTTCTAGGGTCTCTAAATCCTTTGTAATACCTTGAATATCTCTTTACTTTATTTTTACATAATCTAGCAATATGGCCAACCTCATGACTACAAAAGCAAACAATATTTCTCATACCTTTTTCTTGAATGTGACTGAGATCTCCCTTTGACTGATTGCTTCTCCTCATACAGTCTCTTGCCTTATGACCAACATGATGACAAATAAAACAATGTCCATGAAAAGAATTTGAAAACTTAAAAGCATTGGGCTGCCTGATCGGCTTCTTTGATTTGCCTGCAAAACTTTAATCCTTCTTTTCTTGGACTAATATTTCATGATCTTTTCAACCTTGATTATAAGCTTCTCATGATTATTTTTTATATAACCTAACTCAACCTTCAACTCATTACACTCTTCTTCTCTTGATATCAAACTTGAAATTGCAACCTCTAACTGATTCTTAAGATCCTGAATAAATATCTTATTTTCTTTTACTTCTATAGCCAATTTAGAATCCAAGATACACACCTGTTCCTTAAGAGCTTCAACCATAGATTTCAACTCTTGATTCTCCTTCTTTAGCTGCTTGGCCATCTATGTTTTTCCTTGATCTACCTTCAAGCTGTTAAACCCTTTCTGAAGGAACCTGCTCTGATACCAATTGTTAAGCACGGGATATACTAAGAGGGAGGGTGAATCAGTATATCATATATTTTATAAAACCTTCCCTTTATCAATTTCCACTTAATCAAACATTCAAGATATGAAATAAAACTCAAACAATAAACATCACAAGAGATAGAGAGAGACACTAGAAATAACGTGGAAACCCAATGTGGAAAAAATCACGGAGAACAATCTCAAGTATATCCGTGAGAACAAACCTATAGGAGCACCATACCCCTTTGCCGAGTACCAACCCAACTACAATTCATGAGCACCAACCCACATGAGCTTCAAACCCCTTTGTCAAGCACCAATCCATCAACTATTCATGAGCACCAACCCATAGGAGCACCAACCCCTTTGCTGAGCACCAACCCATAGGAGCACCAACCCCTTTGTGTATACCACACACCTATCTCTCAATGTTGTTATCTCAACAAATGATAGTTCAATACAACATCTCTTTCCTCTCTCTCACCTTTGCTCTTCTAAGCTAGATATAACAAATACAATTCATATTCATCTCTCACAATTGCTCTTCTAAGCTAGATATTACAATATCAAATCAACCTCTCACTTTCATATTACAAATGGCTTATCAAGCATTTATTTATAGCTTTCCAAATGACCTTTGGCCTTCCCCCTTTGTGACCCTTCAATCCTCATGGAAAATGGCACCAAAATTATATGACCCTTCATATTCAAGACTTTGAAAAGTCATGTGGTGACCGTTCATGACCAAAAATGTCCTTCCCACTTTTGTCCTTATCTTTGGTGACTTTTCGTATTCCTCAAAGTGTCCCTTCATGAGAAATTGCACCCTTACTCTTTTGTCTTCACTTGGTGACTCGTGGAATTCCCCAAGATGACTCTTCATGTGAAAATGCATCCCATCCTTCTTTTATCTTTACCCCGTGGCTCTTCGACTTCTCCATGGGCCCTTTTTTTGTCTCATATGCAACCAAAAATATATTCATTAATATTAAATAAATATTAACTCACATTAGCCAAGATATATTTATTACAAACAATATTAAATGCAATGGGGCCTTTATCACCAATAATATTAGACCTTTGACATCAATGACAATATTTCCAACAATTCCCTCCTTTGTCATTGATGGCAACCTCAATCCTAAAATCGCCACAACTTGTCACCTGCAAATCCTGTCATGTGAAAACATACAGTAACTCCCCCTTACTATAGCAACCTATACATGTTCCCTGTACCTATTTATACACTTGTACCTGTACCTGTTATTCTCCCCCTTTGACATCAATGGCAAAGGGCCTACTTGGAGCTAACACTTAGTTCCCCCTCAACTGATGCTAAACATCAATGGCAGGAAGTAATAGAAATTACTCCCAACTCCTCTTGTCGATCTTTGAATGTGTCCTTTGATTGTGCCTTTGAGAAGATATCTGATAATGCATATAAATCTTTACCTGTCCTTTGAGAATCTATAATCAACTCATTTGAATATTTTATTCTAACCTCACAACCTTTTGCATGAAACTTTAAAGTGTATCCTTGATCAAATATTTGACTTATACTCAATAGATTATGCTTACAAAACATTCTTAGCTTTTGTTCTACTAATACCCAAACTTAAAATACATTTTTCGTCTATCCTGGCAGTGGTTTTATCTTCAAATTTCACAATGCCACCATTGATCTTATTTACTCTTATCTCCTATCATATGCCTCAAACATTTGTTATCAAAAAACCATGGCTGATCTTTATTTCTTACATGCAAAGTTGTTTGCACCAACATAGAATCTTCAGGTCGTTTCTTTTGCCATTAACATGTCTGAACCTTCTTCCTGATGATTGGAACTTTGAAACTCTGATTCTTCTTCATTGAATCTACATGAGTATCCTTTTCCTTCTTTCTGAAATTCTTAGCTCTTTTTCAACATTCTAATATCTTATGACCATAATCATTTGAAACATTGCATATGCAAGAATCATTCTAATAGCATCAAACCATAATACTGATGCAAAATTTTCTTCAAAAATCTATTCCCTCAAAAGATATACAAATTAATCTGCCAACTCACTTTCTTGTCATGCAACATAGCCAAGACCCAAAGCATCCACCATGCTTCAATTTTTTTCAAAAGTGTCTCCTTGAAGCCTAGAAGAGACACCCCACACAAAAGGGTCCTAGAAACAAATCTTAGGAGATTCCCATATCTCCTCTATTTCTTCCTTGATCTTCTTTTATTTTTTCTTTAGAATCAGTTTAAGCATGTCTAACCTTTTTGACTTATTAACCTTGACATTTATGATGTTTTTTTCATCTTCTCAACTTTTGCAACTATCTTATCTTGACAAAGCTCATGCTCAAGTGTAACAAGAGATTCTTTACAATCCTTCTTATTTGATTCTTTATCTACTATATCAAGTAATTCATTTTCACTCTTAAACTCAACCTGATCAACCTTTACTATTTTAGGTCTCCAAACCTCAATATGTCTTTTTCATATTTTCTAGGGTCTCTAAATCCTTTTTAATACCTTGAATATCTCTTTACTTTATTTTGACATAATCTAGCAATATGGCCAACCTCATGACAACAAAAACAAATAATATTTTTTATACCTTTTTCTTGAATGTGACTGAGATCTCCCTTTGACTGATTGCTTCTCCTCATACAGTCTCTTGCCTTATGACCAACATGATGACAAATAAAACAATGGCCATGAAAAGAATTTGAAAACTTAAAAGCATTGGGCTGCCTGATCAGCTTCTTTGATTTGCCTACAAAACTTGCATCCTTCTTTCCTTGGACTAATATTTCATGATCTTTTTCAACCTTGATTATAAGCTTCTCATGATTATCCTTTAAAGAACCTAACTCAACCTTCAACTCATTACACTCTTCTTCTCTTGATATCAAACTTGAAATTGCAACCTCTAACTGATTCTTAAGATACTGAATAAATATCTTATTTTCTTTTACTTCTATAGCCAATTTAGAATCTAAGATACACACATGTTCCTTAAGAGCTTCAACCATAGATTTCAACTCTTGATTCTCCTTCTTTAGCTGCTTGGCCATTTGTGTTTTTCCTTGATCTACCTTCAAGCTGTTAAACCCTTTCTGAAGGAACCTGCTCTGATACCAATTGTTAAGCACGAGATATACTAAGAGGGAGGGTGAATCAGTATATCATATATTTTATAAAACCTTCCCTTTATCAATTTCCACTTAATCAAACATTCAAGATATGCAATAAAACTCAAACAATAAACATCACACAAGATAGAGAGAGACACCAGAAATAACGTGGAAACTCAATGTGGAAAAAATCACGGAGAACAATCTCAAGTATATTCATGAGAACAAACCTATAAGAGCACCATACCCCTTTGCCGAGTACCAAACCAACTACAATTCATGAGCACCAACCCACATGAGCTTCAAACCCCTTTGTCGAGCACCAACCTATCAACTATTCATGAGCACCAACCCACAGGAGCACCAACCCCTTTGCCGAGCACCAACCCATAGGAGCACCAACCCCTTTGTGTATACCACACACCTATCTCTCAATGTTGTTATCTCAACAAATGATAGTTCAATACAACATCTCTTTCCTCTCTCTCACCTTTGCTCTTTTAAGCTAGATATAACAAATACAATTCATATTCATCTCTCACAATTGCTCTTCTAAGCTAGATATTACAATATCAAATCAACCTCTCACTTCCATATTACAAATGGCTTCTCAAGCCTTTATTTATAGATTTCCAAATGACCTTTGGCCTTTCCCCTTTGTGACCCTTCAATCCTCATGGAAAATGGTGCCAAAATTATATGACCCTTCATATTCAAGCCTTTGAAAAGTCATGTGGTGACCCTTCATGACCAAAAACATCCTTCCCACTTTTGTCCTTATCTTTGGTGACTTTTCGTATTCCTCAAAGTGTCCCTTCATGAGAAATTGCGCCCTTACTCTTTTGTCTTCATTTGGTGACTCTTGAAATTCCCCAAGATGACTCATCATGGGAAAATGCGTCCCATCCTTCTTTTGTCTTTACCTCGTGGCTCTTCGACTTCTCTATGAGCCCTTCTTTTGTCTCATATGCAACCAAAAATATATTTGTTAATATTAAATAAATATTAACTCACATTAGCCAAGATATATTTATTACAAACAATATTAAATGTAATGGGGCCTTTATCACCAATAATACTAGACCTTTGACATCAATGACAATATTTCCAACAGACTTGGAAAAGAATTTCTGCTACAACAAGACCCTTACCAGGTATGGCTATAGTATTTTATTTCAAAGCTTTAAATTCTGATATATCAATAATGATACAGTCACTTGGAGGTCAGACTCTCCCAGAAGCATATAACTATGCAGTCAGACCTGAAAATAATTTAATAGATGCTGGAAAGTTATCCCCAAGGCCTCCCATGCCCATGTTGAGTATGAGTCTTTAGTACATGGGCTTATGTTGGCCAAGAAAAAGAGAGTGAAGAATTTAATAGTAAAAAGGGACTCAGAATTGGTGGTAAAACAAATTAGAGAAAAGGCAATAGCCAAAAACATAAGGATGAGATCCTATAGGCACAAAATTTGGGACCTAATGGAAGATTTTGAGGCTTTTAACATTGAAGTAGTTCCTATAAGTCAAAATTCTGAAGCTGATAGGATGGCACAGATTGGATCCCAATTTGATCTAGCAATTGACTTGTTAGTTAAAAATGAGTCAGTAAAAGTTATAGTAAGGCCAACCATCCCAGACAACGATGAAAATTGACAAGTCTTTGAAAATGATTCTCAAGTATGTTCATTTTTGCAACAGTCTGGGGAATTTGCTGATCAATTGCAACCAAAAATTGAGGAGGCATATGGAGACCAAGTTATACAATTAAAGACAAAAAAGCTTCCTAAAGGCTTGATCACTCTAGAAAACTTATTTGATCTAGAAGATGCAAGCTTAGAAAAGAAAAGGTTTCAGGTAAATAAAGTAGATTATTCTGAAATAGAAGTGAGTGAAGGGAGAAAACTAAAAATTGGAAATTTTGCAACCCAGGAGGAAAAGGAAAGGCTAATTGACTTATGTAAAAAATATGATAGAGTAATAGCCTGGAGCTATGAAGACGTTCATGGATATAATAGACACATCATTCGGCACACAATAAAACTGACTGAGGGGTTTAAGCCAATCAGACAGAAACAGAGGCCAGTAAATCCAAGGATTGAACCCCTAATGGTGGATGAGTTGCATAAACTTTTAGATTCTAAAATAATTTTCCCAATCAAACACTCAACCTGGGTATCTAATCTAGTACCAATTAGGAAAAAGAATGGTGACATAAGACTCTGTGTAGATTTCAGAGAAGAAAATAAAGCTTCTCTGAAAGATCACTATCCTTTGCCCTCCATGGAACAAACTTTACAAACTGTGGCTAGATCAGAGAGATTTTCCATACTAGATGGTTTCTCTAGATATAATCAGATTTGGTTAGCTGATGAAGACCAATATAAGACTGCTTTTACTACCAAATGGGGAACATTTGCATATGCTAAGATGCCTTTTGGCCTATCAAATGTCAGAGCTACTTTTCAAAGAGCTATGGATGTAGCATTTGGGGAACTTATAAATAAAATCATCCTAATTTATCTTGATGACCTTACTATATTTTCCAAGAATACTGTTGATCATTTTGATCATCTAAAATATGTGTTTAAGAAATGTCAAGAATTTGGACTATCTCTGAATCCAAAAAAGTGTATCTTTATTGTACCCCAAGGCAAACTATTGGGACATATAGTATCTAAAGGAGTTTCTATAGATCCAGAGAGAGTTGTAGCTATAATGAACCTACCCCTTATAGTGAATGAAAAAGTAGTTCAATCTTTTTTGGGGAAGATTAATTTTGTTAGTCGGTTCATATCCGATTTTGCAGGTCTAGTAAGACCAGTGACACTCCTACTAAAAAAGGACCTGGTTTTCAAGTGGACAACAAAAGGAAGGCAAGCCTTTGAAGAGGTCAAGAAAGCTATCTCAACAGCTCCAATACTTAGAAATCCAGATTTTTCTAAGCCTTTCGTAATGTATGTCTATGGAGGAGAGCTCAATATTGTTGCTATCTTGACACAAAAAGATGATAGATAAGAGGGAGAGCATCCGATAGCCTTTTTCTCAAGGACTCTTAGGGATTACGAAGCCGGATACAACTTTGTGGAAAAATAAGCATATGCTATGGTAAAAGCCCTTAAGAAATTTAGGCATATCGTATCAGGAAGTAAGATTCTGATACTTGTGGCTCACTCGAGTGTCAGGGAATATATTATGGAGGGTGAAATTATAGAAAAAAGAGGAAACTAGATAACAAAGATCCTTGAATATGATGTAGAGGTCAAACTCACCAAGTTAGTCAGAGGAAAGGGGTTGTGCCAATAAATGATTCAAGAGCTTATGAAAATGATACCTGATGAAACAGATTCAGAAACAGAAAAGGAAAGTGTATTAATAATACAAGAAGTTGATCAGAACTCCTGGGTCACAAACAGGGTCCTTTTCATGGAACATGGGATTTATCCAAGAGAACTCCTTTTAAACAAGAGGAGATATTACAGAATGCAAGGAGTCCATTTTGTTTTAATTGAACAAGTTCTTTTCAGAAGGAACACTGATGGCAAACTCTTAAGGTGTATAGAAAAAGATGAGGCTAAGAAAGTACTGCATGAAATACATCATGGAATCTTAGGTGGACATTTTTTTGCAAAAACTACAACTATAAAGATAAGTGAGGCAGGTTATTTCTAGCCCACTTTATTTGCAGACTGTTATCAATTGGTTAAGAAATGTCAATCTTGTCAATATTATGTGGGAATGAGAAGGAATGCAGCAATGCCCCTTAGCCCTATAATTGTTGATGAACCCTTTGCCCAATGGGGTCTTGATTTCATTGGAATGATAAATCTAGTGTCTAGTATGGGTCACAAATATATTCTCACTGCCACATATTATTTCATGAGATGGACTGAGGCAATGCCACTTAAAGAAGCAACAGAAAATGTGATCATAGATCTTCTAGGGAGTATCACTACTCCCTTTGGGGCTCCTCACACTATAATTTTAGATAATGGTAAAGCATTTTTAGGATCTAAGGTATTTGACTTTGCATTAAAGCATGAAATTTATCTGAAAACTTCCTCTAATTATTACCCTCAGGGTAATGGTTTGGCAGAATCGACAAATAAGAATCTGATTAGACTCATCAAAAAAATAGGGGTTGATCATCATAAAGAATGGCATAAAGTGCTTAACATAGCACTATGGGCTGATAGAATTACTCATAAGTAGGTGATCAAAATGTCCCCATATGAATTATTTTATGGTAATCCCACTGTAATGCCCATAAGCTTGGAGATTCCTGCTCTTCAATCGAGAAAACAAATGGAAATTGAAGAAAATGGCCCCGTGCAGGTCAGACTTGTCAAACTCTTGGAGGTACAAGAAAAGAGGGATGCAGCACATGATTCATTAATTAAGCATCAAAAAATAGTTAAAGACTGCTTTAATAAAAGGACTTCAAATCCTCATTTCAAAGTAGGTTCGATTGTTTTGAAATGGAATGAAAGAGCTGCCAAGCCGGGTCAACACACTAAGTTTGAAGCATTGTGGACTGGCCCATATAAAATTCATGCATGTAAACAAAAAAAATTGTTTGAGTTAGAAACAATGGAAGGCGAACCTGAAGAGATTCCTGTGAATGGGATTCACTTGAAACATTTCAGCTAAGTAGTGTCTCTAATGTATTATAGTTAGATAGGTTCCCTTTTCATTTGCTCTATTTTTTTTCAAATTTTCTTTCTTTCCCACTTTTATTTTAAATAAGTGTTCTTTGAACACGTGGCCACAGCTCAGAGTCTTTTTCAAAAAATTTCAAAATTCCTGCATTCAACTGAATCTACCTCAAATCCTTAAAATCTTCAAGATACTTTACGCAGCCACTTTGATGACGTGTCTAACTCACTGTCCCATAAAGATTTGATAAAGATTTGTTAACGGCTATCCGAGTTTAATGCCATTCTTGAGACTTGATGGGTCATTAAATATGCCATCACAAATGTTAAAGCTTAACAGTGTATTAACATTCTTGCACTTTCTAAAGAATCCTTGTTATTTGCAAATTCCCAGTTCATAGCGAAACTTGTCTAGTAAGAGTGTTTTTCCCTATTGCAAAGCTTCATATCTACTATTACAGTCCAATACTTATAAGTATAGATATACAAGATGGAGGGAGTGTAGTCTTCACAACAAGGTTCTAGGATTTATGAATCCATCAATAAATTCCTCGCAAGTAAATCTTACGCTTTAGCCCCTACACAACCATTGAAGATGTATCCACGAATGAGAGTACCTGAGGCTGGTTATGCAAATGACTCAGCAAGAGTAAAAGATTTTGTAGATGGAATAGAGGACCCAGTTCTTCAAAGGCCCAACAAAACTTTAAGAGAAAGGGCACATCAAAGGTACATCCAGAGGGCTAAAGCTGGACAGTATGAAACATTCATGATGCAAATATGGACTTCATAGCTAGCTCAATTTATGGTCCCAGGGGTACATCCATGTCTTGACTTGGTTCAAATCTGCTCTGAATTGTTTCATGAGCCTTCGAATACCATCCAATAGGGGCCATTCAGTGTACAAATTACACCGAAGGCTATTAGAGATATGTTGGCCTTGCATCATGAAAAAACAACCACATTTCCTACCATTGCTAAAATGCAAAAAATGTGGGTGAATGTCAACACTCGATTGAGGCTTCTGAAGACAGAGTTAAAATTAAGTGAAAATGATACAACTATGCCAACACTGTAAGTAGCAAGAGCCCAATTCGCACAAGTTAGCCAATAGGTGCTTTCTATGATGGCTTTCATTTTTTGCATGAAAGATGATATCACTATTTATGAAGAACAAATGGCTATTCTATTCAGACTGAAGATAGTTGATAAATTTCAAAAATATCAGCTAGATTTTTTTGAACATATTGCATATTCAATGGTTGAACAACTCACCCAGTTCAAGTCCAAATGAATTTTCAGGTATTCCTCTTATTTGTTTCATCTTATGTTGCACCAAAACTCTGGTATCTTCTCTCAAAACATGCATCTAGATATGTATGACCCAAGCTTCAGCCCACCTAGGACCATCTCTGTGTCTGCATGGATGCATATTTTGTCAAGAACCAGTGACCCATACGAGTTTTGGAACCTTTTTGTTGCCCCTACTTTTTGTCATTTAAGCCCAGAGCCAGTCATAAATAGATTGACTCCAAGTACCTCAAGCCTTATGGCTAATTGCCTTGTTCCCTGTGATTACTTTTTTAGATCACATCATACCATTATTAGAGTCCATGATTTTGGTGGAGAACCAGTGCTGCTTCCTAAGATTTTGACTCTTAGGATAGAATTCTTAAAGATCACCAGACAAGTGTCAGTAGTAGATAATGAATACGGCACTGGTAAGAGAAAGAGGAAAATGTATGATCTTCCTTGGGTAACAAATGGCATGACCCTAGAGGTTAGAGATGCATAGATTGTTTTGCTAAGGAAGCTAGCCTTCCTGGGTTTCTTTTTGATTGAGGACAAATGGGGATTTGACCCGAACGGTTTCATAACCTCATGGGTTAAGAAAAATAAGGTTGCTGCCAAAATTGTGCATGAGAGCTGACCTTTTTGGGAAACCAGAAGAAGTCCCAGGGAAGATATTCCTAAATTTTATGTGGAATTGATAGATTTGCCCCTCCCAGAGAATAGACCTTGGGAAATTTTTTATGTCAAGCAAAGGGATTTTGATCCCAAGAACTGGATGACCGCTAATTTACAAAGATTATTAAAGAACAAAGACTGGGATTCTGAGAAGATAGAGGCTTATTGGAAATATAGTCAAGAGATTCGTGAGACAACCCATTCTTTCAAAAATGTGGATTTTGATGAAAAATGGGAGGAACTCTAGGATGAATGTCACTTATCCCCTATCTCTAGCCCTGACACAAGCAATTTGCAGACACAGGGTGAAGAGTCAGAGACCAGAGTAGAATCTAGTCACACATCACAATGTCCAAGCCCAACCTCAGTAGCAGTCGCTTCTCCAATAGTGCCAACTCTTGCGGTTCCCAGTCTTGCACAAGCACCACCTATAGTAGTGGTAAATGTCCAAGAGACAGAGATGCAGCCAGAGGAAGAAACCTTGAGAGGACATAAGAGGGTGAAGTTTCAACTAGAATCAGAGACTAGAGCAGAACACTCGTAACACCAACCACAGACCACTTCAGTCGCCCCTCAGGTAAGTGTTGTTTCTCTTGCTTCTTCTCAGTCTCTCTCCTTTCCTACAGAGGTGACATTCCCACCTTCCCAAATAATTCCCTCTGTCACCTCTGCCATGCCTATCTTTCCTTTTGCTCCATCTGTCCAACCTCAGGCCATATCATTACCCCATTTTTCCCCCTCTATCCCAAGGAAAGTACCTTCTCAATTTCCCCCTAGCCAACAATTGGATATTCCTTATGGTTTGCCACAAGGCTTTCCTTTTGTGGGAGGACACATTGCATCCCCTTATACCTTCCAGACTCAAGCAGATGTTGCTAGGAAGGCAAGAGAAGCCTGGATGGAGAAAAATAAGATGAAAGAGAATAAAGCCTTAGTTGTGCCACACATGAGGTCACATTTTGACCCAATCTAGCAGCAATTCATAGTGACCCATTTATCACCCAACGTCATCAAGCCCAATGAGCAGATGCAACTTGAGGATTATACCATGAATGTAGTGGCAATTGATATGTCACTTTTTTGACCACAGGACCAGGTTGAACTTTTAAATGAATCCACTTCTACAGTAACCAATGATTATTTAAAGATATCAAATAAGTTACAGAAGATGGAGGCCGAGCTAACTCAAGAGAAGGCAAACTGTAGCACTTTGACTACAGTAATAAATAGTAAGAATAATGAAATAGAGAGTCTAAACAAATAATTGCAAATGCAAAGATCTATGATGAGATTTCAATCAGGTGATGAATATAAATGGCAAGCAATTAATCTGACTAGATAAGGATCTAATGAAGCACCTGATCTTATCAGATAGAGATCAACCACACACATGAAGTCAATTACCAATGCTTATTTTTACTCAATCTATGTTTTCACACCCTTTGGTGACTACTCAAGTGAACAATTTGAATCCCAATGGGTCTATGGTGAAGTCCTTGCTTCAAATCATAAAAAAATTGGAGGACAAAATTTCCAATATAGAGAAGAATGCTCTAAAATCTCCTCATGCTATAGATTCTCAAGATGTCTTGCATAACCCTCTTGCGCCTAAGATTTCATTTTACCCTTTTCCAACCAGTTTGGTTGCACCTAAGTTCACATTTTATGATGGCAAGGGGGATCCTGAGCAACATATTTGATCCTTCTTTGCAGCATCCCTTGACTATGCATTAAATGATAAATTATTGACCAAACATTTTCCACAAATCCTCAAGGACTATAATTTGTAATGGTTCTATGATTTACCAATTCAATCAATAAAAGATTTCAAACCTATTGCAGATCAATTTATAGCACATTTTTTTATCATATCCTACGCTCAAATTGTGGAAAAAAAATGACCTAATGAGCCAATTAATAAGTATGTCTTGAGATACAAGATAATGTTGGCTAAAATAAGCAATGAAATGGTTGATAAGGAACTACAAGATATATTTTAGAAAATTTTACTTACACCTCTCCATGAGTCTATTGTGTTCAATAATTTTAAATCTTTCAATGACTTATGCCATGTTGTGCATGACCATGAAATGAAACTTCTTGCCTTCAAAAAATTAAATTATGTAGTGAAAACACCATCTGCATCAAATACCAAGTTTCATATTAAAACCAATTATAAGGTCAAGCCAAATGAGCCTAAAAAGGAAAACATTTAAACTATTAATGAATAAGCACTATAGCTTAAGCAACTCATTTTATCCAATGCACCAAGGAGTTAATTTATACACTTACCAGAATCTCCTACCTCACTTTTTAATAAGCTGGTAGAGTGTCATCTCATATCTCTCCCTCCCCCCATAGTGGTTGATATGAGTAGACCTTTACTTAGAGGATATGATGCTAATGCATATTGTGATTTTCACTAGGGCTCTATCCATTCTACGAATCAATGTTATACGTTGAAGCATAAGATCCAAGACCTAATTGATAAGCAACATATTAATTTTTAAGAGCCTCAAAAAGGTTCATGATAATAACCATGTGACCACCAGAATCAAAATATCTTCAATAACCCTTTATAGGACCATACAAAGAAAAAAACAAAAGTCCAAATGATATATCATGCACACTATCCTCCAAAATGGTATGGGCACCCATTAGATGGGATCATTGGTATTGTTACACAACATATGCCTCCCGTGTCCTCTAGACCTTCTATTATGTTTGATGATATTGAACTTGTGTATGATGACATGTATCTTCATTCATTATTTATCAGAGCATATATCGACCACTAACCCATCCACAGTGTCATGATCGACAATGGTTCTAATGAAAATGTATGCACCATAAATTTAAATAACCACTTGGGCTATATGCAAGATGATTTACATCCTCAAACCAGCACTGTTAGAGCCTTTAATGGCACATCTCAACATGCTTTGGTTGAGATAAATTTACCCCTATAGGTGGGTCCATCACATGTGGCAACTTCATTCCTTGTTATACCTCATATGGGAGTGTTCAACATGGTGTTTGGATGCCCCTGGATTCATAGAATTTAAGTAGTACCATCTACAATACATTGGTGTATTAATTACTATCATATTAACGAAGTCATTAAAATTTATAGAATACCATATGAATATTTATTTGAACAAAATAATATTATTCCTAGATAGTTGATCATAAACCTACTAATGTTAAATTACCCCTTTCAAAGGTGGTTCATACTTGAGAGATCATTACATCAGAGGTGCATAGAGGATTCCTTAGAATCCTCATCTACTACTACACACCATACACAATTATCCAAATCTACTAGATATTTTCACACTACTCACGCTTTGAACAAATATAAGAGTACTAAAAAATCAGTTCCATGAACCAATATACCTACTACTACTTCACAACCTCATACTTCTATGAGGGATACACACAATGTCATTGATTCTCTAGTATCAGATATGACATGTATATATGGTCCGTGGGGGCATCTCTAGTATGATTTACCATATTCAGAGTACTAATCACCTAATGAATATCCCTTAGATGAGATTATCAGATATTAATTGTGGTTGAAAATACTCCAAAAATACTCAAAAATCCAAAAATCCAAAAACAATATGTATGTTCTTAGTTGTGTTGTTTCTTATATTTATGTTGTTTGATCCATGTTATTAATTAGCATATCATTATTATATATACACATGTTTCAAATATATTTTGAGTTTGATACAAGCATATATTAGACACATGATCTATGCACATATATATGATTGGATATTTCCTCTCTCACATCATAAGTACATTGGGGGCATCTACTTTATTTGATCACGATTGTTAACCCATGTTTTATCACTATTTGATCACTTTACATTATCATGTTTGAGCTTATAATTCTAACACATGTCTATATCCATGATATTATCTTTCCAATGTAATTGATATGTCAATCTATCTAACATTTTTTCTAACACACATTTTTAGGGACCAATATGTTAGGTTCATGTTAATTGTTTATTATTTGTCCTAATTACATTTCTAGCAGTTCCTTGAGTGTTTTTGCCTTGTTATTATTTTGCATTGTATTATCTTATTGATCATTTAAATATGCTCCATTGCTTATGGCCCCAATGCCTTTGTTTTCTTATTTCAACTCTTAAATATGTCTTTCTATGTTGTATGTGGACATTTAAATATGTCCTTTCTATGCTTTTGGACATCTAACTAAGTCATGTCCCTTCGATTGTGTGACATTTGAACATGCCCCTTGTATTATGTCTCCTTGGACCATTATTCTTTGCATTAATTTTGAGTGCTCTTGTATGTGTTGAGTTTGTAATATTACCTTCTAGATATTTCCATGATCTACATCACGTATCTTAGGACTTGATGTGATCCCATTATATGCATTTCAATGTTTTATCTAATTCGGCATACTCTTAATACATGCTACATGGTATACATCTAGATTATATGTTCATCTTATCCTTTTAAGGTAAGGTGACTACAAGTTGACATCCCCTCACCTCAAAAGTGGGGCCATATCAGTGGGGGCATGTTATAGAAATATGTCCTACATAATTTTAGAGTTCTCATATTCACCAGATCATATGGTGAGGGCATTCCACAAGAGCATGTCCTTCAAATTTTCACAATTTACATATTTTGTGATGGTGGCATGCCATGTGGGCATGATGTACAAAAAAATCAAAAAATTAAAGTCACCAGATTACTTATATACACATTTTTGGCAACATTCTATACATTGGTATTGTTATTATACCCAAATTTCAGCTTGAGCCATTTATGAGGTGTATATTCCATGCAAGGGAACCTAAAATTGTAAAATATAATTGATTTATATATTTAAAAATACTATTATGGATTGTTATGGACCATTATACAATGTTATTGACCCAATATACTATAGTAGTTGGTTCACCTTTGGAAGGTTGAGTTGATTAAATTGTTCATTCTTACCATAATATAAGTTAGATTTGATTAAATCATCTAACTTTACCAGACTTATAGGGTGGATTTTATATTAAATCATCCACCCACACCAGATGTACAATGGGAGCTGATTAAACTACTCACACTCACCAATTTATGCACATGTTTGGGTTGCACAATTGAGATGAAACAAGCTCAATGGTTGTGTTGTAACTCACCTTTACACTAAGATTAAGGGTATGTTGTCCTTTGATCTCTATATATATTTGAACTTACAAGTTCAGATTTGTACTAATCCCAATTTTAGTGCTACATAATGAAGCATATTTTCAAATCCAATTACCAAAAGGCAAGATGGTTACATCGACACACAAGTATACTCCTATCCATTCTCTCTTCAATTTAAAGCATTTAAATTCTTTCAATTTATGATTTCATACACTGATTATATATTGTAACATGCTCTTGTTTATAGGCCAACTGCCAACAAAGCACTCAAGGTGTGTTCATGCAAAGGCAAGGTGTGTCTACACACCCAGGCATGTATTTTTCCCTTAACTAGTCATTTCATTTGCATGTATTACTATATTAAAAGGGGGGAATGTAGATACTAAAACTAAATATCTAGCATCTCAATACTATATAGTTGAAAAATATCAATCAAAAGTTCTACCATTTAGTCCTAGACATTCTTACTTCTCAAAAGGCTTGTGTACACTATCTATGTGTCTAAATTCTTATCTATTAGTCTAATTCCAACTATTTTGATGAACTATGATTGTTATACTATGCAAAGTGCTTTAAACCTGATATTTATCCCCTACTAGTTTTGGACATGTACCTATTTTCTAGCTCCTTGGATAGTTCTGGCCATCCATAGACACCTACATTGATTGAGGTGTCCATCTTTCTATTAAGTGTCTAGTGTTAAAAATTCATCGAATTTTGAAAATAAATACAACCTAAGGGTTGGCCTAAATGCCTTACTATGATATATCTTCCATTAGGGATCAATATATATATATAAAAGGTTATCCTTCCCTCATTATTCAGCTACAACTCATAGATGTCCAGGGAGCATTAAACTTCAGAATCCCTAGTCTTGGGAATGAAATTGATGTTACCCTTACTGATAATATGGCCTAGAGAACCTTGGGAAAGATCTTCCAGATAAATTTTATGCAAATCAGATTCGACATACTCCCAAAGAGATTGATATAATTCACAAGGAAACCCATAAACACTATGGGTCTTAACCTACCATAACCATTGTTGCTTGATGCAGATCTTAGATGGAAAGGAATTGGTCACTAAAGAGATTTTTAGTGGGAGAGATTTTGTGTGGGACCACTTCTAGGCATGTTTGCAAAGCCACATTTTGAGCTTCTAAGGAAGATTGAGCTTCGAAAATTTGTCTATAATGCCTCACAAAAGCTTGAAGGATGTCTAGAAGGTTGGTTAAATGGTATCCAACATATTTGATAGATTTTATTTGAGTGACACAATTGTGGGCATGTACTTTGTTAAAAAAATCTTAGAAACATGATCCCCAGATTTGATCTAGTGGAGGCGAGCTCACAACTGAGCCCTATGAGCTTGATGGAGGTCAACATTATTTATTTGTTGTATAAGAGTGGCCACATGGTTTTGTAAAGTATCATCCATAGGGGTCTACTCTAACACCTAAAAAAGGCAATTCGATTCTCTCATGGTGGCAATAATATCCCCTTTTTAAATGAAATCCAACTGCTTGCCAAAAAAGTGAAGAAATGTGGCAATGCGTGACATGGAAACTTCCCATTAGACAATCCACCCAAAATTTCTTGTCATATGGGGGGAAGATTCCAAACCCTCTTAATGTGAGCAAGAGTTTGTGGATGTCTAAGATAAAAAGTATTCAGGTAGAATTTGTTTAAATTTTGAATAAGTGTCCTCATAAGGTTTTGAAGGATAACACATTGAAGAAGCTTGCACAAGTGAGCAACCTCAGGTATCACACTTTAGTGTTTTTAGGTATCATTTATATTCATGTATCATTGAGAAGATAATGAAATTTAAATTTTTGAGCATCAAGGGTATATTTGTTGGTTATAGTAAGACACCCAAAGCTTTCTATATTTACATTACAACATAGAGGAAAACAATGGTGTATTGAGATGTGAAATTTTAATGAGGATGCATGGTCCTCTAAGTCTTAGGAACCTCCTAGGGAGGTTGAGGAGGGTAAAAATATTGTTGTCCAAATGGTTGATTTGCATATTACAACTAAATTATATATAGATTAGAAATTTTCTAATGAAGTAACATATGCCAGTTCAGTTAAGAAGCCTAAGTGGCTTACCCATACATTACAGGCAGTAAAAGAGCAAATATGAGTGCCAAATCATCTTTATAAGTGAGTCATTCCTTAAATATTTCCTATTTATGTTGCACTAATGTCTTCTATTATTAATGTAGAGCCTTCTAGTTATGAGGAGGTTTCACTTGAGCAATCATAAGAAATATGCCTTGATAAAGGAGTATAACTCCATTCTAAAGATTTGTTTGGGAGATTATATTGAGAGTAATGAAGAGCTCATTGAGTTCTATAAGATCAAGCTTACATCTAATGGTAACATTAAGAAGTGCAAAGCTAGATTTTTAGAAAGATAATTCTCCCAAAGAGATGGAGTTGACTATGATGAGACCTTTGCTTCAATTGCCATGTATATTTATATTAGGATTATCATGTTTATTATATTAGTTTTTAGTTGGACTCTATACCAAATGGATGTAAACACTACTTTTATAAATGTTCTAATTGAATAAGTGTAAATTAATCTAGATGTTGTCCTATTGATGCTCATGTCTTCTTTTTTTGTGCCATGCATAGGTCCAATAGCACCCATTTCTTCTCTTTAGGGTCCACCATGGATTTCAATGGTGCCTTTGTGCTCCTAGCCATTTCCCCTATTTCTCTCCACTATGGTCACAAAGTGAAGCTACAATAGGTTAATTCCTTTCCCTCACTATTTGGATTTGTTTCTGGAAGGGCTTAAGCCTTTTTTTGGGTGGAGCAACAATGATTAGTCCCCTTGTTTCAATTGGACTTAGTTTTTTAATAGAATTTAGGACAATGTTCATAGACATGGTTTTCTTCTTCGACCCCTCCTTGGACATTTTTTCTTCCTCTCTCAAGGTGAGGTTCCCACGTCTTATTCTTCTCTAGCCTCCTACCTTTTATTCTTTGGGGTATCCTTTTGGTTTTCATTTCTACCTCCTAAAGCAATTGAACTTCCAAGTTGTATGCCAAGGTAGTCTTTCAAAATATTCTTATTATATAAATTTGGCTCAAGGGGGCCAATATCTAAAAGTATTTTTTGTTTTTAGCATGTTTCTCCCTAGTTCTTATTTGTTTGAATCATATGTGGTCTAGGCAGTGTAGATTATGAAGGATAAAAAACCTCCATCTCTTTGGCGGATCTTCCCTTTTGGATGCTCCCTTCCTCCTCCTTTAGAATGATTTGATTTTTTTCTCAATGTAGTGTTCCTTATTCATTTGTAATGTAATTTCTTTCCTCCTTTCTCAAAAGGGCTTCTTCATTCTGGGGTGTTGATGTAGAGGACAAAATCCTTTTCTCTCAAGTTGGGCCTTAGTTCTGGAAGAGTGTTGCAACATGTACAAAGGCTTAATTCTCCTTTTATGGACCAACTTGGATTTCATTCTTTCTCTTTCTGGGTGAAGCTTCTATATTTCTGTCTTTTATTCTAATCTCTTTCTCCTTTTCATTTATTGGAATGAATTTGTGTTTTCATTTCTACTCTCTTGGCTAGGTTGTGTGTAGAAGTAGATTCTGAAAATCATCTTCCATCAAAATTATGGTTCAAACTGGGTGTCAAGGTTGTCAAGTTAAATTTCTCACAAGATTGTGGCTTTATGGGTTTGTGTCTACATCTCTATTGGTCCCCTTGCCGCTGAAATCTCACTGAGCCTTGCTAGAAAATCAATCTGGCTAGGTGGTGGTATTTGAAGTGTTGGGTGATAGTTTTGTTGGCACTTTCTTCAACCAGGGAGGATGTTAATCCTGTCACCTCTTCTAGTCTAGGCATTTCATTCGACATTTTTGTTGTTTCTCTCAGTTTTGTTTGTTAGCCTATTTATGGGTCTTCTTGTTATGCTTTTAGTAGTTTTCTATATTGGTCATTTTTTGTTTTACTATTGAACTAATGTATAAATTTGTGATAGCAAGTTAATGGAATTTTTAATTCTTCTTTCCTCTCTATATCCTTTCCTCTAAACTTTTCCTTATATTTCTTCTAACTAATATTTATTTCATTGTTATTCTATATTTCATAAATGGATGACAACCCCAATAGAATCCCTCAATTTTCCATTAAAAAAAAAACATTGGCACATAAGTATCACCTATCTAGCATGAATTTTGGCTTATACACTTGATGATCATAAATAATTCAAACCTTCTACAAACCTAATCATTTGAATGTGCATTAAATAAAGAACAAAGTAACACCACCAAAGAAACATGCATCCAAGAAAACATAATATGTGTATGATACCTCAATATTATCTATCTTGGTTTTCATTTCATAACATTCCTGGTCTTGGAAACATAGCATAACTCCTTAAAAAAATGGAATCCTTAATCCCCAATCTAGATGTATGGTTTCCCATGGATCTGGGACCCATATAGTGAGCAAGGATACAAAAAGTGAATAAAGGGTAGTAATTTTATGATAAAAGAGTAAAATCACAATATTAACTCTAATAGGAGACATCTGCCGATTTTTTAAAACTCTTAGTGACTTTGTTATTGGAATTAATTATCCTCACGTTTTGGGGCACAATTTCTTATTCCATGGAAGAAAAAATCAAACCAAGTTATGTAATTAGAAAAACAATGATTTATTTAATAGTCTAGCACAAGAGGTTGGCAAAGAAATCGAAAGAGCAAACCACAAGATCATGTGATGGGCATTGACCTAAGGCACTAGTGCAATTATGCTTATGCATATGAGTGTTAATTTTTTTAATTATTGATGCGCGTGACCAAAATCAAACCCCCAAATGATAAAATTCCATAAAATTATTATGTATGACCATTGTAAATATAAAATGAAATAGCCAAAAAGGCTTAAGACATTATTAGGTTCTCCTAACCAGTATTATTATATGATTATATGCCACATGGTTTCGTGTGTCCTAGTTATGTCCCAAAAAGATGAAATTAAATTTTATGTTAGTGTTCACAATTAACCAAAGTAATACTAAAGTTTGTGGTCAATAATAACAACTCACTCGAACACCCAAATAGCAAGTCAACTTGACAAAATAAATAAATTAAATAATGTATCAAACCAAATAAAGGATTCTCTTTCTCAATCAAGGACTCATATAGAAACATTGATACATATTCATACACCAAAAAAGGGTATCCAAGATATTGGATTCCAGAGATTTGAGGATATCACTTTACTTATTGGTGATATGTAGAAAATACAACCTCCATTGGCCGACAAACATGGTCAACAATTTGTTTCTCCACATAAGTATGCCATTTCCCAATCCCAATAAACTTAAGGAAAGAAGCTAGTGGGTTTTTGTCTCAATACATGAGTGGTCCCTACTACTAACATGTAGCACTTCCCAAAGACTAAGGAGAACTTCAAATTTTTGAGTACGAGATCCTTGAAGATGTAGTGCCTTGACTATACAATTTGGTAATCTACAAGCTCTATCTATTTCAAATTTTATTTTCCATGTGACTCAAAAGTAATGTCTCCACTTTATTGTGTGTAAGATGCCTTTACAAACAATTCTACACACATTATCTCAAAGTTTCACAAAAAGGTATATATACCTACTTGAAAGTCAAGCATGTGTATTTCATAAGAATTCTTTAGAATTCAGACCTATAAATGGAAACCCTTAAGAAAGAAACAAAAGGAAATGATTTTCCTTGCCCACTTACACAAAAGTTAAGAGAATCTATCTGATCCTCTCAAGCAAGTATTTATATCTTCAAAAGTCGATATTTGTTTAATGCTTCGCCATTACATGTTTATAAACTTTAATTCTACACTATGATGTGACTGAAGAAAAATTATTCTTTGACATTTCCCTATTAAGAAATAGTGAACATTCATTTATTTCCAGTATTATACTTTTAGAAAAAGAGTTTAGTATGTACACTTACTATTAATATCGTAATTTAAAGTTTATGCAACTAAAGCAAAGCTTAGGGCATGACATACTCCATACCTTGAAGGCATATTTTTATAACATTTATGATTTGAGATAGATTTGTATAGATCAATGTTCAATCCACATTAGCACTAAAGACTATGTTTCCATCCAAAGCTATATTTTAATCTAGATGGATCCCTATTATGTATATGAAAGAATCTCATTCAAAAACATTGCATGTAAAATTCATTATAGCATTAAAAATAATATGACAATGAAAATATCATACCTTCTAGAGGGAAGGACTTCTCTTCAACATGGATTTTAAATGATATAGCAAAAATAGTTATTCTATACAATGTGCTATTGTCCAATTAAATCTAGAGATGTAATAAAAATATTTTCAATGATTGCATAGTAAGTATCTTTGTGAGATACTACTAGTGGGAGCTTGACTATCCATCTTAAAGAAGTTCAACTGGGAAATTCAACAATATAACTAATATATAACAAAATAAAATTTGTTCATATTTTGGACAAATATGGGAATGAAAAAGGTTCCAAACTTGTGCATGAAGAGTATAAATGCCGAGATGGTTGCATTTTCTGATTGATATATTTAATCACGGATCAATCTTTCTCAAGTCATGGAGGTTACTTTGGTACCCTATCATATTTTTCAATGAAAACTTCGGCCTGAACAAATAAAATTTAAAATTAAACGAATTTTCTCAAACTATGTATTCTATAAAGCATCTCTCATTCTTCCATCTTTCATATCTATTTCTCAAAATTTATTGAACTAAAATAAAATAATATATATGTTCATGCAAATTGCCTAATATTAGATGGAATGGTCTTAATGAACCTATTTTTGTCTAGATGTCGAGAAATAACTATTTAAAAGCCATATCATCTATATTACATAAGCTTTCTCTACAAACATTATCTCTACCAAAGTTGGAAAAAACAATGTCCATTGCTTTTGTAACTCTTCCAATATAGAAAAACACATTAGATTGGTTGTATTAAGCCTCATGTCCTAGATAGACAATAATTTTTTTGTTAAAGGCTATCAACATTGGTCACTAGTGTCAAATTGAACTTCTTTAAATAACTACAACCACCCACAAGAAGAGAAGGATGTGGTCATTAAACCTGTATAGAGTCCAAGAATTTTATATATTTTTATTTTAATTAGTAAAAAGAAAATTTCAACCTCTATAGTTTATACATGACTAACACTTTGAATTAAAACATATCACCTACCTCAAAGTACATCAAAGGAAAATTGTGCTAGATTTGCTCTTTCCACTCAAGGTTGGCAATCTTTCAATGAAATATGTGGTGAAGCAATGGAAAAAGTGCGTACAAATACCACATAACAAATAGGTAACCTATAAAAATGAAGTAACATTTGTAATTTAAAATAAAAATATATTCAAAATATATTATATGGAACGATGTGTGCCTATAATAATTGTGATAGTGTTACAATCTGTAAGGTCTTTTCTTAAATTCAAAAAATATCCAGAATGCTTGAAATATAAAATCATAATAAGACACTGCAAAGAGAGGGAAGTAAATATTATATTTTTTGTACTTGATAAAAATGAAGGTCTTATTGTCAAGGGCATCAACACAACCATAGAATTATATTCACACATAACACAACTTTAGTACAAAAAGGCTTCACAAGACTTGTTGTAATACTCTTCCAATGAAACCCAGAATTTGTTCTTTAAGAATTATTAATGCCAACCTAAGTCTCCTTGCCGTCTCAACACTCTTTAGTTTTCTTTTTCCCTTGATCTCAATCATAATATTGTTCATTGTACTTTGTACTATGTAGTAATGTACCTAAACTAAGGCTATAGTTTTATTACTGAAGTAGCCTTATCCTTATCTCTACCCGATTTTTTATCGCATGCTATAATATCAAAATGTAGATCTTTGTAGAAGTGCTCCCTTGCAAATCTTTTATACATTTTAATATTAGTAGTTTAATATAAAATTGTCGATGTGATACACCCCTTCTGTTGATGCACTGATATCGATATTGCATACCAGATCTGATATGGTAGTTGTTAATGTGGAGACTAATATTGCACTTCCCCTTAGAGTAGATTTGAGACTCTCCAATGCCCTTCCCACTTCTCTTATTGTTGTTCATTCTTGGGGACATGCATTCGTGCAAAATAGGGCAAGATGTAGGAAAGAAACCAGAGATTTATTTTGTTCAATGTTCAAATTCCTCAACACGCTGCTATCAACAATGTCCACTAGCATATTTGGAAAAGCTAACCTTGCCCACTTTTGCATGTTCGGGTCTAATGCAAACATGGCATCAGTGGGTCTCTTCCTTGTAACCATCTCTAACAACAAAATGCCATAACTGTAAACATCCCTCTTTATAAAAACTCTTCCACCCAATCTATACTCTGCAATTAAAATAGCTAGAGTTAATGATTATATTTTATTTCAAATGATGTTAATAAAACCAAAATAATTTTTATATAAAAAAATTAGTGTACCAGGTGCAATGTAGCCAATAGATCCTATGAGAGTAAATGTTGTATTCAAGGAATCCATGGGGTTTGTATAACTAGTTAATCTTGATATATCAAAATCAGTTACCAACGTTGTCATGTTGGCATCCAAAAGCACATTGCTAGGTTTCAAGTCATAATGCACAACTTGGATAAAATAATTATAATGCAGATATTCCATGCCAAGGGCCACATCTATGGCAATGTTCAAATATTCACTCAACCCCAATCTACAAACATCCTCTTCTATAATGTGAGGATACAAATAATTTTCCAAGCTCCTATTGAACGCAAACTAAAGAACCAAACCTTTGAAGTTTAGGTATGAACAAGCACGTATGACTCTAATGAGATTGTCATGTCAAATCCTCCCCAAGACGTTGCATTCTATTTTAAAACTTTTAAAACCTTCTTCATTTGGTAAATTGATAACTTTGATAGCAACTACCTTGCCATCCCTTAAAATTCCTTTATAGATTGATCCAAAATTACCCACTCCAAGCAAATTTGTCTCATTAAATCCATTTATTGCATTGGAAAGACCCCGATATGTAAACTTTGGATACCCTAGTCCTCTGAACATAATGTTTGAGAGATCGAAGTGATGTCTCAAAATTTTCTTCCTCCAGAGTATTCCCAAGATTAAAGAGCATACCACTCAACTGGTTATCACTTAGAAGAAACATCTTGAATTTGGAACAATTTCCAATAGAATCTGGTATTTTTCCCCATAGAGACATCAATTGCAAATAGGTGAGCTTGGAACCAAGTTCCCATGGAATATGTCCACTTAGCTGAGTATAAAGACAAATATATAAGAGCGGTACAGTTCAGAAGGGAAGTTGGGATTGGTATAGTTCAAAAAGGCCGAGCACTTGTAGCTGGCTAAGGCTTCCCAATTCATCAGGAATGGGACATGTGAGATTATTTATTGACAATTCCAAGTCAGTCAAGGAACAGAGGTTGCTTATAGAGGAGGGGATGGTGCCTAACAACTTATTTTCATTAAGGTAGAGTGTCTGTAACTGGGTGAGCCTGCCCAATTCAGCAGGTATGGGGCCAATGAGATGATTTTTTTGCAAAGACAAGCCAGTGAAGGCAGAGAGGTTTCCTATAGAGGAGGGGATGGTACCTGACAACTGATTATTTCTTTGGGAAAAGTGCAGGAAATACATTAATTCCAATTCTTGAGGTGTTTATACATGCAATTTTTATTCAGAGTTTCTCAAGAGAATATTATGCCCGTAACTAAATATTGAGGTGTGTGGGATGTAATCCTTCTTTGATAGATTTTTTGAGCAAATTTTATATACAGAGTAAATTTGCTTTGCTCGATTTTTTAGATAAACTATACATTCATATGATATTAAACTAATATTCTAAAGAAATGTTTAGTAGTAACTCCAAGTGAAATAATAAGTCAAAAGATACATCAATTGACTACAATTTACCTATATAAGAAAATCCATGTTCAAGTTCTTAGGTAATATATGTATATGCTTGAGAGTCATAAAAACTTTAATGGGGCACTAAGATCTAATTTTAAGATTAAGTGTATCATTTTTATTTTTAATCTCTACTTTCATTTTCCAAGGTTTTTTTAGGGGTGCTTTTATATATCCCTTTGCTGGCAATATCCAAAAAAAATTGTAATTTGAAGTTCCTATGACCAACTTTCATTTGGGAGCATTGATATTATGTATTTTTCCTTTCTTTCCATCTGACATGCAGTAATATGAGAAAACATATTTCTTCTATTGTATTTACCACTACAATATACATATTTTTTTATACCTGAAAAAAAGAATAATGCCTAGTAACCCCTAACTTTCTTCAAGAGAGATTCTTAGAACATGGCAAGTGACTTTCTTTGTTTGCCAGACTTCTCCATAGTGCAAACTCTTTGAAACCATTCATGAAACAACTTTAAATGTGAAAGCTCACATGCAAAAAAAAAAAAAAACATTAATGAAAATTGGGAATAAAGGCTTTACAAGTTTAGCTATAATATTCTTCCAAGTTCCAATGAAACCCACAATTTATTGTTTCTAAAAGAATTATTGATGCCAGCCTAAGTCTCCTTGCCGTCTCAACTCTCCTAGTTTTCTTTTTCACTTGATTTCAATCATATTATTTTTCATTGTACTTTTTTACTATGCAGTAATGTACCTACACCGAGGCTATTATTTTATTACTGAAGTAGTCTTACCCTTATCTCTCCCTGATTTTTTATCACATGACTATAATATCACAATATAGATCCTTGTAGAAGCACTCCCTTGCAAATCTTCTCTACATTTCAAAGTTTCAATATTAGCTGCTAAATGTAGAACTTTCGCTGTCAGAGACCCCTTTTGTTGTTGCATTGGTATTGGTATTGCGTACCAGATCTGATAGGGTAGTTGTTAAAGTGGAAGTTGATGTTGCACTTCCCATTAGAGTAGTTTTGAGACTCTCCAATGTCCTTCCCACTTCTCTCATTGTTGGTCGTTCTTGGGGAGATTCATTTGTGCAAAGCAGGGCAACATTTATGAAAGAAACCACGGATTTATTTTGTTCCATGTTCACATTCCTCAAGAACCTACTGTCAACAATGTCCACTAGCCTATTTGGAAAAGCTGACCTCACCCACTTTTTCAAGGTCAGGTCTCCCACAAACATGGCATCAGTTGGTCTTTTCCTTGTAACTATCTCTAACAACAAAATGCCATAACTGTAAACATCCCCCTTTATAGAAACTCCCCCACCCAATCCATACTCTGCAATCAAGTTAGCTAGAGTTAATGATTATATTTTGTATTAAATAATGTTAAAAAAACCAAAATAATTTTTATGTAAAAAAATAAGTGTACCAGGGGCAATGTAGCCAATAGATCCTCTGAGAGCAAATGTTGTATTCAAGGAATCCATGGAGTTTTTAAAACTCATTAATCTTGAGATACCAAAATCAGTTACAAGGGCTGTCATGTTGGCATCCAAAAGCACATTGCTAAGTTTCAAATCACAGTGCACAACTTGGACAGAACAATCATAATGTAGATATTCCATGCCATGGGCCACATCTATGGCAATGTTCAAGCATTCACTCAGCCCTAGTCTGCAAACATCCTCTTCGATATTGTCAGGGTACAAATACTTTTCCAAGCTCCCATTGGACGCAAACTGAAGAACCAAACTTTTGAAGTTTAGGCACGAGCAAGCGCTTATGACTCTAATGAGATTGCGGTGTCGAATCCTCCCCAAGACTTTGCATTCTATTTTAAAACTTTTATGGCCTTCTTCACTCAGTGAATTGAAAACTTTGATAGCAACTACCTTGTCATCCCTTAAAATCCCTTTATAAACAGATCCAAAGTTACCCACTCCAAGCAAATTTGTCTCATTAAATCCATTTGTTGCATTGAAAAGATCGTGATATGTAAACTTTGGATACCCCTGTCTTTTAAACATATTGGTTGAGAGATCGAATTGATATCTCAAATATTTCTGCCCCAACAGCATTCCCAAGATTAAACAGCAGACCACAAATGCAGTGACTCCAGCAACTGATAGAATTACTTTTTTAAGCAGTGACTGCTTTCCTTGTCCCTGTTTCAGACATGTAGGTAACAAGTATTTTTTGGGACCACAGAGCCCCGGATTTCCCATCAATAATGCAATGACACTTTTATTTGGAAACAATCCCTGTTCTGGAATTTGACCTGTCAAATTGTTGAAACTGAGATTAATGTAGTGAAGGACTTTTAGCTGTCTAAGGGACATGGGTATTGCACCGGATAGCAAATTGGAAGAGAGATCAACACTCTCTAGATTTTGTAATTTGCTAAATGCATCTGGTACTGGGCCTGCAAAAGTATTGTGGGAGAGATTAAGATACTCCAATGCTAGGCAGTTGGCTAGTACACTTGGAATCTCTCCGTCAAGCTGATTTCTAGAAATATCTATTGATTGAGCACTTACAATCTTACTTATCTCTTCAGGTAAGGGTCCATGTAAAAAATTCCATGACAGATTTACATAGAGTAGCTAGACTCATAAAGTAGTCGTAAAGTAATGTGAAATTTGAAATATACCCTGTAAAAAATAATTGGAATAAATAAATAAATAGAAGATTTTTTTTTTTTTTTAATTTATTATAGAAATGTAAAAAAAAATATAGAGGTGATATTAGGGGTCTCTATGAGGTGACGTTGGGGTCTCTATGAGGTGATGTTGGGGTGTATTTAATTACAAATTAAGTTTCATCATTAAGGGTTGATGTTGGGGTGTCCACAAAGGTGACTTTATTGGCATTTTTAATGTGACTTTAATTCTAGCATAAGATATTAAACAAGATGCATCTCTGGATTGGTTGGACTACACAAAGACATAGACTTAAAGGGTTATATGAAAGTATATTTATAAAATAAACATTTTTCTTATTCTTTAAGTTTTTTTCATAAATATACTTTCAAGATGCTTGAGAGTGGTTTAGGACCTCTAAGAGTTATAACAAAATTATAGGTTTTTATGTTTCCTTCATATTTCAAGATTTTAGAGTTTTAGGATTTTAGGGTATCAATATTTTAGGGATTATAACCAATAATGACTAAAATGAGGTAATTGTGACTAATAATGACAAATCAAGGCCTCAATTAAAGCATAGCTAAAGAAATGAAGTCCTAAAATAAAGCATCTAATTCTAAATGGGGCTCAATTGGCCCCAATTACATATTATATTGAACCAATGTAATGAAATTACATAGATAAATAACACCAATAAAAATATCAATAACATATTGAAAATAATATATCACAATGATAAAAGCAAAATAAGTAAATACACATTTAAAGTTGACAACAAAGCATAATAAGTTTGATAAGTAAGACTGGGCCACTTCAAGGGGAAAATGTCCACAACCATGCAATAAAAACAAAATTCTTAATATGATCCCCAATTACTAACTACTACATCCTATATATACTTTGTTTAAGTCGTGCTTACTCCATAGGTCGATCCTACTAACAATATGAGAACATATAGAAGTGTGGCAAGATAAGGTAAAAGGTAATGTATGCCACAAGTCGACCATGCATATCTCTAGATAAACTATACGCTAAGGGTATAGCATGGCCTTCCCCTTCAAAAAAATGTTGCCCTCGAGATTGAATTAATCTGGATGTTGCTATAAGAATGCTTCATCCTCTCATGTTTTACCCTCGTTAATCAAATTCTTCCACTTGATCAAATACTACTTAATCTCTCTTGTCCATAGACTTTTATTGCATATCTTAAGGATCTCCTTGGGTTATAAAATGACTTTACCTTCCTCATATAGTTTTGGTAAATCAAACTGCACAAAAATTATCTATCCAATTACCTTCTTTAGGCAAGAAACATGAAATACTATATTTATGCAAGTAGAATGAGGTAGCAACAACCTGTATATGATAAAGCCAATTTCTTGTAAGATTTGATAAGGGTCATAATAATTAGGAGAAATTTTTTAATCCTTTTTTTTGCTTCAGGGGCATTTTATTAAATGGTTTTAGGTGTATAAAGATCGAATCACCCACTATAAAATACCTCTTATTATGGTGTTGATTTGTTTGTTATTTTATTCGATTTTGTGTCATTGCTAAATTCTCTTTTAATCTAACTAGTACCTCTTATTGGTGTTGACTGTGTTATTCAACACCTAAAACCTTTTGGTAGTGCCCTCAAAGATGAGGTGATGGATGGGGGCTAGTATCCATATAGTACCACAAATGGAAACATTTTAGAAGATGATGCAAAAGTATCCAAGGGTTTGTGCAATCTTGCATCAACCAAAATAAGAATGGGGTGTGTTTGTTTAGGTTTTGGGTTATGTCCTTGTTTGTGTGACCTTGTCAATAATTTTTAATTATGTTTCTAAAGTATTCCTTTACCATGGAAAAAGTGTTGAGATCTTTTGTTGGCTTTTGTCTATCTATGTTGATTGTTAAGTCATAGACATTGGTCATATTAGATATTCATTTGTGGTAATAATTAGATGATGAAATTTGGTGGCATCATATTACCTAACAAATAAAAGCTATGTTTCAAATTTTATCCAATTTGGAGTTACAGTGGTAATGTACCATCTATTTATATTAATTTGTGTCATGTGTCTAGTATACAACACTTGGTAAGATGTTTCTATTGTTGCAGTCTGAATTGGATGATTAAATTTTGTTAGATAATATTACCTAAAACTTAAAATATGCATGCCAAATTTTAGATTATTTAGAATTACAACCATTACATAATGTTTAATTCTATCAAACTACATCTAAAACACTTGGCAAGATAGTTCTCTTGTTGTGGTAAGATTTGGATATCCAAATTTGTAGATATGGTATTACCTAACATGTGCAACTTAAATAAAAAAAATTAGATCATTTATAGTTACAATAGTAATGTATCATCTATTTTTATTAGTTTGCATCATTTGTCTAGTTTGTGACACTTAGAAAGATGGTTCTTTACATACAATAAAAATTAGATTGACAAATTTAGTGAGATGATATAAAATATAGTTATCATTTTTTTTCAAATTTTAGATCAATTAGATAAATAGTGGTAAATTTATGGTATTTTTTATAACTATCATTCAGCCTTAAAATGTCACCTAAATACTCGAGAATAAACAATGAGGTTCTTTACCACAATAGCACTTAGGAAGCTAAGATTTTAGGAGGTCCTTGGTGTTTTACTATTATTCATACTTGCCAATTTTATCATTATAATAAGGAATAGAGGTAATATTTTTACATTGATGTTAACTTGTATGTGCTTTCTAACACATGGAAGGAATTGTTACTAAAAATTTGGCATTTAATCATGAAAATTGAAATATACCAAACTATTGTATATTATGTTGTGGTTAAGAAAGTTGAAGAGATGCCCCATGAAGCTTTATATGTCAAGAGGATATTATATTTAGAGAAGGAAGTAATTTTTGAGAGTGGGATGATTTGTGAAGGAGTAGAATAGAGAGTTGTATCATTTTAGGAGGAACTATATGAGAGTCTAGAACTCTTTCATGTAATGTAATAAACCTGTAAAGGAATGTATGAAGGTGTGAGTGTGGGTTTGTTTCTATTTTAAGTGTGGATTTTTTTAATATGAATGCAATGAAGATGTGTTAAGTACATCAAGTCTGAGTATGTGTTGAAAGTGTGTCCATGGATAAGTGTCCGGCCCAAGCAACATAGAGATAAGATAGTCCTTAAGTGGATCCCCTCTCTAATGTTTGCATCATTTGGTATCATAGTAAAGTTTTTTAATTGAGGATTGAGTGGTGAATACTCCATATGAGTTAGTTACAGGCTATGAAAAAAATTATGTTGAGTGAGTTTCAAGTTATGAAAAGGAAGCTTGCATCGTAGTGAGGATGAGTTTATTGCAAGTGTGAGAGAAGTCCTACAAGTGTAGTGCAAGTTTGAGAGGCTCTATTTTGAGTATTTTGTAGGTTGTGAAAGAAAATCATGCTTTTTGAGCTCGGATATGGCACACAAAAGAGGAAGAGCACTATAGGTGGATAACTTAACAAAGATGTTGAAAGGATTCCAAGCAAGATTGGAAATGATTGAGACTGCACAAAGTGGAGATGTTAGAATTGTGAATGAAAATTATGAAGAATAGATGATGATGGGGTTATTTTACCTACAATCAAGGTTATATGCCTTGGAGAAAGGATCATTTAGAAAATAAAATATACCAACAAAGATCATGGTGAAGGAAAGAGGTAAGTCTATGTGTGATATTGATTTTTTGTGTGGTAAAGAGAGCCTTGGTAATTTCATGAAATGGATAGTGGAGTTAGAAATTTATTTTTAAGAAGAGAATATAGAAGACCCATGAGGTTAAAATTTGCATGCAAGAAGTTATGTGGAGTCAAAATTATGTATTAGAAAGATATCAAGGCAAGGAGACAAAGAAAAGGATAGAATAAGGTGAGGGGATGGGAACATATGGTTTCCAAGTTGTTGGGTCATGTTGTGCACCCAAGAATGCATGTAGAGTGGATGAATAAGATTTAAGTGTTGAGGCTTGAGAGATAAGATAATAAGAATAATATTTCCATGAAAATTAATATGATAAGAAAGTTGTCATGTGTGCCACTCAAGTCTACTTTGAGAAGTAGAAATGAGAAGGATGTGTATATGGAGAAGAAGTTTTTCTTGAAAGATAACAAGAGAGTGAGGTTTTCATGTGAGAATCTAAAGTCTATTTTTAAAAACAAGAAGGAAAAAAATTATATAAGCCCAAATCATTTTTACATAACAACAAGGAGAAATAATTGTATAAGCAACACTTAGATGATGAAAAACTCATGCAAGAGTATATGGATATGATACTAGTTGAAGTGGAAGAAGGAGACACATTATTTGATGATGGAAATGAGTTTATGGTACCTTATAAGTGGGAAAAATTAGAGTCATCCTTGATGAATGAAGGTAATGCATTTATATTTTATATTTTGGAGGGTAGGGTTGAGGACAACCAAGGAAAGCTATATATTTCCATGAAGAAAACAATATAGGTGAATGAAGAAGGCAACCATGAGGAGTTTTAGGTTTAGATGAAGTAAAAAATGGAGGAGGAAGAAGTACAAGATAATGCACATGAGGAGAGAATGGTTGCAAACCATCCATTTTAAGAAGAATAAAATATAAAAAAGGACAAGGAGATAAAAACCATGATGGTTGTTGAAAATGGGCCTTCGGGAGTCCATCATGAAGGAGAAATATACAAGAATGTTGTGATCAATAGAGAAAATTAGGACAAAATCTCTTTGAGGTGTGATAAAGAGATGGAATAAGTGATTGTTGGAAAATTTCATCATGCATTTCAAACCAACAACCCATGGAAGTCAATTTCCATATTACAGAACCAATCACACAAAGGTATCTACCATGAGATATACCATGACCTTGGCTATACTTCACGACATCCTATGAAACTACACATAAAAATAGAGACATATAAAAATGATGTGAATATTAGATTATAGCATTGTATTTTGACTTATTAATATGTATATATATGATCCTATCCAATCTTGTAATCTAAGTTATCTATATAAGAGTACTATGTTATGATTTATCTTATGTAACCACTTTGAGTATATTAATGAGAAATATATCTAATGTCTTGAATCTTTGGATGTGTCATGTGCATGAATTTTACTTATGTTTAAGGTTACTTACTTAATCAACATAACCAAATACTTTCTCTAGACATTAGCGAGTCTGAAACATCGAACTATGAATCCATAGCTTGACATTATTTTCATGTCAACATTTGGTGTCTGAGCCTAGGTTTCAAACAAGACTAATTAATGGAAAAAATTACCCATTGGAGTTTTGTAAACCGTCAATAAGAGAAATATATTATTGGAGGGATGTGAGAATAAAACAATTTATCCAATAATAAGTATCAAGTGGAAGATGGATTATATAAATTGGAGGATGATGAGTTTTGGGTATCATTTGTAGACTTATTATGGCCCTACATACTAAGGTTAGCCAAATAAATAGAAGGATATAGAGTATGAATTAAAAAATTAATTAACTAAACAATAAGCAAATTAAAAAATTAAAAGAGATAGACGAATCATGGACACATGTAGTGAACTATTTGTTGGAGACGACATTGGACTCATTTATCATACCTTTGGTAATATTTGATTGGATAATTTTTGACACAAATAAATCATAATTCCTAGAGACACCACAAAGAAGATATATTAAGAAAGTTCCAACTTTAATATGCATATTATTAGTTGAAGGAAACTTAATAAAAAGTGGTAAATAGTTCTTATATGGGACAATAACCTAGCGGATGACAGAAGGCAAAAAGGGGGATCCCAAAAATAGGATCCAAAAAAAGATGACCATTGAAAGATAAGACATGATAACTAGGGGGAATAAATGGAAGAAAGAGGAATAGAGGAAATTAACAAAATATTAGAACAAGGGTTAGTGGTAATAAAAAGATTAGAGAAAGTAGAAAATTAAGGAAAATAAGAAGGAAAGGAAGAAAGAGTATGGAAAGAAATTAAAAAATAAATAAAAAATAAGTGTGAGTAAAAGGAAAAGAAAAATAAAAGTAAAGAAAAGTAAGAAAAATAAAGTAGAGAAAATAAAAGTAAAAATGAAAGATGGGAAAATTCAGAAAAGAGAAATGGGAAAGATAGGAGAAAAAATGAGATTAGAAGTAAAGAAGAAACAAGTGAAATAAAAAGTAGCAAAACAAAATATGGAAAGTGAATAAAGAATGAGACAAAGAGAGAAGGCAATCACAACATTGTGTGAGGATGTCTCAAACCAAATGGAAGGAATAGTAGAATTAGGAAAAGAGAGAAACCAAAATCAAGGATCACATAAAATTTAAAATTAGTGTTAGTGATGCCTAAACTAACCATGGGGATGGTAGGAAGACGGGAAATAGATTAGAAATGAATGCAAGAATCACACATGAAACATGTAAAATTAATAAATTAAACAACCAAGTCACTCGAATCCATGATAAAATCACTAGAGGATAGACGTAGAAGAGAATATTTGGAAGTGGAAGGCCAAAGAAGATCTTTACCAAATATAAAAACATTAATTTTGACACAATAAGAAAAAAATAAGGAGGAAAGTAAGGAAAAATAATAAAAAGGAAAAAAATATAGAAGAATAAGGGAGTAATTTAAAATAAAAAGAAGTATATTTATAAAAATCAATACAAAATATAAAAATACAAGTGATAAGATACAATGAATAGGAAACAAAACTAAAAGGAAATAGTATAATAGGAAAAATAGATGATGAAGGAAAAAATTAAAAAAGGAAAATTAGTTAAGGATAATGAGGAAGAAGATAAAAATAGTGAAGAAATTGAGATACCCCTTGAACCAACTGTCATCCCCCATGCCACTTCAAAATATCGTGGTGTCTCGTGGAGACACCACTCATAGAAAATATAAATATAGGATAAGAATTGCACAATAGCTACACAAAACACAAAAGTTAAGATCTAATAATAAGAGATTTTGAAGAGGTACTAAGAGGAAGATAATTTGATATTCAATTATAGAGAGATAAGAAGGAAAAGCATAGGCAAAAAACAATACCATACAAAATAATAAAATAAATGAGAGAACAAAAATAATAGACTACTAATCCGTAAACTAGTAACAATCAATCAACAAGTGGAAAACCAAATTCACATCAAAATAAAATGTCTCAAAAAACTAACCCACCAATTTTTTACAAGGATACCAAAGACATGGATGCCTATCTCCTTGCATTTGATGCATACTAGTGAATCCATAATGTAACAGATAATCAAGTGAAGTTATTTGAATTTGTGGGAACACTCAAAGATGAGACACTAAAATGGTTTATGAAAATTAACCCTACACATATCAAGTCATGGATAGACATACAATACGCATTTAAGAGTGAATTTTACTACCCTGATACCCCCACATAAAGGGTAAGTAAGATGAGAGAGCTTATTCAGGGAGATAAAGAATTGGTAAAAGAATTTGAGAAACAATTCAAATAAGTAGTAAGGAAACTAATAGAGCCACTAAAAAACTAACAAAAAATAGAGGGGTTTATATCTAGGATATTACCACATTTAAGAGTTACCATAGATGGTAAATAATTCAAAACATTCATTGAAGCACTGGAGATGGAAACTATTAGCAAAGGTTCTTGGAAAACCCATCATAACATGCTAATACAAGGATAACTAGTGTGATACATGACAAAAGAATACAACATACTGTAGAGCAGATTTAACTTATCTATTAATTAAGAAAAATAGGAATAAATAAGTAGAAAATGCATGCTTATTAGATACAAAACATTCGATAATATAGTCATAAATATATGACTATCATATTTATAAAATAGAGCATCACTGTACACAAAATAACCATAAAAGACAAGGGAAACTATTTAAAAACTGTATATTAATATTTATCGCATCTGAATAATTTGATGTATTATATCTATTATTCCTTGAAGGTCACTTGGCACTATTATTCCTTATTATGATACTTAGTGTATGATGTATGGTCATTTGCACCAAATGCGTAGTTTACCTAGACATGCACAAAATGTATTATCATACAATAATATTGTCTCCTCTAGATAAAACTCTTTAGATTACATTTTATGATCATGCTATGCTTTTTGTCCCTACTTATTTATTTTTTGTGTCAAATTCACACTCTGTCTAGTTTATTCCATGTGATTTAGATCTAACAACCTTGCTTAAAGTGAGTCCTGATCTCCCAGTTGCATTATCAATGCAACTCATAGAGTTGGAGCTATATATTCCATAGGCACAACTGCTTCTATTCCATACACCAATTAGAAAAGAGTGAACCCTTTTGCATGCTTATAATTAGTCTTGTCTGCCCATAAGATTGCAATAATTTGATCCTCCCAATCATCTCTTTACACATTACATATTTTGGTAAGCATCTTCTTCAGGACTTTGTTGGATGCTTCTACCTTCCCATTAGCTTAAGGATAATAGGCTGTACTTTTATGGTGCGATGTCATAAAATATTCTATCAGATTCTTGATAGTATTATTTATGAAGTGTGTTCCTCTATCACTAATCAACTTCATAGGACATCTAAATCTCATGATGATGTTTTGTATAAGAATTTGGTTGTATCTGGTGTTATAGCTTGGTGTCTCAACAACTTTTACCCATTTTTTGATAGTAATCTATCACAATTATTATATCTCTAACTTGACATTTATTAGGTGGATTAATATGTCCTACAAATTCAATTCCTCATTGTTTAAATGGTTGAACTTATAACATGGGGTTCAACAACATTTCATCCCTTTGATTTAACCTTGTTATACTTTGACAAAAGTCATAGTGCTTTGCAATTCTATGTGCATCCTGGAACAAAGTAGGACACTATAGACCACTTTGTAATATCTTCTTCATAGTAGATTCTCCTATGAAGTGTCCTCTTGTGAATCCCTAATGTGCTTCTTCTATAAATTATGTTCGTTATCTTCTTCGTAGTAGATACTCCTGTGAAGTGTCTTCTTGTGAATCCCTAATTAGCTTCTTCTAGCAATTGTGGTCATTCATGATCTACGCTACTCTGCACAACATATCATCCGTACCCATTTTTTACAAAATCCCATTGTAATATTGAATGGTATGGCTCATGTGACCACCTATTTTTTTATCTTTCTCCACATAATACATAGGAAAACTTCCTTGTTTCAAGAAATTGGTTGTCTTCCATATTTTATAGAATCTTAGAGACTCTAAATAAGTGCAAATTTAGTGACTCGTCTTGAAATTCTCACAGGTCCTCACCATCATTATTTCAACTAAGATGATTTGGTCCCACATTCTCTCTGCCTAGTTTCACATTTATCATAAACTTAAATTCTTGGAATAACATTAGCCACTTGGATATCCTTTCACCTAGCATTGGCTTATTCACTAGATATTGTAGAGCTTGGTGATCTGTAAATAATTCAAATGGTGTTGCTAAGAGGTAATGCTTGAATACACAAGAGCGGATGGGATCCGAGTCATAAAGTAGATGGACTCATAAAGTAGTCGTAAAGTAATGTGAAATTTGAAATATACCCTGTAAAAAATAATTGAAATAAATAAATAGAAGATTTTTTTTTTAATTTTTAATTTAGTATAGAAATAAAAAAAAAATATAGATTATTATATAAATAATATAAAGGATATTAAAAGTCAATTTTCTTTTATTTTCATAAAAAAATTTACAAATTATTATATAAATAAATAAGTTTTTTTTTTCTCTCATTTAAATTTGTAATTTCAGTAGTTAGTTAGTTAGTTATTAAGGTAATCATAGCTTAAATAAATAAACTAGTGATAGACGAGCAAATGCGAGAGATTACTATGTGTGATCCGAGTCAATAATAAAGTGGTGGAATAATTGAAATAAATGGAAAAAGAGGAGAAAAGTGGTGTTGAAGTAAACAACCACATTCCTTGAGTGAGAGAGAGGAAAGACAATGGGAGAAGAGGATGGCAAGGAACAACCACATTCCAAATTGGTATGGCATTCCTTCTCCAAGATTTCTTTAGCATGTATTTGCTATATAGTATTTTCATCACCATATGTTAGCATTTTACAGTTAGATTTTAATACTTCATTTTATATACTACTTATCATGAGTTTATAATGATGTCTTAATAAATTTCTTTGCAATCCTTGAAATTCATGCTTCTAAGTTATTCATAGAACTATGGAATTCACAAGAATTGTTTTAAAGGTAAATACAAATTTCTTTGCAAGTTTTGAAATTTATGATTTTAAGTTCAATTGCTTTGTGTAAGACATGTAAAAGTTCATGACAAAAGGTAAACTAATTTTATAAAGTAAACATAGATTTTTTTTTCCTCTTGAACTACTTATTTTATTATTTTAATAATAAAATTTAATTTGAAATATTAAATGAAAATATGCGATCAAGGTTCTTTACACATATTGAGTAACCAAAATTTTATGGCCCTATTTTTTATTCTAATTAATATATCTTCCATTTTTTCACAATGTTTGACTTTGTCTTCTAAAATTTTAAGTGATTTCTTGCCACCTTCAAGTACAGTCTACAATGCACCATCTACGTAAAAATGTAATTAATAATATCATGAGTTGCATAAATAAATGTAAACTATGCAATTTTAGATACTAAAATCTGGTTTTAAATATTTGACAATGACAAGCTTGACACACATTTATCACACATGACTTGAGCGCATAAATAAGGTCCTAATCCATAATTCTCTCACACTTACATGTTATCTTATGAGTTTGATTCTTTTTTTATGTTGTCACACACCTACAAGAACCTTACGTCTGTTTCAAACTTACTAAATATCCTGCACAAACATTTTCAAACCTTCAATTTAGTTTACTTATAGACATGTCAGTTGCATCAGTTTCGGTCAGTATCGCTAGTCGATAATGACATGATTTGTTCATACTCAAAAATCTCTTAGCAACGATTACTTTCAAAAATCAAACCTTTCCTTAGGGTCAACCCATTTTACTAGTGTGTCAGTGGCATCATAAATTACCCAATAAGACTCATAAATAAACAAATCAAAGTCTCATTTAAAATAGACTTGGCACTTGCACATTGTGAAATCTGCCCTATTCTTTCCAAATTATGAATCTATCACTATGTACATTCATAAGCCAAGTCTAAAGCACACTAAAACCAAGTCAAAGTAATCATTTTCAAGTATCAAAGCCAAATTATTAGCCGCATACATATAGTAAAGGAGCAAAATTACACAATCATACTAGTGGGAGAACTATGTGTAGCTTGATCTCCATCCTCAAAGTATCAAATACATAGGTAATGATCAATCATCAAATGTGATGATTGGGGTCAGTTCAGTGCATTACACTTTACCTTTTTTTGTAGGTTTCTAGTCCTCATAATCACACCTAAGGTTTCAAGGTAAAGGAGATTGATTTTTGGACTTACATATATCATTAGGATTTTAGATCACACATATAAAACATATAGAGATATAACAAGGTGATCATATAGTCATATACCCTTTTTACCTTCAAGTCACCTTTAATTCAAATCTAGCCAACAGATCCAAAATGTGAACATGTAATCAAATCCAGCCATATTTAAGTCGCCCTAGATTTTATTTATCAAATTTATAACCTTTAAGTCAGATTTATATTCAAATTTTGGATGCATCTTTATAGGGTGATGTTAGGGTGTCTCTAGCACAAATGACATCAGTAGGTGATGTTGGGGTGTCTTTGGAAGTGACATTAGGGTGTCTTTAGAGGTGATGTTGGGGTGTATTTAGAGGTGATATTAGGGGTCTCTATGAGGTGACATTGGGGTGTCTTTGGAGGTGATGTTGGGATCCTCTATGAGGTGATGTTGGGGTGTATTTAATTAAAAATTAAGTTTCATCACTAAGGGTTGATGTTGGGGTGTCCCTAAAGGTGACTTTATTGGCATCTTTAATGTGACTTTAATTCTAGCATAAGATATTAAACAAGATGCATCTCTGGATTGGTTGAACTACACAAAGACATAGACTTAAAGGGTTATATGAAAGTATATTTATAAAATAAACATTTTTCTTATTCTTTAAGTTTTTTTCATAAATATACTTTCAAGATGTTTGAGAGTGGTTTAGGACCTCTAAGAGTTATAACAAAATTATAGGTTTTTATGTTTCCTTCATATTTCAAGATTTTAGAGTTTTAGGATTTTAGGGTATCAATATTTTAGGGATTATAACAAATAATGACTAAAATGAGATAATTGTGACTAATAATGACAAATCAAGGCCTCAATTAAAGCATAGCTAGATAAATGAAGTCCTAAAATAAAGCATCTAATTCTAAATGGGGCTCAATTGGCCCCAATTACATATTATATTGAACCAATGTAATGAAATTACATAGATAAATAACACCAATAAAAATATCAATAACATATTGAAAATAATATATCACAATGATAAAAGCAAAATAAGTAAATACACATTTAAAGTTGACAACAAAGCATAATAAGTTTGATAAGTAAGACTGGGCCACTTCAAGGGGAAAATGTCCACAACCATGCAATAAAAACAAAATTCTTAATATGATCCCCAATTACTAACTACTACATCCTATATATACTTTGTTTAAGTCGTGCTTACTCCATAGGTCGATCCTACTAACAATATGAGAACATATAGAAGTGTGGCAAGATAAGGTAAAAGGTAATGTATGCCACAAGTCGACCATGCATATCTCTAGATAAACTATAGGCTAAGGGTATAGCATGGCCCTCCCATTCAAAAAAATGTTGCCCTCGACATTGAATTAATCTGGATGTTTCTATAAGAATGCTTCATCCTCTCATGTTTTACCCTTGTTAATCAAATTCTTCCACTTGATCAAATACTTCTTAATCTCTCTTGTCCATAGACTTTTATTGCATATCTTAAGGATCTGCTTGGGTTATAAAATGACTTTACCTTCCTCATATAGTTTTGGTAAATCAAACTGCACAAAAATTATCTATTCAATTACCTTCTTTAGGCAAGAAACATGAAATGCTATATTTATGCAAGTAGAATGAGGTAGCAACAACCTGTATATGATAAAGCCAATTTCTTACAAGATTTGATAAGGGTCATAATAATTAGAAGAAATTTTTTATTCCTTTTTTTTGCTTCAGGGGCATTTTATTAAATGGTTTTAGGTGTATAAAGATCGAATCACCCACTATAAAATACCTCTTATTATGGTGTTGATTTGTTTGTTATTTTATTCGATTTTGTGTCATTACTAAATTCTCTTTTAATCTAACTAGTACCTCTTATTGGTGTTGACTGTGTTATTCAACACCTAAAACCTTTTGGTAGTGCCCTCAAAGATGAGGTGATGGATGGGGGCTAGTATCCATATAGTACCACAAATGGAAACATTTTGGAAGATGATGCAGAAGTATCCAAGGGTTTGTGCAATCTTGCATCAACCAAAATAAGAATGGGGTGTGTTTGTTTAGGTTTTGGGTTATGTCCTTGTTTGTGTGACCTTGTCAATATTTTATAATTATGTTTCTAAAGTATTCCTTTACCATGGAAAAAGTGTTGAGATCTTTATTTGGCTTTTGTCTATCTATGTTGATTGTTAAGTCATAGACATTGGTCATATTAGATATTCATTTGTGGTAATAATTAGATGATGAAATTTGGTGGCATCATATTACCTAAAAAATAAAAGCTATGTTTCAAATTTTATCCAATTTGGAGTTACAGTGGTAATGTACCATCTATTTATATTAATTTGTGTCATGTGTCTAGTATACAACACTTGGTAAGATGTTTCTATTGTTGCAGTGTGAATTGGATGATGAAATTTTGTTAGATAATATTACCTACAAATTAAAATATGCATGCCAAATTTTAGATTATCTAGAATTACAACCATTACATAATGTTTAATTCTATCAAACTACATCTAAAACACTTGGCAAGATAGTTCTCTTGTTGTGGTAAGATTTGGATATCCAAATTTTTAGATATGGTATTACCTAACATGTGCAACTTAAATAAAAAAAATTAGATCATTTATAGTTACAATAGTAATGTATCATCTATTTTTATTAGTTTACATCATTTGTCTAGTTTGTGACACTTGGAAAGATGGTTCTTTACATACGATAAAAATTAGATTGACAAATTTAGTGAGATGATATAAAATATAGTTATCATTTTTTTTCAAATTTTAGATCAATTAGATAAATAGTGGTAAATTTATGGTATTTTTGATAACTATCATTCAACCTAAAAATGTCACCTAAATACCCGAGAATCAACAATGTGGTTCTTTACCACAATAGCACTTAGGAAGCTAAGATTTTAGGAGGTCCTTGGTGTTTTACTATTATTCATACTTGCAAAATTTATCATTATAATAAGGAATAGAGGTAATATTTTTACAGTGATGTTAACTTGTCTATGCTTTCTGACACATGGAAGGAATTGTTACTAAAAAATTGGCATTTAATCATGAAAATTGAAATATACCAAACTATTGTATATTATGTTGTGGTTAGGAAAGTTGAAGAGATGCCCCATGAAGCTTTATATGTCAAGAGGATATGATATTTAGAGAAGGAAGTAATTTTTGAGAGAGGGACGATTTGTGAAGGAGTAGAATAGAGAGTTGTATCATTTTAGGAGGAACTATATGAGAATCTAGAACGCTTTCATGTAATGTAATAAACCTGTAAAGGAATGTATGAAAGTGTGAGTGTGGGTTTGTTTCTATTTTAATTGTGGATTTTTTTAATATGAATTCAATGAAGATGTCTTAAGTACATCAAGTCTGAGTATGTGTTGAAAGTGTGTCCATGGATAAGTGTCCGGCCCAAGCAACATAGAGATAAGATAGTCCTTAAGTGGATCCCCTCTCTAATGTTTGCATCATTTGGTATCATAGTAAGGTTTTTTAATTGAGGATTGAGTGGTGAATACTCCATATGAGTTACTTACAGGCTATGAAAAAATTTATGTTGAGTGAGTTTCAAGTTGTGAAAAGGAAGCTTGCATCGTAGTGAGGATGAGTTTGTTGCAAGTGTGAGAGAAGTCCTACAAGTGTAGTGCAAGTTTGAGAGGCTCTATTTTAAGTATTTTGTAGGTTGTGAAAGAAAATCATGCTTTTTGAGCTCGGATATGCACACAAAAGAGGAAGAGCACTGTAGGTGGATAACTTAACAAAGATGTTGAAAGGATTCCAAGCAAGATTGGAAATGATTGAGATTGCACAAAGTGGAGATGTTACAATTGTGAATGAAAATTATGAATAATAGATGATGATGGGGTTATTTTACCTACAATAAAGGTTATATGCCTTGGAGAAAGGATCATTTAGAAAATAAAATATACCAACAGAGACCATGGTGAAGGAAAGAGGTAAGTCTATGTGTGATATTGATTTTTTGTGTGGTAAAGAGAGCCTTGGTAATTTCATGAAATGGATAGTGGAGTTAGAAATTTATTTTTAAGAAGAGAATATAGAAGACCCATGAGGTTAAAATTTGCATGCAAGAAGTTATTTGGAGTCAAAATTATGTATTAGAAAGATATCCAGGCAAGGAGACAAAGAAAAGGATAGAATAAGGTGAGGGGATGGGAACATATGGTTTCCAAGTTGTTGGGTTATGTTGTGCACCCAAGAATGCATGTAGAGTGGATGAATAAGATTTAAGTGTTGAGGCTTGAGAGATAAGATAATGAGAATAATATTGCCATGAACATTAATAAGATAAGAAAGTTGTCATGTGTGCCACTCAAGTCTACTTTGAGAAGTAGAAAGGAGAAGGATGTGTATACGGAGAAGACATTTTTCTTGAAAGACAACAAGAGAGTGAGGTTTTCATGTGAGAATCTAAAGTCTATTTTTAAAAACAACAAGGAAAAAAATTATATAAGCCCAAATCATTTTTACATAACAACAAGGAGGAATAATTTTATAAGCAACACTTAGATGATGAAATACTCATGCAAGAGTATATGGATGTGATAGTAGTTGAAGTGGAAGAAGGAGATACATTATTTGATGATGGAAATGAGTTTATGGTACCTTATAAGTGGGAAAAATTAGAGTCATCCTTGGTGAATGAAGGTAATGCATTTATATTTTATATTTTGGAGGGTAGGGTTGAGGACAACCAATCATGGACACATGTAGTGAACTATTTGTTTGAGACGACATTGGACTCATTTATCATACCTTGGGTAATATCTGATTGGATAATTTTGGACACAAATAAATCATAATTCCTAGAGACACCACAAAGAAGATATATTAAGAAAGTTCCAACTTTAATATGCATATTATTAGTTGAAGGAAACTTAATAAAAAGTGGTAAATAGTTCTTATATGGGACAATAACCTAGGGGATGACAGAAGGCAAAAAGGGGGATCCCAAAAATAGGATCCAAAAAAAGATGACCATTGAAAGATAAGACATGATAACTAGGGGGAATAAATGGAAGAAAGAGGAATAGAGGAAATTAACAAAATATTAGAACAAGGGTTAGTGGTAATAAAGAGATTAGAGAAAGTAGAAATTTAAGGAAAATAGGAAAGAAAGGAAGAAAGAGTATGGAAAGAAATTAAAAAATAAATAAAAAATAAGTGTGAGTAAAAGGAAAAGAAAAAGAAAAGTAAAGAAAAGTAAGAAAAATAAAGTAGAGAAAATAAAAGTAAAAATGAAAGAAGGGAAAATTCAGAAAAGAGAAATGGGAAAGATAGAAGAACAAATGATATTAGTAGTAAAGAAGAAACAAGTGAAATAAAAAGTAGCAAAACAAAATATGGAAAGTGAATAAAGAATGAGACAAAGAGAGAAGGCAATCACAACATTGTGTGAGGATGTCTCAAACCAAATGGAAGGAATAGTAGAAGTAGGAAAAGAGAGAAACCAAAATCAAGGATCACATAAAATTTAAAATTAGTGTTAGTGATGCCTAAACTAACCATGGGGATGGTAGGAAGATGGGAATTAGATTAGAAATGGATGCAAGAATCACACATGAAACATGTAAAATTAATAAATTAAACAACCAAGTCACTCAAATCCATGATAAAATCACTAGAGGAAAGACATAGAAGAGAATAGTTGGAAGTGGAAGGCCAAAGAAGATCTTTACCAAATATAAAAACATTAATTTTGACACAATAAGAAAAAAATAAAGATGAAAGCAAGGAAAAATAAGAAAAAGGAAAAAAATATAGAAGAAGAAGGGAGTAATTTAAAATAAAAAGAAGTATATTTATAAAAATCAATACAAAATATAAAAATACAAGTGATAAGATACAATGAATGGGAAACAAAACTAAAAGGAAATAGTATAATAGGCAAAATAGATGATGAATAAAAAAATTAAAAAAGGAAAATTAGTTAAGGATAATGAGGAAGAAGATAAAAATAGTGAAGAAATTGAGATACCCAATGAGATGACCGCCCGACCCTCCCCACCACCTCGCCCACCCCCCCCCCCCCCCCCCCCCCCCCGCCGAATCTAAAAAATAATGTTTTAGGAGATGAACCCCTTGAACCAACTGTCATCCCCCATGCCACTTCAAAACATTGTGGTGTCTCGTGGAGACACCACTCATAGAAAATATAGATATAGGATAAGAATTGCACAATAGCTACACAAAACACAAAAGTTAAGATCTAATAACAAGAGATTTTGAAGAGGTACTAAGAGGAAGATACTTTGATATTCAATTATAGAGAGATACAAAGGAAAAGCATGGGCAAACAACAATACCATACAAAATAATAAAATAAATGAAAGAACAAAAATAATAGGCTACTAATCCATAAACTAGTAACAATCAATCAACAAGTGAAAAACCAAATTCACATCAAAATAAAATGTCTCAAAAAACTAACTCACCAATTTTTTACAAGGATACCAAAGACATGGATGCCTATCTCTTTGCATTTGATGCATACTAGTGAATCCATAATGTAACGGATAATCAAGTGAAGTTATTTGAATTTGTGGGAACACTCAAAGGTGAGACACTAAAATGGTTTATGAAAATTAACCCTACACATATCAAGTCATGGATAGACATACAATATGCATTTAAGAGTGACTTTTACTACCCTGATACCCCCACATAATGGGTGAGTAAGATGAGAGAGCTTATTCAGGGAGACAAAGAATCAGTAAAAGAATTTGACAAACAATTCAAATAAGTAGTAAGGAAACTAATAGAGCCACTAAAAAACTAACAAAAAATAGAGGGTTTTATATCTAGGATATTACCACGTTTAAGAGTTACCATAGATGGTAAATAATTCAAAACATTCACTGAAGCACTGGAGATGGAAAGTATTAGCAAAGGTTCTTGGAAAACCCATCATAATACTAGGATAAAGGGAAAAAAGAGAAGCATACCTAAACCTACTTGCGAGGCTAAGCCTAAGAAGCTATGTGATGTTGGATTGTGCATGGTGAGAACATATTGTACTATGTGAATCTGCAAACAAGGAAAGCAAAAGTAGATCATTTCTTACTAGATATGATATATCTAAAATAAGAATTTATAAATTTGGGTAAAGAGAGAGAAAGGAATGAATACACCTCATTGGGTATGCAAACCAATACAAAACCTATTATGTTGTTGGATTATGCTAAGTGATGCTAGATGTATACTAAACCAATAGTTATATCCATGAATGAATTTGAGTGGTCAATTCCATAAAAGTGGCTCAAAAATGCAAAGGTAGGCCCTTTTGGTCCATCATCACCTACTGAGTGAATGTATATGATCATGCATGTGATAATCAATGTATGTACCATGTGTCCCATCCCTCTAAATAGGTGGCTCAAGAATATAAAGGCTAGCTAGTCCTTTGGATCCATCACTGCTCCATGATGTTAAATTGAATGAAAAAATACCGGTATAAATTAATGTCATATGATATGGATCATGTATCCCATGAATGTGTTGTGATCTGACAATGTTGACTTCGATAGCTGAATGTAAACTAGAAACTAGGCCATTGTTGGCCACTTCAAAAGATTGAGATTGGACTTGTATAGAAGCCCCTCGATAAAATAGAGTCAAGGCTTAGAAAGGCACTCAAGAAGCAAACTTGTATGAAATTTTACTTGAAATTGATGCCAACTACTTGCAGATGGAGTAAGGTACGCAACTGTTGAGAATGTGTAAGAAATGCAATAAACTCAAAAATAGAGAAGGCCCATGTGTCACGCATATTGCCCCCAATAAATGGTGTTTAGAACATAGATTATAAACTAAAAGTTGTATCAATTGTCATGTCTAAACTGGAAATGGAAACTCTCATGGTTCACATAATGCCTCTTATATCTAGATTCTCTAAGCAAAAAAGTGTTGAACAATGCTGATTTTTGAACTAAATTGGATTGAAAAAAATATGACTGAACTCACCTCTCTAACTGATTCTTAAAAACATGAATATTTTACTATTTGGAAAACAATGCTGAAAATTGTACACTTGTGGGTCCAACGCTATAGTCCTAGTTTTGGCACTATTGTCCAGGGCCAAAACTGATAACTGATCTAGATTTTCTGTTGTCTGCCTAGTCTGCTCTACCTATGGTGATGTCTAGATTCTGGGCTGTGTTCTAAAAACTACTTTTTCAACCATTAGGAGCTCTGATCTTTGTGATAAAACCCCTATTTGCTACCCCATTTTTTGAGGGTAGGAATGAATACCCTACAATGACTGCCCTCAGAAGAAGAAGCCCTATAAGTGTGTTAAGTTGTGAAAACATTTGACATAGTATTGATATAGAATATCTAAAGATATAGCAAAAGTTGTAGAGAGAGATTGTTAGATCCACATGGGTATACCTAGATAGATATAACATTGTAATAGCATGTACATGATACTAATTTGGAATTTGAAATGTTAGTTTGTTAGTTGTTAGTGGTATGGAGGGATGGAGCATGATGTACATCATGGCATCCAAAAATCAAGATAAATACATGATTGGAATCATGGCATTACACACAAAGATAAGCAATCAAGCAACAAGCATAAAAAGCAAGAATCAAGAAGCATGTAAGGGTGGCCAAGGGGAAAAATAAGCATGCAAGGCATACAAGTCATGTTCAAATTCCACATGCATAATGAGAATAAGCAAATATTGGCACAAGGGCCATAAGCACATGAAAAGCACACACAAAGGACATTGGAAAATGTCCAAAGGCACACAGATATAGATAGAAGCAAAGGACATTGTAAAATTTCCTAAAACACAAGCAGGAATCAAATACGAACTGGAAAAATGCAAACACATCTAGCTAATCAAAGTGAAGAGTGGAAGCATGCAAAGTACTAGAATGTATACATGCATCTACCTATGGAAAGCAAGAAGAAAGAGTATACAAGATATGTAATACAATACTAATGTGTATGCTATGAAATACAGAAGTGTGATATATGCCAATGAATGTTGATATAATATATGTATAAGTGAGTAAGGAACATACTAAAACAAGATGTCTAGAGTGTGTAGTGTAGGAATGGCATAATCTAGATGGTGTAGTCATATAGAGTATTCCCCCAGTGGGTAGATGTATCGATATGTAGCTAGAATGTAGAAGTAAGATGCCCCCTTGATGGGTGGAGTGAAAAAATCGAGGATATGGGTGCACTACACACACTCAAATAAGATCAAGTGAAGCATGGTAATATAGATAAATCGATAAACAATAGCATAAAACAGCATAATGTAAGTCTAGAATGGTGATTAGCAATGTAAAACATGAATGATGTATACAATTGAAAAGTTTTTTTATTATGAAATATTATTTGAATGTTTTTGTATTTTTGCAATATTTGAGCTATTTACAAATTTTAACAAAAAAACTATGTACAATCAAAGTAAGAAGGAATTTGCTTAAACATGAAATTTGCAAAGGTGCATGATATTCATTAGGTTCTTGAGTTTCTTTCCTTTTAGTGAAGCTAGATAATACACTTTTGGACTAAGCTTTTCAGTAATGATGTATGGCCCAAGCCAATTGGGTTTGAATTTGCCTTTTGTCTCTTCTTTGGCATTAATATTACAAAGGTTTTCTTTTAAAACAAGATCATTGACATTGAATTTTATGGTATGGAATCGTATGTTGTAAGAACATTGTACACATTGTTGGTAGACTCTGAGATGTTCTGATACTTGAATACATTTATGATTTAGTTGTTCTAGTTAGTGTAAACATTTTTTGTGATATTGATCATCAGTGATAATACCCCTGAGAGAGATATGAAGGCATGGAATTTCTAATTCCAATGATACAACTGCTTCGGTGCCATAGATGATTAAAAAAGGAGTGGCTCCTATGTGTGTGCAAATTCTTGTGTGATAAGCCCATAGTGTAAAGACAAGTTGGTTGTTCCAATTGTCACAGTTTTGATTAGAATGTTATTGATGGTTTTGTTAGTAGCTTCTACTTGACCATTGCCTTGTGGATAGTAGGGGGTGGAGAATGTGTGTTTGATTTTATATTTTAGGTAGAATTTATTAACAGACTTGTTTTTAAAAGATGTGCCATTATCAGAAATGATTATTGTAGGTGATACAAAACATGAAATAATATGCATCATGAGAAAACTACAAATGTCTTTGCTTGTGGTAGTTTTGAGGGGAATAACTTCTACCCATTTGGTGAAATTTATTGTGGTTTTGATAATGAACTTATGTCCATCAACTGATTCTGGGTTTATTTTACCAATAAGATCAAATCCCCATAACATAAATGGACAAGGGGAATCAATTGGTTGTAGTTGATGTGATGGTGCATGTTGTAGGTTACTATGTCATTGGCATTTTTCACAGAGTTTTGCATATTGTAAACATTCTTCTTCCATAGTAGGCCAGTAGTATCCTTGTCGAAGTAACTTGTGTGACATGGCTTTTCTGATAAAAAGACCACCACATTCACTATCATGTATTTGTGTAAGAGAAACTTTAATTTCTTTTCAAGCTAAGCATAGGAGTAAATTTCCATCAAAAGATCATTTAAAAATATCACCGCCAATGATTACATATCGAAGAGCTTGCTTTTGTAATTTATGATTTTTAGTTTGAGAAAAAGTTTATGGCATAGTAGATTTGTTTAAGTAGTTATAAATATTGGAGAACTATTTCAGAGTTGCAGAACTGCACATAGTGGCTAAAATAGAGAATTTTATTAAATTGGCATTTCATATTGATGGTAACTATAGTCATTTAATTTTGAAGATTAATTGATCATCATTGATGTCAACAGGGATCAAAGATGTAGCACTTGCCATGGCATTGACGTGGTGGTTATCTTTTCATAGTATGCTACCAATGGAGAAGTGATCAAATTGTGCCACTAAACATTATACCATATTTGTGTATGCCATGAGATGTTCTTTTGTTTGGTATATATTGTTGACTTGGTTGATGACTAGTTTGGAATCACCAAAGACTTGAATGTATTTGATTTGGATTGACTGGGTGGCAAAGAGACCTAATATGAGTGCTTCATACTCTACTGTATTGTTTGCACAAGAAAAACTTAAGTGATATGCGATAGGTACTGTGTGACCAAAAGGGTCGATAAAAATGATGCATGTTATTACACTTGATGCACATCGAGAGCCATTGAAGAACATGGTCCAAGTGTCTGAATGAGTAGAATAGGTGGTAAAATCATCTGGAAACGGGTCATTAATTAGAGTTGTGTCTTGTGGTTGTGTGTTAAGACATTTTAGAAATAAAATGTTGTAGATATTTAGACCGGATCTGTTGTCGACTAATAGTCTTTTTACCCCTACATCATTGATTTTCAGTTGAATATATATAGGTAAACATTGTTCTGTGATGTGTCATGGGGGAAAATCCTCTTTCTCAAATGAAATACACTCTTTTATCCATTGCATTGTATTGAGGATGGAAGCGACATAAGTTGGTTCTATAAAAACATGAATTCTAGTGTTACAAAGGGCTATATACAACACATATTTATAGACATCTAAACATTGAATGAGCTTAATAACTAAGACTGTATCTAGGAGGACACCATTTTGAGTGACAAATCTATGGCCATGGGTGTAACCAATCTGCCTATACTTGTAAACTTGGGTGATAGCATGGATCACGTGATCTACTATAGGCATAGAGCTAGTAGTAGGTGTGGGATGTGTACTAGATATACCAAGTGTGTAGGAAGGAAGGAGAGATGTAAACCCTAGTGTTTGCTTATGTATAGTGGTGAGAGGAAAGGACTCAAGAGTGACCAATGAATTGCATGTGGCTATGTAGAGATCATAAAGATGAAATGCTATGCATGAGATTAGATCTATGAATGGTATAACATTATATGTAGAAAGCTCTTTCCATATGAGAGAGATAAAGTAGTATATAGAAAATATAGATTGATATAAAAAATCAAAAAAGAGTGTGACATGTGTTATGATATCTCTAATGTACTTAACATAATAAATGTGACACTTGGAAAATAGAAAGCCAAAGAGAGCAAGTGTGCATTGATGTAGGAGTGAATAAATAAATTTGGTATTTATTATAACATTTCGAATGAGATTAGTATGATAAAATTGTAAAAATTTCCATGTGAGAAAGAGAGACCAAAGGATAGAGAACATGAATTTTTGCATAAAGGCATATAATTTTTTTGATATGCAACGTGACATTTCAAATGCATTTAGCAAGATAAGTTTGAACAATTTTCCATATGAGTGAAAGAGAATACGTAAAAAGAATTTGGAATCTTGTGCATGTTTAGTAGTGAATTGTGTGATATAATTCCTCATTGTGAAAATTAAGTATGAAATGCAAAGAATGAAACTTTGTACTAACATATGATAGACTTCATCATTCATGTACATGATAGGACCAATAATGGCCTCTTTATTATTTGCAAGAAATGTAATAAACATGTGTAAATAAGTGAGCATCATTTTTGAAATTTGGCTATGGGTGTAAGGTGATACTCAAGAAGCAATGTAGGAACTAGTATATGTAGCTAGGGATTTTTTAGAAATATTATTTGCAAAATACTATGAACTTTTGAATTTGAAATTGATTTTCTGAGCTAAGTATGTAAGATAAAATTCAAAAAATTATGGGAAAGTATTTGATTTAATGGGACCTAGTAGATGCAACTAGGGTTTTGAGACAAATAAATTTAATGATATTACTATGAATTTTTGAAATTTGAAGTGATTTTTTGATTTTAATATTCAATCAAAATTTTAAAAATATAAGTGGAATATTACTAGAAAATTATTGGGAATTAATTGATGCAACTAGGGTTTTGGATGAATTTTTTTCAAAATTAATGTAATAATTTGAAATTTTTGCGATGAATTTTTAGAATTTAACTTGAAATTTTTTTTAAATATTTCTAAAATTAGCAATATATTTTTCCTAGTGTTTTGAAAGTGTTTGTATGCAAATAAGACCTAGTATGTGGAAACTAGGGTTTAAGTGAATTTATCAAAAAATTCCACTTAATTTATAGTTTTTTTAATTTTTAAATCTAGGAAAAATCAAGAAAATATTGCAAAAAATAGAAATAATTAGCTCTAGTGTTTTTGTGAAAAATTTCAAAGTAAGTTAGGTTCACCAAATGTTTTACTGAATTTGGCAAACTAAATGGATAATTTATTAAATTGTAAAGAGGTCTAGATTAAGGGGAAAATCAGTAAATAAGATGTGCCCTAATTAACCTATTGATTTATTGAATCTAGAAGTACTTAATTTTTAAAAATAGCAAACAAGGGGAAAGAAAGTAAAACTTAGCTAATTTTGGACTGAGATGGAGGAAACAGAGACTAAAAATTGCTAAGCTAATTAGGTAGCCTATCAGAAATAGGACTCAAAAGTCTATTTTTTACCTAGATAGAAGTGCCAAAAATGGGACACAAGGGGGTTTGGTGTTGTAGTACTGATCTTAGCACTGTAGTCCTGAGGGTGTGAGCTTTTTGGGTTTTATTTGTCTGCTCTGAGAGACCTTGTGCCTGAAATATCAAGATCTGATTGTTTACGAAGCTCACTGTAGAATTGATTTTATGTTCAAAATTCTTAGTTCTTCTTCATGTTTGATAGGTGATCTTGAATCCAACTGAAAAAATGGGTTAGTGTGTAATATGCAATGAAAGTGTGATCATTCCCCATGTGTGGGCACGTTGCCTACATACCAATACTCTGAAGAGGAATCAAGGCCAATGTAGTTCTCCCAATTTGAATGTGTGTGGTGTAATCCTATGTATGAAATGTAAGTGTATGCAAAATTTGACAAGCTTGAGATGACTCATGACTGGTGCAAAAGCTTAGATAGGCTGGAAATAACAATGGTTGGTTGTATGTGGAGAATAAGAAGGTTTATTTTAGTTTGCTTCAATATATTTGTAGCTTATGTCTTTGAATGATTGCCAACCCTTCTAAATGACCTTTGAATGAGATTTTATAGGGAAACTACTGATCTTGGGTTAGATGAACTTGCATTAGGCTGATAAGGGAAAAGATAAGGATTCAAAAAAAATTGACCATTTGAACCTATTTTGCAATTGGACAACAGTGTCAGAAAGTGGACACCCTAAGCCCCAGTGCTATAGTCTTAGTTTTAGCGCTATTGTTTAGGAGGAAACGGACTTGGGTGATAGGTATATGCTTAGGAGAAGAGTCTGGGATAGCATGAGCTAAATCTAGAAGGTTGTGTATGATCGAGAAATAATGAAAACATGCCTAAGTGATTTTTGCAAGCGAATAGGAGAGACCTATGGTTAGGGTGTCACAATTCATGCTCAAGTTGTACAATTTTGCATTTTATATGACTACATAAAACAATAGTCATTAAAAAGGTTAGTGGAGGCAAGATATTCATAGAGGCTATGAGTGAAACCTATTTTGATGTTGGAATAGGTTTCCTTAGAAATCATGGAAGTATCACTAACATCCTGATATTGATCTCTAAGCTATTTATATCCAATGCCACGATATTATTTATTTGTACATGGTTGTATGGGTTCCCTTATTCCTTTTTTATGAGGTCATATCAATTTGATTGTGTAATTCATGATTTGACACATTCTGTTTGCTATAGGATAGTCTTTGATTTGGAAACAAGAGGCTAAAATGGCATCATACAACTAAGAGTCATTGGAGCTCTCAATCATTTCATTAGCAAAGAAGCCTACTTTGACAAAAGTGGTTTTTCCAAACTGATAGGATGGTTGTTCCTTATTTTTGCTCATGGTAGCCCTACTACAAATTTTAAAAGATATGGGAAATTTACCCACATAGAAGGCATATTGAATTTCATACTCTCCCAAGCCCTTGTCAATGACCTTGAAATGGGATTTTGAAGGTGGAAATTTGGATGTGGATGGGAGTTCATCTAGGTGTGTGTAAGAAGAATATTTTAGATATTTTGGGGGTGTGTCTATGTCCACTTCAAAAGCATCTTCATTGATAGGATAGTAGTTCATTTTTTGGTGTAACTGACAACACAACAAAATGACAAACTAACATTCATCAAGTAGGACTATAACTGAAATAGTGACCCACATATATACATCAAAGACACATTGTAAGTAGTCTTGGGGAATTCTATTTTCTTGGCACCACTATGTGATTATGATAGAAAGGTTCCTAATATAGGTTTACACAAGGTTCACTTGGGAAGACCTCATTATACCTTTTGTTATATGAGGCCCATATCCTTGAGACAAGGTTGTTGTTGAAGGCCTCGATATTGGTAGATAACCACCCCATTTCACATAAATTGGGTAAAACTAAAATTTTTCTTAGCCAATGACTATAACAAATCCTTAGAATTTGTATAGCCTATAAAAACATGGGTTTTGGATAATTATTGGTGATTAATTCTAAGTCATATACCCCTAATAAAAATAAAATAAAAATAATAGTTGTTTATGATTTCCAAGGTTACATTTGGAGGCAAGGAAAGAGCATATGTAGACTAGGCTTTGGGAGGGGAGGAATACAAGCATATGAGTCATTTTTTATTCTCACTATCACCTTTTAGTACAAGACAATAGCATATGCAAACTTAGTTACACACACAAAGAGCAGAAAATAAATACAAAAGCAATAAATTAACTTTAAGATTAAAAGATTATGTTTTAAGATTTTTAGTTTTCAGTCTTTGATAATCAAGGTTGTAAAATAGATGTTAGTAGTTTTATTTTATCCTTTTTAAAGTCATCCCTACATGTTAGAAATACAAAAATACAAACCTTGAAACACAATACATAAACATTGTTTGTTGGAGCAGAAACACCATTTGTTAGTATGAAAATGCTAAAGTTTAGAAAAATCAAACAACAAAAATGTTAAAAATCAGAATAGAAACATTGTTTCTCAATATGAAAATATCATTTATTAGAAAACAAACTCCTTTTAACATAAATTAAAGTATAAAATAGAAACACTACTACCTCACATGGAAATGTCAAAGATCAAGGTAGAAACGTCAATGTTTAGAGACACCTGCACATAGACAGAAATGCTAAAGAGTGATACGAAAATGTTGTTTCCTAGGATATAAATGTTGAAACTGAGTACAGAAACATCAATTGTCAAAAAATGAAAAAAGAGATGAAAAACCAAAAAATAATTAGAATTTAAAGATAAACAACTAGCAACCTAGATCCAAATTATTCTAAAACCAATGAAACAACAGAATCAATTAGCAATCTTCTTCAAAACAAGTAAAAATCCATTAAAAAATAAAATGAGTCCCACTAGATGTGCCAAATGTATGTGTGCTATGATATAAATCCTATGATAGAAACCAAATAACAAGTGCCTAATTCATACTTTAAATATAAAAACACCTCCAATTGAGTAAATAAAAGAGAGTAAAACACATATACCTTCACCTACCAATGAAAATCCTCTTTCATTGACGTAGTTGTGCTCATGATTAATTTATTTATGGTTGGTCAAAACTTGTATAAGATCCTAATAATGTTTCGATAGAGTATGTTTGATTATGTTGGTGTTTTGTCAATGATGTCTCCAAGGTGACCAAGGATGTTGATGAGGTTTCATGTGTTTAAAATGACAATGACAAAGTGTGCTTCAAGTTCTTGCATAGTTATTCTTTGTTTGATTTGGATAGGCAATTGATGGATGATATTGATGATATGGACATGTTTCATAGACTCTATGGGGAATTCTGATTTCATGAAGTGCTTTTAGAATTGAAATTAACTCATCAGAGCAGTCATATGAGTGTCTAGGTTCAAGTAGTCATCTTGACAGATAAGGCTGAGTAAGCAATTTGATGACATCATATTACACACGTGTGAAAGTTTCAAGATAATTTTGATACATGGATGGATTCCCCTATGAAAGGTGATCATGTGGTTCAAATTTCAGGTCATGAGGTTGTTCGTAGAAAAAGTTATTAAGGTGTGAATTTGGACTTCCAAGCAGATTGCATTGGTTCCCATAATGTTAAAAAATATGCCTTTCAATGGTTTAATTTAGGAAACAAACCTTCAAATTGCTCAAGCATGCAATGGGCACTACACTTGTTTTAGATATGTTTGACTTCTCTAAATCATTTATCATTGAAATTGATGCCTCTAGAAGTGGCATTGGAGCCATTCTAATGTAGGATAGTTGGCCTCTCACATTCACCACTAAGGGACTTACATGGAAAAAGTTTACTCATTCCACATATGAGAAAGAGATGCTAGTTATACTTCATGCCATCAACAAGTGGTGCCCATAACTAGTCAAGATGCACTTCTACATCAAAAATAATCACCATAGCCTCAAGTACTTCTTAGAGCAAAGAGTCTCTTCACCTGAGCAATAAAAATGGGTAACCAAATTAATGGGCTATGACTATGAGATTACCTACAACAAGGGTAAAGACAATGTTGTCACAAATGCATTGTCTTACAATTATGAATAACATACAACCTTGTGTTGTGTGTGTTATCCTTTCCCATGCCAGATTGGGTGCATCAATCATAATACGAATGGTCCCATGACACCCAAATTTAGCAACTCATTCAATAAGTGACCACTAACCTTTTCTCTCGACAAAATTACTCTTCGGATGGTCCCTATATAAGACACAAAGCATATTTGGTACTAGCACCCCAATCAACACTGAGATAAATAATTCTATTCAAACTACATATCTCTCCATCAGTGAGCCACTTAAGGTTTTTTGAAAACATGCGAAAGGATTGCTGAATTTTTTTCTAGGAAGGCACTAAACATGACATCAAACATTTGTGGTAGAATGTGAAATGTGCCAATGCAACAAAGAGGAAATTGTCACCACCCCAGGAATGGTCCAACCCTTGCCTATCCCTACTAGGGTATGGTCAAATATTTCCATAAACTTTGTTGAGGGACGACCCAAGTCAAGTAGGAAACCAATAATTCTCATGGTGGTGGATTGGCTCTCCAAGTATGCCCATTTTTTCACCCTCAACCATCCTTTTACTGCCTCCATTGCTACTCAAACCTTTCAAGATTAGATCTACCACCTCCATGGGATACCTACCTCAATTGTGTGTGACCATGATTCCAATTTTACTAGTCATTTATGGAAGGAATCTTTCCATGTCTATGGTACCCAACTTATAATGATTTTTGCCTACCATCTACAAACTAAACCATGCCAAATATAAATTCTCAACAAATGCTTGGAGACCTCTCAACATTGTTTAGCCTCAAATCAATACACTCACTGGGTCAAATGGTTACCACTTGTTGAATGGTGGTACAACACTACATACCACATTGCCACCAAGATGACCCCATATAAGGTCGTTTATGGTTAGCCACCACCTTCTCTTCAAACATACTTTCTATGTAGCTCCAATGTACATGGAGTTGATGTCACACTCCACATGTGCAATTATCTGTCAAACTCTCAAAGATAACCTCCGTCTAGCATAGAACCACTAAATCAACAAGTCGATCAACACCACTTAGAATCTGATTTTGATGTTGGTGACATGGTTTTTTCCAGCTCCAATCTTATAACCAATCCTCTTTTGACGTTGAAGGGTCATCAAAAACTTCCACCAAAGTTTTATGGTCTTTATAAAGTGTTTTCCAAGATTGGTCCCGTAGCATATAAATTAAAGTTTCCCTCCTCCAAAATCCATCCAGTTTTATATGTATCATGTTTGAAGAAGGTTATTAATTTACATGTTGTATGAAGGAACACAACACCTCATTTTTTATCGTCACTTGCATTAAAAATATTATATTAATGTTGCTTAATGTTTTGTATGTAAAAAGTTAGACATGGTCAACAGTCATAAATTTTAAATGGAATACACTTACCATTTTACATTCTTTCACTTGACAAAATCTCACTTTTCTAAAAACATAAAATTACACCCTTTGTGACATAACTTTTATCTTTGTAGCAACTCCTAATATTATCTTATTGAAAATATTAAGCTAGCACTTAAAGAATTAGCATAAACCTAACAAGTATGCTTACCCATCGATGAAAAAAGAAATCATTGGATCCTCTAATATTCACCATTATGCGAACATTTCTTTGGCAACATATCAATCTCACCAAGTCAAGTCAAGTCAAGTCAAGTGGCGTGAATAAATGGGCAATGGCAAGAAACGAAAGAAATATTGCCTTCACATGACTTGACAAATTATAGGCAGAAAGGTTTATCAATTCTTCCCTCACACGGCTTGACCATCTCACCAGGTCAAGTCAAGTGACGTGAAGAAACAAGAGAAATATTGTAGTCCAAGTGAAGTGAAGTGCATGAAATGAATATTGTACAGTTGATGTGAAGGAGCAGCTCTTTTTTCTTTTGTTTGGTCTTATGGGCCATGTTTTTCGTGGAATTTTCCATGGGAATCTTTTATTTTTAATAATGCAAGATGTCGACATATGACGCAGAAAATGAATGAAAGCTCGCGTCTGATGTACTTATGGTCCATGGCATGAAAGTTGTTCCCATGTCTTATCACCGTCCAATGTTTGTCTGATTATATGTATTCTCTCTTCCAAGCATTTAAGCCATGAAAACAATTGCAGGCTTTGGCTTTGACTACTTTGTCCAACACACATTTATTGTGGAACACAAGCACGACCCTGTAGATATACACTGATATATACACGTGGTCCAGAATAGACCTGGTGGAGGCAAAATAATGGTGAGGATCGAGCTAATGACATATATACATCCAATGAATGAACGGTATGGATCACGTTCCGATTCTTGGAATTTTACTCGTGTTTCTTTCTTTACCAAGAATTTTATATTTTATATAAGTGTTATGAAATGACGATTAGTTTTATGATCACTAAATGGTTACTAGTTGTATACCTTCTAGAGTTTGGACCATATTAAATATACTTTGAAGGGGTACTTCATTTATATGTGGAAAAGTTTATAAAGTTGGCATGTTTGTTGTCGATTGTCCAATCACATTTTAGTGTGGTGACATTAAATGTTCGCATGTTCACTCATTATTAACATTACTATCAAAACATATCATTATATTTACTATTAATAAAACATAATAAAAATATAAAATAGTTATAATAATAAAGCCATTTGTTATTATGAATATTTCAAATTCTTTATCGATGAGAAAATATGTCTCAAAAAAAAACTGTTAATCACACATGACAATCTAGAGATCACAAGGTTACATAAAAAATACAAATCTTCAGTTACATTCTGCAACCCCAAAAGGAGGTGGAGGTGGATAATCTTTGGGAGGTTGGGCGCTCCATATGAAATGTTCAACGAAAGGACGATTGGGCACCACCCAATCATCTTAACTAGTTTCAGGGGCGTAAAGGAACAACAATGCCCCAAAAAGAAAGAGGTGAAACAAAGCTACCAATTCAACCGCCCCTGCACAGGGGAGCTTCATCATGGGGGTCATACATTGACAAATATTTGCAATATTGGTCACAATAAATGGGATAATCAAGTTTTTACAACCTTATGGGTGTATCAAACCACATACAAAAGATTGAACAACAGCACACCTTTTAATCTTGACTTTGGCACTGAAGCAGTTCCACTAGTGGAGTTCCTTATTCCCTCTTTATATATTGTGCTGATCTAGACAACACTTCAGGGAATGATCCGGGTGACAATTCGGGCAACGATCCTACCACAATTGGTGGCAGAACTTTCGGGAGCCATAACTTTTGCACCATAGCTCCATTTGACTCCCCGTTTGAACCGTTGGAAAGCTAAGAATGAGGGGAACACCATGAGATGGAACCAAGATTTTCTAGGTGGGTTTTGACCCCCTAAAACCAAATGAAAGTACCCCAAATTTTAATTTTAGTAGTGCAGTCTAAAAATAGTAAGTTTCTAAAAATAGTAATTTTTTGAATTTTGTATTATTGTAATTCGTAGAAGTCAAACCATTTCATCTCCCTTGATATTAGTGACCTTCCACATCCTCCTCCTACCTTCAAAAATAAGTATAAATAGATATGTAGCCTGAAAAGGAAGACACACATCTCTTTCCAGAGATAGGCATATGTTGTATCTGTAATTTTGAGCAATAAAACATCTCTTCTCAGAGATAACATTATTATTTGTGTGTTCTTGAAATATTATTATACCAAGACTTTCAAGTTTTGGATCATGTGCACATTAGAATATTATATGATGAAGAATCTCTAAAAGTGCGCTAAGAAGTTTTATTACAGCTACATGAAACACACTTTCTTGCACATTGGAGACAAGGATTTGAAAAGTGGAAGTAATTCATGAAGAGGAAGAGTATGAGGGTGCACAAGAACATCCTATTTTTATATTGAAAGAAGTTTCTAGTGAATACATTGCACAAGAAGAAATCCTAGCATAGTGAGTAGAAGAGACATACATCGGGAAGAAACCAATGATGGTGTGCATGAGTACGAAGAAGGCTACAACACCACATCCACCCCCTATTTTAATTGAAGAAATGCAATACCCCAAGTCAGTTGTGCACACTGATAATTAGGATTCTAAGGTTTTCCCTTATCAAGTGTTTGACTATAATCACTGTTAACCTAAAAATGAGGGAGACTTGCAATGTGACTATAAGGTTGAGCACTAGAACATTAAGAATGAGGTCACTTATGAACTCATGGTATTCAAAATGCTAACTGATGTTAGAGTATTCTAGCTTTACCATTTGCCTTATTTTGGGAAGCCCATGGAAGCGGTGAGATTTTTGGTCTCACTTATGCACGAAGACTATTTTTACTTTGCAGGGTGCAGGATGTGAATCACTACCCAACGGATCAGCAAGGTAATAGGGTTACAATGTTTGGGCATTAACTTTAATGTGGATCTGGAGGACCAAGAGGCAATTGAAAAGATGGTGGTGGCATTAAAATACAAAAAGGAGGGCCATGCCATGTACATTTATAGCCTACAAGATCTCACCATTTGGGTAGTTATGCATTTGGCTATGACTAAGCTTGAGGGTGTGGACAGATGGAAAGAGGTTCATATGGTGCACCTATATATGGAAAGATAGATGGCCTAGGATAAAAAGTATAATTACTCCCAGTAATTTAATGAAAGGATTGAATCATATGTTGAGAAGGCCCATCACTTGCCCAATCATAAGTTTCGTTGGGGTGCAATACTACTTTTACTGGTGTTTGATGAGTTTGGTGTTCCAAAGTACGCCAGTAAAGAATTGAACTGGGTTTACCTATAAGAGAATAAGTCCCCCATAGAATGGTTCAAATGGTTCATTTACCCAAGTGTCATCACCCCTCCCACAATCTAAAAATTAAAGGATTGCTCTAAGGGATGAAGGAAGCCTTTGGAAATGAATGGTGCATCCCCAAAGAGTTTCCTAAGCAAATGGGACTCAAGCTCAATTTGTTATTATGAAACATTATCCACTCACTTACATTTGGATGGAGTCCATGGATAACTTGTTAGGGTGGCTCAAGTTACCTTTTGCTTTCATTTCTAAGTACTTCAAGAATTCTACAAATCGCATTCTTGATGTGCATAAGGTGCACATTGATGTTGAAAAATTTGACAATGAGACTCATACTCTTCGATAATTATATGTCAACCCATGAAAAAAGGACTATAGGGAAAAGAATGAATCGGATAACACCGATATCAACACACATAATATTCTCATGGGGGACCACATTCATGTGTTGTATTACATGCTAAATACCAAGAAAAAATCTTCAGGAATCCACGAGGCCACTAGAGAAACCCTTCCCCTTCCACCAGAAATAATAGTTGAAAGAAGGAAGTGAAGGAAAGAGAATAGGCTAAGGCATGATGCCACTAGGAGTGCATAAGAGGAGCAACCTAAGTGGTAAAGTACTTCCCCATCACCACCAAGAGACCAAGGGATGTCTGTAGTACATGAACAAGAGGGCCCCAATACCACCCAATAGATATTTGTTCCTTCAGGACAAGAGCATTTTGTATCAAATATTAGGGCATCTGAATAAAGGGCAGGGACTCTTGAGGAAATGCAAGATCGGGAACCTACCCAAAAGGTCCAAAAGGAATCCACCCTTAAGTCAAAGAAGGAATCCTCAGAACATCAAGAATAACCTACCCTTAATGATACACAAGTGTACATTGAGAGTCCCACTGGTGAAGAGGGGGGAGATAGAGGTGCAACCCTAGGCACTGGTGACCAAGATGATATCCCAATTGGCCAATAACAAACTGATCTAAAATTTGAAATAATCAAACGTGGTCCTAACAAGGGAAAAGGTCATGTTGTGGAATTTAAACATCAACAAGAAAATAAGAGTGATAACCTTCCCGTTCATGGTTATCTTTAACAAAACGTCCCTAAAGAAAAATTGTATATGTGGGAATATTTCCCCAAGGAAGAATCCTCCAATCAAACTCAATGCAAACTCTACTTTTACATGGATGTTTATAATGAGGAACACCACTTTGAGATTCTATCAGCTAGCACAAATTTGATGCCGAATGGGGGTGATGTTCCTAAAGTATTTTGGGTACATCCCTGATAGTGTTTACCAGCTCAAGTAGGTGCAACCCTCATTAAACTTCCTCTTGAGGTCACTATAGCAAAAGCACTATGAATTCATTTTTATGTACCGACAAGAATGTAATGCAATGTTGAGACTTGAACATGAATTAGAACAGCTCAAGAGCTAGTAGGAAGCAACAATAGTGTCTTGAGTGAGGACTATAAAACTTTGTAAGATAATTCTACAAAATGAACTTGCACTTACCTATGGGATTCCTATTACAAGTGAAGCTATTGATAAGTTGGAGACCCTAGTAGATTTTTTATTAAATAAATACAAAGACCAAGAGAATCCCCATCATGGAGTAGACTTGGGCCATGGAGTAATTTATTGAGTTCGTTGAGGTCTGTAAGAGCTTTTTGGCCAGAGTGGGTGCCACAGTTCCCATCACCAATGGTTTTTTTGTAAAATTGGTGTGACCCAACAAAGTTTTGGAAGATAGGCTTCAATCGGAGAAACACCAATGCCAACAACTTGTCAAGAATGCTATAATAATAAAGGATAGAGTATAGCATGCAAAAGCGTTCCAGGATGTGGAGGAACTAGAAAATAAGATTAATGCTCACCACTAGGAACTTAATACCAGTTTTGTGGCACTCAGAGAATAGGTTTTCAGAGAATTTAGGTTGTTTGAGGATGTCCACAAGGATGCCACTGCTAAACTTGAAATTTTAATGACTCAAGTGGGTGACTTTCTAGAATAACCCAAGGAGATTAAATGACCAAAGGGCAAGGTTGAGGAAATTACCTCCACACTACAGATTGCCCTCAACCACTGGAAAGAAGTCAAGTGATAGGTTGAGCAAATAGGACCTAAAGTTTTGGAATATAAGGGTCCTGAGGATGGCACATAGTCTAGGATGAACTATTGGCTTAGTGGAGGGTGATGTTGGACCCTAAATTTTATATTGAATTATTTTAAGTATTTTTTGGAAATAGTGCAAAAGATAGAGGTGTGGAAGTGAGATAGGGCATGAGAGAGACATGATGGAGAGAGCCTTGGTAGGGGAGAATCAAGTCGCAAGGAAAAAGGATGTAAAAAACATAGAGGAACCAAAGATGCAAGACTCAAACAATAGTATATGACTTGGACACGGGTATAGAAAGCGGAGATAATTAGGAAGTGGTTCACATGAACATCGAAGGAGAATAGTCAGGCATGAATCTAGAATCAGTTCATGAGAAGATAGGGGCATGATAAAAGATATCTAGCATAGAGAGGGTATATAGGGGAACCGTTTATTGGCAAGTCATCATTTTCATATTAATACTATAATAGAATAGTCGAGGTAAAACCATGTATAGATACCCCCTAGTTTTACTTAGGAAGGTAATTGGTAATTGTAATGTTGAGCTTAGTCATGATATTGATATGTATTGTGACTTGCGTATGGTGATCTTGATATGTAATGAGATAGAACATATGTGTTTCTAAAACACATTTTGTAATCTTGCTATGAAATCAATGATACTACTACTCATTTTCTCAATTTACACCCATCTTTTTCCTTGATGAATAGCTTAAGTATGGAATGAGTGAATTATTAGGATTGGCTATATTATGATGTTTATGGTTAAAACTGTGTCCCTGTTCAATCACCCTAGTATTAAAATCTCAATTCATACACCACCACATGATAGAACCAATGGTAAACAGTCTTAAGTTGTGTGCTTCAGGTGAATGCATGAGATAATTTCTCACATGATATTCCATCGAGCTATCTTGTTGGAATACTTATTCTCATAGGCACGTGACTAGGATAAGTCATGCTAAACCAAAGGAAAAGATCCCAACATCTTCACTCTCAGCAAACTCACTATCAAGGACAAGTTTGTTAGTCTGGTGATTGATGAGTGACTAGACGAATTACATGAAGATCGACTTGTGATCAAGGTATCGCTGGATATGCATCAAGGAAGATGATATTACCAAGATAGTATTTTGAACTCATGATGGCCATTATGATTTTATCATCATGCCCTTTGGCCTCACTAATGCTCCATCAACTTTTTAGGGCGTAATGAACAAGATGTTTCGACCATTTATACATAATTTCATACTAGTTTTCTTTGATGGCATTCTTGTCTATAGCTATAAATGGATGAGCATCTGATATATTTGGACCATACCTTTCGAGTCCTTTATAATAACCACTTATGTTCCAAATGGTCCATGTGTGGTTTTGGACAAAAGGAAATTGAGTATCTTGGACACATCGTCTCTTAGGAAGGTGTCAAAGTGGATCCTAAAAACATTGATGCTATGAAAAAAGGTTTGCACTCAAAACACTCAAGAGCCTTCACAACTTTTTGGACCTTACTAGGTATTATAGAATTTTTTTTATGACTGTGGAATAATTATCACTCCATTAATGACAATGTTAAAAAATATTCCTTTTAGTGGTTTGATGTAGGAAACAAGCCTTCAAAGTGCTCAAGCATGCAATTTCCACTACACATGTTCTAGATATGCCCGACTTCTCTAAACCATTTATCATCAAAATTGATGCCTCTAGAAGTGGCATTGGAACCATTCTAATGTAGAATGGTCAACCTCTCACATTCACCAGCAAGGGACTTACATGGAAAAACTTTGCTCATTCCACATATGAGAAAGAGATGCTAGTTAAACTCCATGCCATCGACAAGTGACACCCATATCTAGTCATGAGGCACTTCTACATCAAAAATAATCACCATAGTCTCAAGTACTTCTTAGAGCAAAGAGTCTCTTCACCTGTGCAATAAAAATGGGTAACCAAAATAATGGGCTATGACTATGAGATTACATACAACAAGGGTAAAGACAATGTTGTCACAAATGTGTTGTCTTACAAGTATGAATAACAAACAACCTTGTGTTGTATGTGTTATCCTTTCCCATGATAGATTGGGTACATCAGTCATAATAAGAATGGTCTCATGAGACCCAAATTTAGTAACTCATTCAATAAGTGACCGCTAATCTTGTCTCTTGACACAGTTACTCTTCGGATGGTCACTATATAAGGCACAATGTATATTTGGTATTGTCATCCCAATCAACACTGAGACAAACAATTCTATTTAAACTACATACCTCTCCATCAGCAAGCCACTCAAGTTTTTTTTTAAACCTATGAAAAGATCGCTAATTTTTTTTTTGGGAAAGCACTAAACATGACATCAAACATTTGTGGTAGAATGTGAAATGTGCCAATGCAATAAAGAGGAAATTGTCACCACCCCAGGAATGGTCCAACCCTTGCCTATCCCTACCAGGGTATGGTCAAATATTTCCATGAAATTTTTTGAGGGACTACCCAAGTCAAGTAGGAAATTAATGATTCTCATGGTGGTGGATTGGCTTTCCAAGTATGCCCATTTTTTCACCCTTAGCCATCCTTTTACTGCTTCCATTGTTGCTCAAACCTTTCAAGATTAGATCTATCAACTCCATGGGCTACCTGCCTCAATTGTGTGTGACCGTGATTCCAATTTTACAAGTCACTTATGGAAGGAATCTTTCCACGTCTATGGCACCCAACTTATAATGACTTTTTCCTACCATCTGCAAACTTAACTATTGATGCTTAAAATTGCGCTTGATTCTAATCAACAACAATGGGAAGTTTCAAGCTGTGGGATATTGCGGCTTGAAACAACCTCCAGATTTTAGAGAAGTTGGTCTCTTCTTTTGTATCAAGTGTGGGGAAAAAGGTAGAAAATTAAACAAAAATGCAAATGCAAGAAATGAAATCTAACTATGGCAATGCGCCTGAGTGTAATTTTGATCCTAGTCTTGAGCATAGTGGGACTATATGTAGGATTCATTTACATTTAAGAGAAAACAAGTGCATGATCAATGTAAAAGATTGAAATAATAGAAATAGAGGCTCATAATAGAGGTTTCTTTTTCTGAGATACAGAAAATGTCAACAAAGGCATAGGGTTCAATCTTCTTATAAGAATCTTCCAATCACATAAGAGACGCAGAAACACGTATAGTTATGTAGAACTTCTAACTCAAAAAAATGAGATAAAAGCAAATGACATTCCTAATCACAACTCTATAAAATCTAAAGTCTAGACTACTTTTGCAAATGACTAGATAATATCAACAAAGGCATAGCGTTCAATCTTCTTAATTCTTTCAGCCACATAAAAGGCACAAAAACATGCATAGTTATATCAACTTTACAACTCAAGAAAAATGAGACAAAAGCAAATGATATTACTTAGTCACCAACTCTAGAAAGTCTAAACTATCAAATCCCCCCTCTTCTCTTTTGTATCTTCTTACCTTTTATAGCCTTGGTTTTTACAGATAAAATAGTGTGGTATTCAGTGCATTCAATGCCTTGGATGCATTCTAGTCTTATCACAAAGGGCCATGCTAGGGCGGGGTGGCTGCCCTGACTGTGGCATGTTGATTCATGTCTAGTACCTCTTTTTGTGCCTGAATTTCCTCATTCCATCACCTGCTTAGCCACGTAACTGTCCATTCTCCTTTGCTTACAGGGGACAAATAGATGACCCCTTTTAATGTTTGTAGGCCCCAAAAATCTACCTAGTAAACTGCTCCACCTACCAGAAATAACTCTCACTGAGTTCACCCCTAGATCACTTGCTGAAATAGATACATAGAACACTCTGTCCTATTGAAACGGAAGAGGACACTTAGTCAATTTTTTGAAATTCTCTTTATTGCTTAAAAAGTGCTAGAGATCGACACTTGGTGCTTCTCGCCTAATTTATCGAAGACACGCGACTCTTTCTACTTTCCTTTTAGCTATGATTTAGAATTATTTGGGCACATATTAGACTCCTACGAATGGTAACACTTGGCAGCTTCCATAGACCTTTGAAATAACACCTGAGACCCACCACAATCTTTATTCAGTAATGAAGCTTGAAGATGATCTCTCGAAAGTTGACACATGGCGGCGTCCACTGTTCTCGGAAAAATACGTGGCATATACTGCTTCTCCTACTAGGGGTATGTGGCATCTTTCGCTACTTCTAGGGATGGAGTAGAAAGGGGCTCAGAGAGTGACACCTAGTGGCCTCTGCTGCTCTTTGGCACTTAAACAAAATGAAATGATGCGTTTATGCCTTCCAAAAAGGTAAGTGACCCCTTTGGTTTTTGGGACACTCCCTTGAACTACCTGATGAACCAAAATGGTTCAATGGTTCAACGGTTCAACACTACACACCATTTACATGTTAAATAAGGTATTAAACCAAAAAATGTTGAACCAAGGCATTGAACCTAGGCGTTGAACCGACTGTCTCTCAAATGCCGACACATGGTGACTTTTGCTTTCCTCTGAAAAAGTAGTCCAGGGTCTTCCACGATTGCCACATGGCACTTTTCACTTCTTGCTACTTAGCTTGTTGAAACCTTTATCGAGAAATAGAATGAATGTAGGTGTCGATATGAGATGCGGATGCTGACATGTGATGCTTTCTGCTTAGCTACTATTAGATACGTGGCACATTTCACGGCCCTCTTGAAAGTTGTGAAAAGTGTCTCGGATGACGCTAGTTGGCTAGCTCCATGTTTTGGAAAGTGACACTTGGTGGCTTCTTCTGCCCTTCGATACTTAAACAAAATGAATCAAAAGAAACAAACCCGCACCTTGTTTCAAAACTTATGTCGTCATGATTAAGGTATGCGGGAACAAAACTGTAGTGCGTGACTGAGAATCAAAATGCAACGTAGAGTAAAAATTTACTCTACAGTTACTGGCGACCCCCAGGACTTTTGAGCCTACTCAAAAAGAAAACTCAATCTTCCGCTAGATCTAAATTATGAAATTTATAGCTTTAAAAGAGCCGTCGACATGTGTTTAAAACACTTATTTAAAAAGAAAAGTGGGAAAATAATGAAAAAACAATGTGAGAAAGGGAAATTATTTAACTATAATACATTAGAGACCCAAGTTAATTGAAATGCTTCAAATAGATTCCATTTAAAGGAATCTCTTCATGTTCTCCTTCCATTGACTCTAGCTCGAATGAATTTTTCTGCTTGCATGCACAAATTTTATACAGGCCAGTCCATAATGCTTCAAATTTGGTATGTTGACCCGACTTGGCGGCTCTTGCATCCCATTTCAAAACAATTGAGCCTACTTCAAAATTAGGATTCAAAGTCCTTTTATCAAAATAGTTCTTAACCATTCCCTGATGCTTAATCAATGAATCATGGGCTATATCCCTCTTTTCTTGAACTTCCAAAAGTTATGCGAGTTTGACCTACATGGGGCCATTTACTTCAATTTCAATTTATTTGATCAGCTGGAGAGCAGGGATTTCCAAGCTTAGGGGAATAACAACAGACTTTCCATATACCAATTCATATGGAGACATTTTGATCACCTGCTTAGGCGTGATTCTATCAGCCCATAGTGCTAAATTAAGCACTTTATGCCACTCTTTGTGATGATCAGCCCCTACTCTTTTGATGAGTCTTATCAGGTTCTTGTTGGTTGATTTTGCCAGACCATTACCTTGAGGGTAATAGTTAGATGAATTTTTCAGATATATTCCATGTTTCAAGGCAAAGTCAGATAATTTAGACCCCAAGAATGCTTTAGCATTATCTGAAATTATGGTGTGAGGAGCCCCAAAATGAGTAGTGATACTCCCTAGAAAATCTAGGATCACATTCTCTGTTGCTTCCTTAAGTGGGACTGCCTCGGTCCATCTGGTGAAATAGTCTATGGCAGTTAAAATCCATTTGTGACCCATACTGGACACTGGATTTATCATTCCAATGAAGTCAAGACCCCATGGAGCAAAAGGTTCATCTACAATTATAGGACTAAGGGGCATGGCTGCATTCCTCCTCATCCCCATATAATATTGGCAGGATTGACATTTTTTAACTAGCTGATAACAATCTGCAAATAAAGTAGGCCAGAAATATCCTACCTCACTTATCTTTATGGCTGTGGTCTTTACAGAAAAATTCCCCCCTGATATTCCATGATGCATTTCATGTAGTATTCTCTTAGCTTCAGCCTATTCTACACATCTTAACAATTTTCCATCAGAATTTCTTTTGAAAAGGACCCGTTCAATTAAAACAAAATGAACTCCCTGTATCTTATAATATCTCCTCTTATTTTGAGGGAGTTCTCTCGGATATATCTCATTTTTCATAATACAAATCCTACTTATGACCCAGGATTCTTGATCAACCTCTTGTATTTTTAGCACCGTCTCCATCTCTCCTTCTGAATCTATTTCCTGAGGTAACATCTTTTCAAGCTCTTGAGTTATATATTGGCACAGACCCCTGCCTTTGACTAGCTTGGTGGGTCTGACCTCTACATCATATTCAAGGATCTTAGTGATCCAATTGGCTCTTTTCTCAGTAATTTCTCCCTCCATAATGTATTCTCTGACACTTGGGTGAGCTAAAAGTATCAAAATTTTGTTCCCTAATATCATATGCCTAAATTTCTTGAGGGCTTTTTCCATAAAATTGTACCTGGTCTTTCTTTAGCAAGAGTGTCACTGGTCTTACCAAGCCTAAAAAATTAGATATGAATCTACTGAAAAAATTGATCTTCCCTAAAAAGGACTGAACTGCCTTTTTATTTATTGGAAGAGGTAGGTTCATTATAGCTGTGATTCTCTCGAAATCTATAGAAACTCCTTCTTTAGATACTATATGTCCCAACAATTTGCCCTGAGGTACAACAAAGATGCATTTCTTGGGATTCAATGATATTTCAAAATCCTAACATTTCTTGAAGACAGATTCTAAATGATCCAAATGATCATCAACATTTTTTAAAAATACAGTGAGGTCATCCAGATAGACTAGGATAATCTTATTTATAAGTTCCCCAAAGGCTATATCCATATCTCTTTGAAAGGTGGCTCTTGCATTTGATAGACCAAAAGGCATCTTAGCATATGCAAATGTTCCCCATTTGGTAGTAAAAGTATTTTTGTACTGATCTTCGTCAACCAACCAAATTTGATTATATCTAGAGAAACCATATAGTAAAGAAAACCTCTCTGATCTAGCCATAGTTTGTAGAATTTGTTCCATGGAGGGCAAGGGATAGTGGTATTTCAGAGATGCTCTATTTAGATCTCTAAAATCTACACACAGTCTTACATCTCCATTCTTTTCCTAATTCGTACTAGATTTGATACCCAGGTTGAGTGTTTGATTGGAAATATTATTTTAGAATCTAAAAGTTTCTACAACTCATCTACCAGTAGAGGCTCAATCCTTGGATTTATTGGCCTCTATTTGTGTCTGATGGGTTTAGACCCTTTAGTCAGTTTTATTATGTGCTGAATAATGTCTTTATTGTATCCATGAAGGTCTTCATAGCTCCAAGCTATGACTCTGTCATATCTCTGGCATAATTCAATTAGTCTTTCCTTCTCTTCTTGAGTTGTAGAATTCCCAACTTTTAGCCTTTTCCTGTCACTCACCTCTATTTCAGAATAGTCTGCTTTGTCTGCCTAGAACCTTTTCTTTTCCAGGCTTACATCCTCTGGGTCAAACAAATTTTCTAAGGTTATCAAGCCCTTAGGGAGATTATTAGTCCTCAATTGTATGATTTGATCATCATATGCCTCTTTAATTTTGGTTTGCAAATGATCAACAAACTCATCTGATTGTTGTAAGAATGAAACTACCTAAGCATCATTTTCAAATACTTGCCAATTCTCATCGTTGTCTGGAATAGTTGGCCTCACTATAACTTTTACTGACTCATTGTTAATTAATAAGCTAGTTGCTAGATTAAACTGTGAGCTAATCTGGGCCATCCTATCAGCTTTAGATTTTTGACTTCTAGGGACTATCTCAATATTGAAAGCTTCAAAATCTTCTATCAAATCCCAAATCCTATGTCTGTAGGATCTCATTCTCACATTTTTGGCTGCTGTCTTTTCTCTAATTTGCTTTACTACTAATTCTGAATCTCCTTTCACTTTTAGATTTTTTATTCTTTTTTTTTGCTAACAGGAGCCCATGTACTAAATATTCATACTCATCATCATTATTAGTGCAAGCAAATTAGAAACGGATAGCCCTTAAAATTTTATCACCATTTGGAGCAGTAAGACAAATTCCTAATCCGGCACCATGTTTACTTCTAGCCCCATCAAAATTCAAAGTCCAGATCTCTGAATCTTTAATAGGTGCCTCTTCTCTTATAACATTTGGGATTGCCTGGTCCTCATCAAAAATGATGTATGTGCCCAAACCAGTAGAGTCATAGTTCCCATACGGATCGCTATGCATCATAGCCAACAACTAGTTGTTTTCTTCTTGATCATGCTTAGTCTAGTCACCCAGCTCTTCAACAAAAATCCTTTCTGCCTTATTTAACATAGCATGATTTGCCTCTAATCTTATTGTTGGTTCGTTGGTGATATGGTCTTTAGACAGTGATTCAGATAGAATTTTCATCTTCGAACCGTATCTGGTTCTCAGGATGAGGTGAGACCAGTCAAGAGACATATATCCTCTTATTTTTGTTGTAAAGTCTCTGAATAAACATAAACCAAAAATAGGAGGTATATCTATGACAACCACATCTTGGTTGACAATTATGTTGAGACATGTGTATAATTGTAATGGGAGTTGTTTGATTCTCTCTACGGTTTGTACTATTTTGCCATCTAGCTGCATAACTCCTTTTGCAAGGGGTTCATATTTTATTTTCAAAGCATCAGCTATTTGCTTGGGCATCACTATAGTACTAGCTCCTATATTTATCAATGAATTATGCAAGAGTTTCCTTTCAACTATCAGAGTTAAATAGAAGGGCTCTGGTTTGGATTTACTTACTTGTGCTACATCATTCACAAAGGCTGTTTTCTTCGGAGGAACTGTATCTTTGAGATTTTATTTTCCAGTAGGTCTTTCTTTGGTAATAGCACCTTTGGGAACTGCTTGACCTTGCAGAGCATCTTGTAGCAGTGTCTTCTGTTCAGGAATAGCTAATATATCCCATATTGATACCTAGGCTGGAGTCTTCTTTAATTGATCCACTACATTGATCGGTCCCAAAGACTGAGTTTTTTAGATATAAGGATACCTCATTTTTTCCTAAAACTGGGTAGGAATCTCCTTGTCTTGCACCGGCTGAGGCACTTCTTGTCTAACAACAATGTTTGTTTGCCCTTGAGATGGAGGATTATTCATGACTTGACACTTACAATCTCTGGCTATTCCACCATTCTCCTCTTTGATCTGGTGTAATAATTAGATTGTACCACTGGCCTTTGGGAGGTAGATGCTTCGTTCAAAAAAATTGCTTCTTCATCTTCAGCCCATGAGAACAAAGCATGCTCTAGGGCTATTTCTTCCTCTTGTTGCAAGGACATTCCTTAAATCTAAGCCACTAGAACTAAATTTTGCATACCGAGAGACTGGTAGGCTTGATTGTTACTGGTACTGGCAAACTAACCATTCATTCTTCTCTGCTTAGCCACCTTTTGTTATAGATTACCCCTAGGACAATCTATGGGTGTATGATCATCATTGCAAGGGAAACACCAAGCATTAATATCATCCACATAATTATTTTAACCTAGAACCATCTCCCTATTTGAGTTGGGAGGAATGGTTTGTGAGGGTGTGGGAACTACAACTAATTGATTCGCTGGCTGATGGTTAGTTTGTTTTGGAGGAACCTGATATTGGTTTGGTTGGGATGAAAACCTATTTCCTTGATAGCCTTGATAAGGGGGCTTAGGAAAAGTATTTTTTTGTCTCTTTATATTAATCAACTCATTAGAAAATGTCCTCAAGATATTCTTGATATCATCCATCTCAGATGGCTGAGCAGGGACAGGTTCTTTCATGGATGATGGAGGGTATGTGTACATAGACACAGGGGGTTTACAGCTTTAGGAAATTCTTGAGGTAAGGGCAAGGAAATTTATAGGAACACGGGCATGGGAGGCCTTGGAGGTAACTTTCCAGCATCTATTAAATGATTCTCAGCTCTGACCGCATAGTCATAAGCCCCTGGCAAAGTGTGTCCTCCCAGTGACTGAATCATAATAGATATATCTGAATTCAAAGCCTTGAGATAAAACACTATGGCCATACCAGGTGGTGGCCTAGCTGTAGCAGGGATTCTGTCTCAAGTTTTTTGAAATCTGGTGTTGAAGTCAGTCATGTCCTCTTGTGGTCCTCTTTGAATGCTGATTAACTGCTGTAACAAATAAGACTTATCACCCTTCTCTGCAAATCTTTCAAAGAAAATATCTCCAAGCTGGTCGCATGTAGATATGGTATTTGGGGTCAAAGACCGATACCATTCTAAAGCCTTTCCCTTAAAAGAAGTTGCTAATAACCTTATGGCCACATTTTGCTGTGTGACAACATGTATGGCACAGACATTTGATACATCTTGAAGATGTTCTGCAGGTGTTTTTGAGTCTTGCCCACTAAATTTGGGCAGAGCTTTTAGAGCATTTACTAGGATAGGATCCCAAATGGCTGGTGGTGTTGGGAGGATTAAGGGACTACCAGTATTCCAACTTGCGTAATTTCTTGGGGGTATAGGGGCTCCCATATTTAGTATTGGTACAAATTGGTTAGCTCTTCTCCTTGGACTTGTTACCAGAGGTGGCAAAAGAATACCTGGATTTATAGCAGATTGCGATCTGGTGATTGGTCCACAGCTCTAACTCCTCATAGCTCTCTGGTTCATACGGTCTTGAAAGAAACCTCAAGACTAGTCCCACCGAGCATGAAAAAAACTATTGATGCTTAAAATTGCACTTGATTCTCATCAACAATAATGGGAAGTTTCAAACTATGGGATATTGCGGCTTGAAGCAACCTCCAGATTTTAGAGAAACTGGTCTCTTCTTTTGTATCAAGTGTGGGGAAAAAGGTAGAAAATAAAATAAAAATGAAAATGCAGGAAATGAAACCTAACTATGACAATGCACCTGAGTGTAATTTTAATCCTAATCTTGAGCATAGTGAGACTATATGTAGGATTCATTTACATTTAAGAGCAAACAAGTGCATGATCAATGTAAAAGATTGAAATAATAGAAATAGAGGCTCATAACAGAGGTTTCTTTTTCTGAGATACAAAAAATGTGAACAAAGGCATAGGGTTCAATCTTCTTATAAGAATCTTCCAATCACATAAGAGGCACAAAAACACGTATAGTTATGTAGAACTTCCGACTCAAGAAAATGAGACAAAAGCAAATGACATTTCTAATCACAACTCTAGAAAATCTACAGTCTAGACTACTTTTGCAAATGACCAGATAATATCAACAAAGGCATAGAGTTCAATATTCTTAATTCTTTCAGCCATATAAAAGGCACAAAAACATGCACAATTATATCAACTTTACAACTCAAGAAAAATGAGACAAAAGCAAATGATATTACTTAGTCACCAACTCTAGAAAGTCTAAACTATTGAATCCCCCCCTCTTTTCTTTTGTATCTTCTTCCCTTTTATAGCCTTGGTTTTTACAGATAAAATAGTGTGACATTCAACACATTCAATGCCTTGGATGCATTCTATTATTATCAAAAAGGGCCATGCTGGGGCGGGGTAGCTGCCCTGATTGCGGCATGTCAATTCATGTCTAATACCTCCTTCTGTTCATGAATTTCCTCATTCCATCACCTGCTTAGCTGCGCAACTATCCATTCTCCTCCACTTATAGGGGACAAATAGACGACCCCTTTTAATGTTTGCAGGCCCCAATAATCTACTCAATGAACTGCTCTACCTACCAGAAATAACTCCCATTGAGTTCACCCCTAGCTTGCTTGCTGAAACAGATACACAAAACACTCTGTCCTATTGAAATAGAAGAAGACACTTAGTCAATTTCTTGAAATTCTCCTTATTACCTTAGAAGGCACTGGAGAAAGACACTTGGCTCTTCCCGCCTGATTTATCAAAGACACGCGGCTCTTTCCGCTTTCCTTTTAGCTATGTTGTAGAATTATTTGGGCACATATTAGACTCCTATGGATGGTGACACTTGGCAGCTTCCGTAGACCTCTGAAATAATACTTGGGACCCACCACAATCTTTATTCAGTAATGAAGCTTGAAGATGATCTCTCAGAAGTTGACACATGGCGGCCTTTGCTATTCTCGAGAAGATAGGTGGCATCTACTGCTTCTCCTACTAGGGGTATGTGGCGTCTTCCACTACTTTCAGGGATGGAGTAGAAAGGGGCTCAGAGAGTGACACTTGGTGGCCTCCGCTACTCTTCGACACTTAAACAAAATGAAATGATGCCTTTTTGCCTTCCAAAAAGGTACGTGACCCCTTTGGTTTTTAGGACACTCCCTTGAACTACCTAATGAACCAAAATGGTTCAATGGTTCAATGGTTCAACACTGTGTGCCATTTACATGTTAACTGAGGTATTGAACCAAAAAACATTGAACCAAGGCATTAAACCCAGGCATTGAACTGATAATTTGTTGGATGTCGACACGTGGTGACTTCTGGTTTCCTCTGAAAAAGTAGTCTAGGGTCTTCTGCGACTGCCACCTAGCGCTTTTCGCTTCTTCCTACTACTTAGCTTGTTGAAAACCTTTCTCAAAAAATAGAATGAACGTGGGTGCCGATATGGAACATGGATGCTGAAACGTGATGCATTTCACTTAGCTACTATTGGATACGTGGCACATTCCGTGGCCCTCCTAAAAGTTATGAAAAGTGTCTCAGACGAAGCCAGTTGGTCGGTGTCGTGTTTCAAAAAGTGACACTTGGTGGCTTTTGCTGCCCTTCGATACTTAAACAAAATGAATCAAAAGAAACAAACCCACGCTTTGTTTCAAAACTTTTGCTGCCACGACCAAGGTATGCAGGAACAAAACTGTAGTGCACGATTGAGAATCAGAATGCAACATAGAGTAAAAATTTACTCTACATTAACCATGTCAAACATAAATTGTCAACAAATGCTTGGAGACCTATCTACATTGTTTGCCCTCAAATCAATAAACTCACTGGGTCAAATGGTTACCACTTGTTAAATAGTGGTACACCACTACATACCACACTGCCACCAAGATGATGCCAAATGAGGTCATTTATGGTTAGCCACCGCCTTCTCTTCAAACATACTTTCTATGTAGCCCCAAGGTACATGGAGTTGATGCCACACTCCACACATGTGCAATTATCCTTCAAACTCTCAAAGATAAACTCCATCTAGCATAGAACCACTAAACCAACATGCCGATCAACACCACTTAGAACGAGATTTTGATGTTGCTGACATGGATTTTCTCCATCTCCAACCTTATAACCAGTGTTGTTTGGCATTGAAGGGTCATCAGAAACTTCCATAAGAGTTTTATGGTCTTTATAAAGTGTTTTCCAAGATTGGTCTCATAGCATATAAGTTAAAGTTTCCCTCCTCCAAGATCCATCTAGTTTTCTATGTATCATGTTTGAAGAAGGTTATTGATTCGCATGTTGTATGAAGGAACATAACACCTCATTTTTTTTATCATCACTTGCATTAAAAATATTATATTAATGTTTCGTACACAAAAAGTGAGATGAAGTCAACAGTGAAATTTTTTAAATGAAATACATTTACCAATTTACATTCTTTCACTTGACAAAATCTCACTTTACTAAAAACATAAAATTACACCCTTTATAACGTAACTTTTATCTTTGTATTAATTCCTAATATTATCTTATTAAAAATATTAAATTAGCACAAAGTCATCATTATGTGAACATTTCTTTGACAACATATCAATCTCACCAAGTCAAGTCAAGTGGAAACAAGAAAAATATTACCTTCACACGACTTGACAAATTGTAACATATCTTTATTCTTTGGAACATATCTTTGGAACATAGCAGAAAGGTTTATCATTATTCTTTGGAACATATCTTTGGAACGTATCATTTTTTCCCTCACACAGATTTACCAAGTCAAGTGAAGTGACGTGAAAGAAATGAGAGAAATACTACAGTCCAAGTGAAGTGAAGTGCACGAAATGAATATTGTACAGTTGATGTGAAGCAGCAGCTCTTTTTTCTTTTGTTTGGTCTTATGGGCCATGTTTTTCATGGAATTTTCCATGGGAATATTTTATTTTTAATAATGCAAGATGTCGACATATGACACAGACAAAGAATGAAAGCTTGCATCTGATTTACTTATCGTCCATGTTTGTCTGATTATATGTATTCTCTCTTCCAAGCATTTAAGCCATGAAAACAATTCCAAAATAATGGTGAGGATCGAGCTAATGACATATATACATTCAATGAATGAAAGGTAAGGATCATGCTCCGATTCCTCCGATTACTCTTGTTCTTTCTTTACCAACAATTTTATATTTTTTGTGTTATGAAATGATGATTAGCTTTATGATCACTGAATGGTTATTAGTTGTATACCTTCTAGAGTTTGGATTGTATTAAATATATTTTGAAGGGGTATTTTATTTATATATGGAAAAGTTTATAAAGTTGGTATATTTGTTGTCGATTGATCGATTACATTTTAGTGTGGTGATATCAAATGTCTGTATCTTTACTCACTACTTACATTACTATTAGAATGTATTATTATATTTATTATTAATAAAAAATAATAAAAAAATAAAAATCTTACAACAATAAAATAGTCCATTGATATGAACATATCAAACTCGACGTCGGTGAGAAGACATGGCTCAAAATTAAAAACTACCAACCACACATGATAACTCAGAGATCACAAGGTTACATAAAAAAACATAAAAAACACAAATCTTCAGTGGAGGTGGATAATATTTGGGAGGTTGGGCACTCCAAGTGAAACACTCAATGGAAGGAGGATCGGGCACCACCCAATCATCCTAACTAGTTTTAGGGGGGCACAAAGAAACAATGATGCCCCAACAAGAAGGCAACTAAACAAAACTACCAATTGAACCACCTTTGCATAGGCAAGCTTCATCACGATAGGTCAATGAAAGAGTTCCCATGTGGCTGTAGAGGATTGCTATCACCCCCTTCCCCAAACTGTGAAAGAGTGGAGAAGCAACTACATCCGCCCCTATGCACCATAGGAGGGGAGCCATGGGGTGGTTGGTCTTGGGGGATGCAAGTCATAGTGCAAGGAACACTCTCCAGTGGTTGAGTAGCTCCTACAAGTGTTGAAACTCAAGCGCCACCTTTTAAACTTGAGCTTGGATCTACACAAGAGTTGAAGAGATAACAATCACCTTTTGTCATTAACTAAAAATAGTGAAGATGGTTCTACATTGTTAAAAATCATTGAATTCCTATATTTCTATAGCTAAAATAAAACTATAGCTCTAAATAAGATCTATATAAAAGGAATATAAGCCAACCACTAAGCTTTCTCCCACAAAAAAACCATGTGCCAAGGGGAGTGTTCTAGGTAGACTAGTTGGAAAATATTATGGATCCATTTACAAGGAGGTTGAGATCTTAAACATGTCTAAAATATATATTTGAAGGACTCAGATCTAGAGAAGGCCAAACCTCCAAGATAAGCAATTATAAGTGTAAGAGGCACTCCCCAAGAGGAATGCCTTGATATACCAAACACTAGAGAAAATGTGTGATCTTGAGATCAAGCCTAGCATTCCATATTTTGTTAAGTCTGGGGAGCCAATTTCTAAGTGAAGAATTTAAATTCCAACACCTATTTAACTTGTCCTTCCACCATGCATGTGGAGGTTGTAAACCCATCTTATGAAGTGTGACATCAAACATCAACTCTTGGATACGCAAAATGGAAGGTAAGTCCGTATTCAACAACTTATATTTGTCTTTTAATAAATGCCATGTAATCCAATCTCAATAATATTATAGGGCAGTGTGGGTTGCATTGGTGATGCACACATATCCAACCACCCCTTTATGTCATTTTTATTTGAGATTGTGAGGATTATAGGCCAAAATCAATATATAAACCCTAAACCCTATTTGAACTATGGGCACCTGAGATTACCAAAGTATACCTCAGAAATCAGCACGAGACATCGACCCCTATATCTATATGGTGTTACACTATAGGTAATATGCCTCTATCATGTCACATCTATAGACGAGATACACACACATGAGATGACTTTTATGTGAGTCATGAGCCATGGTTGTTATCTCAAGACAAGAGATAACTAGGTGTTTTGCTTGGGTATTGGGATAACCTTGGTACCCTATTGATTCCAACATTGATGTCTTGTTATGGAAGCGAATCAATATCAGATTAGTTGGTATTGATAAACCAAGTCCCCTGGTTCTCCCATAGATATGGTTGATGTTTTTCACTGGTTAGATGGATGGTCCAATGTCATCATAGTATTCAATTTAACATAGGAGGGGAAAACTAGTATGTTGGGCCACCTGCACTACCACACTAGGCTATATAGTTCTATTTTATGGCATTAGAATATTCAACATGCCCACCACACTAATACAACCATAATTAACAAAACCCATTCAATGACGCCAAATGATCGATACCAACGATCATATCAATAAGTAGGCATTATATATCACATCATGTTACCCACACCTATTCCATTATCCATCACATCAACATCATGTTATGTATAGAGATGATATCAGTCTAGTCTATGATATGGATATGGACTACATCACACACATCATTCATGCCATGCTGGGCATTGTGCACATTAGGTTGTTTTGGTCATACCATACATATTATGTATGTAATGTAATAGCATTGATCATTGATAGACTTGTTTAATGGATACATTGAACTAGATATAGCCGATAACATTGATAGACCTTGGCCCCTATCTCTACTCACTCTAAATCTAAATATATACATCAAGTGGGGATGCTAATATATATTATGCTATTTAAACTATATATTGTATCAGTGCCAATGAAACCGTATATTTATATGGTGGGGGATGGTCATGATTATGTCATTCATTAGAAAAAGGTAGTGTTGCCATATCATTCATTCATGTTTAATACAATTGAATGATCCAATCATATTACACAAGTAATAAGATTCATAATGACTCATTAGCTCAATAGGGCCCTATCATAAATAGATATGGGATATGGATATGGCATTAATTCATTACGACCATATCCATATCTAACGAAGCCCATTAGATTAATTGGTCAACTCATTAGGCCCATGACCTAAATAATGTAGGTTCAAACCCTTCCTCTACCTATTCGATCTAACATAGTGGAGTATTGAATCCACCTCGATCAAATTGAGTTCATTGTCAAGTGCTCTCCCATTGATTACATAGGGGCGATGGTTGAGCCTGTCAAGTTCCCCATAGATAGGGTTTCTGAGTAACCACTATATATAATCTATGTAAGGGAATTATAGCCATATATAATCTATATATAGAGGAAACATGTTGTATTTATATATATAGTCCCCTAAATAGAAAAATAGAAAGGTCCCCCATATATAGATAGGGGCCCCATATATGGATAAGATTCATGCACCCCTCGCCCTCCCCAAATATATATATATGTGTGGGAAAGTGCCCATTTATAGATAGGGGCCCTTGATTAATATAATCAGTTAATTGAGTCTTCATCTATATATATAGGGGGCCTCATTCTCCCCAGATATATATAGGGATGGATGAGTGCCCATAAATATATATAGGACCCTAATTGGTTTACCAATTGATTGCTTGATTGACCCTAAATATATAATGGTTCCCTACCCATATATATTTATTGATATTGAATATATAACATCAGTCATCAATGATTGATGTGCAAGTGATGCACAAACAATTTCAATTCTATTTATATAGGATAAGGCATATATAATACAATGGGCACACTAGTGGGTGGTGGCTATTCCCTCCCTTTCTATATATGGGGCACCCATATATATAGACCAACCATCTATAGTTGAGGCTGAGAGAGAGGGCCTATAATAGATGGGGGACATTCGATTGATGATTAACCCTATATATCTATCTGACGATAGCCCCACATAGATATGGGGGGATAAATTTCCATATCTATAAATATAATAAATTGAGGGGCACACATTATAGGGAGTGATGTGAAAAGTTTCCCTTTTGTTTATATAGGTAATACATAATATATTGATGAATTGAAGGATGAGACAACACTTGATTGATAGCATGAATTGAGGGATGACACTTGATAGATAAAATTTACCATGTGATTAGGAAATTATTGATGGGCACCCATACCAATAAACAAACTGTACTAGAGCTTCTTCTTGCCTCTATATAAATAAGGGAGGAGCTCAATTGATTTAAATTGAAAGGTAAATTGAAATGAGAGGGTTCAAGGTAGAATAGTCGAGTTCAAAACAATCAAGCTCCAAGAATGGCACACAAACCTTACCATCAATGTCCTCAAAATCAATCAACATGATATTTATACAAGTTATAGATATAGTGTTGTTGGTACATTATCTCAAGTAAAAATGAATGAATGTACCTATGCGACTTGGGAGAATGCATGAACATGCCCATGCATGAATTTTGTTGGTTTTAAATGGGTATAGTGTTGTTATATTTCTTTTGGCCTATAATACCCATATAAAGGGGTAGTTGGGTATGTGTGGGTCACCATTCTAACCCATGTTTCACCAATAATACCACTTTGGTTTCATTTCAAAGTGAATTTGGATGATCTCACACACACAAAATATATATATATATATATATATATATATATATATATATATATATATATATATATATATATATATATATATATATATAGTATGTGTGTGTGTGTGTGTGTGTGTGTGTGTGTGTGTGTGTGTGTGTGTGTGTTGTTATATTTATTTTGGCCTATAATACCCATATAAAAGGGTGGTTGGATATGCGTGGGCCACCATTGTAACCCATGTTACACCAATAATACCACTTTGGTTTGATTTCAAAGTGAATTTGGATGATCTCTCACACACAAACATATACATACATACATACATATATATGTGTGTGTGTGTGTGTGTGTGTCTATGCCCTAAATCATATGCATTTATCCTCATCACAAGTGGATATGGTATTGTTGTGAGGATTTTGGCATATGAGGGACTTAATTTCAAGAAGGGGTGGTTAGGGGTTTGTGGGACTAATGCGACTTAAGTTGCCTCAATCACACTATTTTGGATTTAATTTGAAGCAAATTGGGGTGATCATGCATAAATGTGCCTTAAATTATTTATATTTCCCTAGTCATAAGTGGATATAGTGTTGATGTGTCACTTTGGGCCTATAAGGAACTGATCACAAGTAAAATCAACATAAATTAGTGGTTGGATGTGTAAGGGTCGTAATGTAACTTACGATGCCAAAATCAAACATTTTTTTCTTGAATTAGAAGAGAAATGGGGTGATCATGAACAAATGTGCCTAAAATTGTTTGCATTTACCTTGGTCGTAAGTGAATATGGTGTTTTTGTGTCACTTTTGGCATATAAGGGACCTAATCACAAGTAAAATTGCATAAAGGGGTGGTTGGGTGTGTGTGGATCACCAATACAACCTACATTTCCACATGTAAACTACTTTGGCATGAATTCAATCAAAATTTGAGTGGCCACTCATAAATATGGCCCAAATTTTTTTGGACATGGTCATTGGTGTCTTAAGGTGTCATTGATGTCAAAGAGAGCATGTGGTACTAATGTATAAATGACAAAGTGATCAGATTGAGAGCTTGAAGAGATATGGCACATGTATAGGTTGATAAGGAAAAAAAAAGAGGTTTTGAGGCATCCATATATTTCTTGGAGGAGCTCTGGTATGTCTCGTGATTATTTGGAATGAGCAAAATGCATCTTCTAGCTTAAGAGAAGCCAAACCATCACTGCACATCATGAAAGATCCAATAAGTTTGAGCATTTATTTTAGATACACATAAAGTCAATTTTGGTCAAAGGATTATATTGATATGTTGTCTATAGTGCCAAGAAGCTACCTTGAAACTTTGGAGTCTTGAAGTGTTGTCTAGCTCAAGTTATAAAGCTTTAAAGTTGCTATAGCAGACTGTGATGGGATAGAGACCATCAAGTTTAACCATGTCGAAGACTAAGGTCATTGGTCTAAAAGATCCAATGGTGAGTGCTTAATCATAAATATTGATATCAATGGTGCATATGAAGTCAACATGTCAAAGGTTGCATTCACAGGTGACAAGCGTCACAAGATCACTAGTCTGATAGAAGATCAACAATGAGCAGTAGTTGGTACTAACCAAGATCAATGGTGCAGGACAAGTCAAAGAGTGAATAATGCAAATGAGACTACCAAGTGGCACAAGCACATGATAATGTTAATAAAGTGATTAAAAGGCATGTAGGGTGCCAAGTGTCATAATCTTAGGAGTTTTAAGCAAGATCTAACGCTGAGCGCTACAAGATAAAGACTAGGCTACTTAGTAGAGATCGATGGTGTGTATGTGGTTAAGATTGCCAGAAAGCATGAGATGAGGTCAACATGTTCAAGGTTTAACATTTGGATGGTGGAGAACTGAGAGTTAAAGTTTGAGCTACTTATGAAGAATATTGACATTGTGAGTTGAGTGAAGAGCATGAGATCTGTTATAAGTGACCGAGGTCTAATTGTGACCGTTTGGATTGAAATATTTGAATTTAATGAAGGAAAGAATAGTGCTTGGTTTTTGAGCCATAAATTTTGATATATGCAAAATTTGATGTTGAAGTAAAATCAAAGTTGTAGAGGAATTCAAGGTACATCTGGTAATATTAATTTGAAGGTATAAATATTTATACAATCAAATTTATTGAGCTCCAAAATTGACTGTGTTTGTTCATGCTCTGCAAGTAACCCAAGAAGGGTAATTGAGTTGTTTTTTATGGTATTTCAATGTTTTGAGATGAGCTAACTATAAAAGAGTGTTTTAGACTCCATGAGGACCATCTATGTGGATTATGAAGGTTTGATCAGTCATATTCATTATGATCAAAGACTTACAAGGTGACTGTGTGTTCATTCATGGTGACTCTATACAAGAATGTTGTTTGAGTGAATTGAGCTTTAGCAGAAGGGTATTGTGATTGTTTTTCTCACTTAAGGAGGACCTATAGATTGTGTGGCATGGGTCCATGTATTTTAAAGTGCTCATGTGTTCTTAGTTTTCTTAGAAAAGTGTCAAAGAGGTGAATGGGTCTTCATAGGACCTAAAAGGTGACTTAGGCCTATTTGAAAGAGGGTTGTGTTTAAATATGACCCATGTTATATACCTTAATGGTGAAGGCATGTGTTGTGTCTAAAAAATAAGGTTGTGATATTAATAATAATGAAGACTCTATAAAATATGAAACCAAATGTGATGGTTTCTAGGCTTGTTAAATAGACTTGTGTAGCCTTGAGGAAAATGTGTTGAGAGATATATAGAGACTTGTATGAGCTGATCAAATAAAAGGTGTATGCTATGTGAATGAGTTAAGAGTTATTTCATAAAGAGGACTATGTGGATGACCTTTTGGTCATTTATCTATTATGATTATAGAGTTGATATAGGTTTGTGGCTGAAGATGAACAAAGAAGCTTAGAGAGATACAAAAGGGTGCTTTGTTTACCTATGTGAAGTAGGGTTGAGAGAGTGTTGAGGATTGAAGAGAGGTGTTATACATTGTGACTCCATCATATTTGTATTCAATCAAAATTTTGGAGCTGTTGATTTCATAGGTGTTGTGTGGGTACTCAGCATTTAGAGCAAGTGGATGCTTGTTCATACTTAAGGGTGGGTGTTTCTTGTGAAGTGGGTGCTTCAATAAAAGGGTATATTGTTTGTAATCATCTTATAAGATAAATAGTCCATGTGTTTTCAATCTTGAGAGTGGGTTTTATTCCCCATGAGGGTTTCCCATAGGAACTATGTATTGTGTGTTCGATCTTGTGTATGCATTAAATGAATGAGCTCTCTTGTTAATGTTACTTGATCAAGTTGATATATGCTAATTGATTAATAGTCTAAAATATTTGGGATTAAAATTAAATATCTACCATCACTGATTTACCTCCCCTCCAGTGATTGTACCTCCAAAAATTGGTATCAAATTAGGACCTTCATTATAAGTTTAACCACTTGAAAGTGATCCAAGGTACAATATAAACAGTCAATAGATGCAGGGTTTATCTACAAAGAAAGAATCACTATTAAATGGGTCAAACTATGATTTTTAGAGTGCAAGGATGAGGACATACATCATGTCTCTAGGGTTTGATATTTGTTAATCTATCATAGATGGATATACTACACTAGCTACTCTTCTAACTAGTGTTGTTGACAAGAAGTTGAGTGAGAGTAACTCAAAAGTTATGAATGCTATAATCTATGGTCTATTCGAGGTTGAGTTCACCAAAGTGATCCATTGCAAGTTTCCTAAGAAACTTTGGGTCAAATTACAGACTATCTATGAAGGAGACTCAAAGGTAAAATTGGCCAAGTTACAGACCTACCAAAAGCAATTTGAGAGTCTCAAGATGAAGGAAGAAGTCACTATAACATCCTATCTTCTAAAGGTTAATGAAGTAGTAAACATGATCAAAGGTCTTGTATAGATGATTGATGAAGCTACTATAGTTTACAAAGTATTGAGGACCCTTACACTCAAGTTTCATTCAAAGGTTTTTGCTATAGAAGAAATTCATGATCTCACTCAGATGAATATGGATGAACTGCATGGGATTCTTCCTGCCTATGATATGAGACTTGATGAGGACAGACCTCCTAAAAAAGAATTTGCCTTCAAGGTGATTAAGGAGACAAAAGCCAAGAAGATCAAGTTAAGTCTTGAAGATTTTGATCTTAATGAAGATCAACTTGAAGCTCTGATTGCAAGAAAACTGAATGTAGGATTAGGTAAGTATGAAGGAAGACTTCCTTTTAAATATTTTTCATGTGGTAAAGTTGGTCACTTTGCAGCTAGATGTCCTAATAGGGATAAGCCTAGACACAAATAAGCTTCTAAGGAATCAAATGAGGTTGAACACAAGAAATCTAATGGTCCTAACAAGTACATAAAGTTATTTAATAATCAAAATGGAAAGAATGAATCATATAAAGGAAGTAAGAGCCTTTACCATGAAGAAGATAGTAGCTCATGTACAAATAAAGTGACCACATTTGACAATGATGATTCTTTGCATAATGAGGGCAAATAGACATAGTTCATGGCTTTCAATGATGATAAAGGTGAATGTTCCTTAAGTGGAATTTTTTTTGGTAGAGACAACTTAGAGGAAGAAGATGAGAAAGTCACTTTTGAAGACAAACATCTAGACACTGTGGAAGAAATGAAGTTTCTAAAAAAGAAGAACAAAAAACAAGATGTCTTGATCAAATCCTATGAGGAGCAAATTGGACTACTTAAAGGAAGGCTGAGTAATGAAGTCAGGGAGCATGATGAGATCACACAAGAACTTGAAACTCAGGTTTGTACTCTTGATGAAAAAGTAAAGATTAAGAATGAGGAATGCATCATGTATCAAATAGAGATAGAGTCTTTGAAAATAAAACTAAGTCAAGTTATGAGTAGATATACAAATGATGAAAAAGACAAGGAGGACTATGAGACTGAATTGAGGACAACACTTGAAGATCTGAAGATTGTGAAGAAAAATAAAAATAATATGATGTCACAAATCAAGGGCTATGAAGAGTAATTTAGTGTGTTTTAGGCAAGACTGATTAAAGACACCAAGGAGCATGAAGATATAGTCAAGCATTTCAGTTATCAATTGGAAATCCTATCTACAAGCTTGAAAGCTAAAGAAGATGAGTGCTCAAGTTATGTGATTAAAAATGAGTCATTGAAAGTTAAATAAAAGAAAAATTCAAGAGAGGTGAAGTCATTTATGAAGTTTGAAAAGAGCTCTAATGATCTTGATAATATTATGAGTAATAAGAAATATGTTAGTGATAGATATGGTCTTGGATACAAAGAAGAACAAGAGCATGTAACTCAAGACAAGATAAAGGTTGATATGAACATAAACAATCAGACCTTGAAGATCAATCATCTTTCAAGGAAAGAAGGTGTTGGTAGAATGAGGACAAATCAGATTAGACAACCAAATGCCATGAGGTATGCAAAGTTTAAAGGTTACTGTTATACTTGTAATCAATTTGGTCATAGGGATAGAGAGTGTAAAATATCCTCAAAGAATGATTTTACATAGAATTATGAGCAAGACAATGGAAAACATAAATAACATCATTTCTCAAGACAATAAATAAGTTCACAAGGGAATAATGACATCATTTTTTACAAGTGTCAAGGTTTTGGTCATATTATAAAGTTTTGTAATACCCTCATCAGGAGACTAGATGAACATGTAGACACCGACATTGTGTCTACCCTTCGGTCGTCATCCCCCCTTGGCCCCCTTGGTCTATGTCCTAGCACTTGTCCTAGTCCCCTCCATTTTTAAAATTAAAATAAATAAACATTTTAATTTGCTCCCCCTTTCCACCTCACCCATTCCACCTTGGATCCCCTCCTTGGATGCCCCCACCTCTCTCCTAGCCTTTATTGCACAAATCTCCCCTTTATCCTTCCCTCCGCATCCATTTATACCTTCTTCGACCATTTTCCCATGGCCCCTTGACCCGGTAGCATGCAAGAATGGACAGAGGCTAATTTTAGCCTCTATTCCCATTCTTCGGCCGCTGACATCGGTCATTATGCGGCCAACGTCGGCGGTTCTGCCGACATCGGCATCCTTCAAAACCATTTTCTGCAACCGTTCTCTGCCCCCGCAAACAGAACTCTCTTGATGCTTTTGCATTCATATTTTCTTCTCCTCCCCCTCGTACAGTAACACCAGCAGCTACAGGCATCTTGTAGGAACAGCTCTAAGCAATAGCTCCATTTGCAGGTCCTTCAACAGCTTTATTTGCAGGTCCTTCAACAGCTCTGACAACAGGTTTTTCCATTCTTCAATCAGCAATCAACAAGCAAGAGGTAAGCACAGTGTTGTTTTCCATTTTATTTCTTGTTTAATCTATCTATTTAGCTAACCACTGCCAAGACCTTCCCTATCCTTCCCTTGAGAGGCTGAAAGGCCTTCTCAGACCCCTACGTCTCATTCATTCCCCTTTGTGCTTCTGGTTCCCAACCAGTCACTTTCCCAAAAAACATTCTCAGTCCCTCAGACCCAAAACAAATCCCTCAGACCTCCAGGCAATCTCTCAGACCTCTAAATAGACCTCCCTGACCCTCAGATGAGACCACAGTCCATTCTATAGACTAGAAACCAGCCTGTAACCCGACAAGACCCTGTCTAAGACTACTACCCCGGCTGACCTCATCCACTTACCCTATCGACGTCGGCAGCCTAACCGACGTCGGTGACCTTACCTGACCGACGTCGGTGACTGTGCAAAGAAGATTGCTACTAAACAGGTACGCTTTTAATTTTAGTTCTTTCTTTTTGTCTTTTATCATTTATCACTTTCTATTTCTGATTAGCATTTTGTTTTAACAGTGGACTGTCATCCCCCAAGAAGCCTTTGCACTTCTAGGACCAAGCTCTTGCTTGGCAGTCCACCCTTTTGTCATCTAACAGTTTTCGTGTCTTAGTGTTTTCTCTTTCAGGTGTCATCCTCCACAACCAAAGAGGAGTTCTCACAACGTCTAAATTTTGGTGCGCACGTCTACAATCCGGGTACGTACAAACCCTCATCCTTTCTTTAGTTTCTCATCTTTCCTTTCTTGAATGTGAAAAGCGAATCTAGCGTAGAAACATTCTGGCACGCCCGGTGGGACCTTAGGGTCTTCCTTGGGTTCCTTTTCTTTCTGTTCATATAGGTGCATTAGGTTTCTCCCTTTTCACCTCTTTCTTCTCTTCTAAACGACATCATAAGCAGGAATAAAAAGAACTTTTCTTTCTTTTCTTGCATTTCAAACTAGTCAAAAGTCATATTCTTCAACCCTTTCTCAACTTGTTTTCATTCGAACTCACATTTCGACTTGGGCTTAAAACACATTGCATTTCATTTCTACTTGCTTGCATTTCTTAGTCCACACCTAGTAATTAATAAACCACATCATGAATTAAATGTAGTCCACTTGATGTTACACAACCAAACCACTTGCACCAAATCAAACATCAAAACTTATCTGAGACAAGGCCCGACTGGGATTTAATCACCCAGCGGATACCTTACCTGTCTCGACGATCCTACTTGGATTTCATCACCAAGAGGAAAGCCCACTTTGTTCTCTGGCAGAGTCTAATCTCTAGGGAAAGTACATTTTGGCTAAGCGAGACCAGCTTATCACTAGGCTCGTGAAGTGAGGGGAGCTTGCTCCTTAGCACCAGGCCATGTACAGAACCTAACCCAGACTCTTGAGCACCTAAACAAACCAAAAACCATCCATAGACTACCTCTTCTAGGACCCTTCTACAAGCCAACCTCCCCAAACATCACTTTAAGGCATAAGCCAACAGGATTCTAAAAAGATTATTCTTAGGATTTAATGCTTAGGGTTTGCCTGTCTTCACCTTATTTTCTGTCTTTATCTACTTGTTTGAGCTAGTGAGGACATTTTCTTCTTTCCAAAAACTGTCAAATATTCTAAGTTTTTGGAAACCACAGTCACTGACATCGGTTATCTGATCGACGTCGGCAACTTTCTTCACCGGCATCAGTTATCTGACCGACGTCGGCCACCATTGTTATCACCGACATCGGTTTTTCAACCGACGTCTGTCATTGTCACGGTCCTTTTTAAAAATAAAAAAAATAGCAGCCTTAAAACCCACCCCTTTTTCTACCAAAACCCCATTCTGAGTTTCTAAAACTGAAAAAACACAGTTTTTGAAACCTGACCTTTCTTGCCTTGAATGGTTCTGACTTGCAATCAAGCCAAGGCTCTAGTCAACCACGCGAGGCATCAACCACTTCCGTCTACCCCATCCATAACTGGTCCTATAATGGAGTTCCACTCGAAGACTGAAAGAACTCCTACTCACCCAACCCCACCCCAGACTCTTATTGTCCCAAAAGGGGACCAAGATTTTGCATGATTCTTGGACCTCAACGTCAAAGCCTTGCAGCACTATCTCGCGCATAGCCAAATGTGAGACTCCTTAGGCAATCCAATTTATGGAATGCCGACCTCTCTTGTCGAGACTACAGCCATATTAACGGCGTCCGTAGTTCAACCTTTAGACACCCAAGCTATCACCTCAACCAATGACCAGACCTTGACCAACCTTCCAAGTGTGGCCTCTCCCTCCATCTTTGGGCCCACTTCCACTAGGGTTTCGGCCCCTTATCAACCTCAGCCCATTCAACCGCTCTCCACTCCTTTCCAGAATCTGGTTGTCTCTATTCTGCCTACCCTGGCCCCTATCAAAACTAGGGTGGCTACCTATCCATTGGCCCCTGTTACCACAATCCAACCTCCCGTGGCAACATCAAGCCTAGCCATGCCTTCTACCCAACCACCCTTAGTCTCCTCTTCTATCCCTATGACTAGTTATCCCTACATTGCGCCCTTACAGGCACAACCAACTACGTCGTATGCCTCCCCTAGCCTCCTCCAAGCACCCTACAACCTAGGGGGCGCTCCACCCACCAATCCGTCAGCAGATATCATCAAAATGCTGATGGACAAGATGTCTAGCCTAGAGACCTCTGTTTCTGGCTCACGCAATGCCCTCTCATACGAGCAAATTTGCAATGAGCCCATTCATCCTTCTGTCCCGATCAGGGCATATCCCAGATCGTGGGAACTTCTAAAATTTTTTGGTTTTCAAAGCAAGTAAGACCCACAACAACACTTACGGGCATTCAGACATGCCTGTTACCTTATTGCCCATGATGATGTGTTGATTTTATGCACATTTCCTATGTCCCTCTCTGGTGCTGTGCTTGACTGGTACAACTCTCTTGCCAGCCATTCTCTCTTCACGTTCACTCAACTGGCCCAGCTCTTTCTTGATCATTTCTCTATCAACATCACCAAGAAGGTCTCAATCATAGACCTCTATTCTATCTGCCAATTTGAGGATGAATCCATAGCTGATTTCATTGCTCGATGGAGAGGCCTCATCAAAAAACTCTCCTTTTCCTTACCCCAACCCGAGCTTATTGAACTTTTCTCCCAAGCCTATGCTAAGCATATTTCTTCCACCTTACGGGTTCAGACCTTCCGCACCTTTGACGAAGCCTTCACGATGGCCCGCAAGCTTGAATTACGTGCCATCGAGGAGAATAAAGTCAAGTTACAGAGCAAGAATCCCAACTCTAAGACCAATGACTCCTCTTCTTCTAAACCTTCATCATCCAATCCTAAGTCTAAATCTTCAGCTAACGCTGTGGTCGTTAGACCTTCATCCTCTTCACCTTCAACCAATTAGCCTGAGCCATCCACATCTCAGAGCGCCACCCGCCAATTCTAGCAGAGATACGTACAATGACAGTATACTCCTCTCGGAGAATCATACGTGTCTATGCTAGAAAAACTTGTTAAATAGGGGGTTCTCAATCTCCCCCAGATCTGACCACCTCTACAATTTGATCCCTCACGTGCCATCCCTACGTGGTATAGGGAAAATGACTTATGCAACTACCACTGTGTTAAAGGACATGACACAAGAAACTACAAAACCCTTAAAAACATAATCCAAGACATGCTTGAAAAGGGTGACCTTGTCCTAGACAATCCCAATGCACCCCCTAATCAGGGCATCAACATCTTCAAACAACCATTCTCCAATCATCCTCTGACCCAAAACAATGTCCAGACCTTGATTGATGACACTCATGAACACAACATTCAAACAGTCAATACGGTCTCGCCCTTCATCCCCGACCAAACTCAAGAGGTTAGTCCATCTATCAATCCATCACATGTGGATGAATCTCCTTCCCCGATTAGTTCTCCATCAACCTCTCTCATCTTGGAGGATGCTTCGACCTTATTGGCACCACCGGTTTCACCATCCTCCTTCCTGCTGCCTATGGAGGACCCGACCCTTCCTACTCCTCAACCGCAAGTGGAGGGCACAATCATCCCTACCCTTTACCCGCTTGAGAAGCCTCATTCTCCGGTCTCTTCTCCACCCAGGGAAGAACCAGCCTCTCCTTCATCTCCAACCAAAGATGAATCTGTCACGACTTCATCATGCCTCAGGACCGAGACTGCTACACCCATCCCCTCTTCAGCCCCACAACCGTCAACATCTTCTCAAGGACCCAAACCTCATCCAACATCTTCTCAACCATTTTTCCAATTAGTGGAGAAAATCGGACTTCTCCCTTCAAGGAAAGTGGAGCATCAGGGATTATGAGAGCATCTTAAAGCTCTTCAACATGCCCGTGCCCTCTCATCTCATGCTGCCAATCCTCCCATGGCAGAATCTCCTAAGACTCTCAACAAAAACCAGACTTCCACTTCTAAGCCTTCTAAACCTCAACCAACCCTATCAAAACCAAAACCCACATCTACCCCATCAAAACCTATCAAGCCACTTGGCGTTCACCCTGTCTCTACCCTCACTCATCCGCAAGTGAAGGTGGACTTAGACCAGACCTTGACCAATAGTAGTCTTCAACCCAAGTCAAAGAAGACTGCCAGACCACAGAGGCAAACACCTCCTCCCCCGTCACCATTGCCTTCCATTTTGGGCCCCCATCCTTAGACCCTGATCAAAGTCCTTCCCACTCTAACTTCCAATCAAAACTAGTTGCCTCCTCTGCTTCCTTTGCCTACCTCCAGCCTACCCTCTCCCAAAAAGGCAGTTCCTCTCACGAAGAAAGTGCCGTCTCTACCTGTCGCTGCACCATCAACCCAAAAGGTGGTACGAAATCCTCCTCTAACTCTGCCCAAGCAAAAGTCACCAGCATCGCACACATCAATGAGCATGGACCCTTTAGCAGGCTCATACTCTCTGATATTGCATCGACTTTTGCAAACTTCCAGCATAACCCTTCCACCCATCAGGCCCTTCCAACCTCTCGGGTCTAAGCCCTCCTGGTTTGACGATACGAAGATTTGCTTATACCATCGTATGCCAGGACACGATCCCGAGACTTGCTATGCCCTCAAGGCTGTCATTCGCCGCTATATGGAGAAAGACACTCTTCTCCTTGAGGACACTCTCGACCGACCTTCCACACCTTCCCATAGCCCTCCAACCTCTTCGACCACATCAACATCTCATCAGCAGGCCACGACCCCTTCATCTTATTCACCCCCTATCTTTGAAATCAATGCCATCCACATCACCACTAGGTCACAAAAGGACAAGGCAAAAGAAAAAGCCACCATTCTTTGGACCTACCATTTCATCAAGCCACCTCAGCCACCCAAGCCTAAAATTTCTATCCTTGGTGCATCTAAGCCTTCTTCATCTTCCTCTTCAGGGGTGATTCATGACTCCATGTTGAAACAAATTCACCAGACGCCCGTGAAGATGTCCCTTTATGACCTCATCCAAACCTCGCTTCAGCATCGTCAAGCCCTCATCAGAGCCCTGCAGGTATCAGAGGTCCAACTCGAGGACCCCCAACCACTCGCTACCCTTGTCCATTCTTTATCCCTTGTTGCCTCCATTACATTCAGTGATTCTGAGATTCTTACATCCAACATGAAAGACCAAGATGCTGCCCTCTTCATCACTGCCTATGTTGATCGCACACACATCAAATGTGTTATGATTGACGGAGGCGCCAACATCAAAATTATCTCCACCCATGCCTTTGATCAATTGGCTCTTCCCAAGAATTACATATCCAAAACCGATGCAATCTTGTGATCCTTCAATGACACCACTGCCATGACCATTGGCACAGTCATCCTTCACATTCACATTGGCCCACGCACAATCCCAGAGCTCTTCTATATCATTGAAGGATAGTTTCAATATAACATGTTGCTGGGCCGACCCTGGATCTGCACCATGGCCTGTATCCCCTCCACCCTGCACCGTTGTGTGAAATTCGAGCATGACGGGCAAGTCCACACCATTCCTGCCAACCCATCACCTTTCAAAACTTGTAACACAACCTACCATCCAAATGACGTTCTTATTCCTATCAAGTCATCAACCCCGGCACCGCCTCTATCCGTGGAAGCTTCAACCAGTTCACAACCAGCGGTCGCCCTCACCCCTCCTCTTCAAGCGACAACCAAAGACCCCATGGAAGACATCTTCCAATGAATTTTTCTTGGGGAATATCGCTTGTTGGCCTTAGACATGTTCCAAACTCCACAAGAGTATGGACGCCTTCACCACAGCCCCAGTTACGACCATCAGATCAAGATGGTCGTGCCTTATGGTCCTCCTCACCTCTGAACTAACCTTATCTATGGGGGGCTCAATCAAGCTCCTACTGATGGCAATCCTCTCTCTTCACCCCAGCCATTCACATTAGACTTCTCATTTCTTGGCAACCCCCCCTTTGCACACACTTACCTTTACAGGTGTGCATGGAAGGGTTTTGGTTTCAGACGCTATGAGCAAGGCTCCCATCAGCCTATTGAGCCTCTCAACAATGACGATGCCAAGAAATGGTATGGCCTGGGATACCACGACCCCACTCAAGCCCCTGTAGACCTCTGTCTCGAGCCAACCATTGACCAATCTCCTCCAAGCTCGCCCATTTCTCCCCCTTCACCTACGGAGTCGGTGATTTCCATCCCTCCTAAATTTTTCAATGCCTGAATGCTATTCACTTGGGAACCCTGCCCTATCAACTAGGTGGGGTACCCAGGTCTCTCCCTTGCATCTTCTCTCCATCTCATTTATCTAACCCATTAGTCATCTGCACTAGGTGTTAGACATTCTTCCTACCACAAAATGACTGGGGGGAGTTTGACTTTATACCAACTATCCTAACCTCGACCAAACATCAACTGACCTCAACCAAATAGCAATCGATCAGACATTGACCAAACACTCAACCTGACCTTAACCAAACATCGACCAGACATCGACCAAACATCAACCAACCTTGTTAATCATGACCTCGACCAGTCTTGACCAATCAGCGACCATATCAACTGACTTCACATCCAACATCAATCAGCATGTGACCAATATGGAGTGAAGTAAATGAGACAAGTTTTCCCCTAATTGGCTTGGACCTTTCATTATCACGCACAAGTATGGGTTAAGAACTTATTGTCTGTCCTCTCTCGATGGATGGCCATAACCTGAGCCTCTTAATGCGTTGCATCTGTGACCATTCTACTGTTAGTCAGGTACTCATCCACTTGACACTTAACTTGAGCTCATCCCTTGAGCAATCCTCATCTTCTTAATCCTCATTCCTTTCAACCCTATTCCCCTTAACAAATCCTCTATAACCCTTTTATACAGTAGGGGTGCTTTGTCCTAATAAAAGGGAGCCCTTGAACTTCTATAGTCTTGTCCATGACTCAAATTCTATCAAAAAAATAAATCAAGATGTCAAAATATCCAAGGTCACAAAATCAAATAAAAAAGTAGATTGCTCCCTTGAAGAATAGCTGTACTATCATTGATGTAGCTAAATAGACTACTCCCTCGAAGGACAGCTATTCAAACATATATAAAGCAAAAATATAGACCACTCCCTTGAAGGATGGCTATGACTAAATATTGATACAAACAACACCTTTCTTAGAAGCTTCCCACATCGATTAGCTTCACAAATGACCACCAAGCAAAATGACATCTCTCCGCAGACTTCTCGCATCGATCAGTCTGCACCAAAAAAAAAATGGGTCATGGACTTGGCTTATAGTTGTCTCAGGGTCTCCTATAAAAAGGGGCAAGGTTATCTCTGCTCTTAAAATGGGTTACCCTATATCCTCCTATCCTAACACCTGCTCAAGGGACTTCGAGCTCACTTTAGTGTCAAAGTGATTCGATTACTGCTCTAACAAAACATCTGGTCAACAACGTAATGCATGAATGGGGCTCTTAGTTCTAACAATCCCTATTTATGCTGTCATTCTAGTCCTTGTCAATGGAAGGGAGATTATGCCTTTCACTTTTTTTTTACACTTTGGTCACATTCAATCATTTGTCATTTATCAAATCGGCTCAACCCTCTTTTCCGACCACTCACCTAGCCTATTTACACTAGTTTCTATGGACACCAATACACATGGAAACTATGGACCACTCAATTTATGTCAAGCATAAACCATTACTTGTTGAAGCATAAGTAGACTCATTTCATTTTTGGCATATGTCCATCACCTAATATGGGCAATTGCTAGGGGTGAAAAACCTTGACTTTTTCTCATCATTTCAAGCATGTTCTCTCAGACATATGGGATGTGCTAGACCATTCTCATGACTAGACCAACTCTCGACCACTTTATCTCATCATTTGAACTACATCGGTCTAAGGCCCACCTAACAACCAGGACTATGTAGGTAGCACTCAGATGACATGACTGTCTTTTGGGGTTAGCTTGACCACCCCCGTTTGTTCATCTACATACTGGACAAACCATATCCTCTTCGACCCATGACTTGACCTCGACCACAACCAATCATATCACTTCGACCCTCTTCCTCCCTCTTTGGGAGAACTACATTGGCCTGAGGCCCTTAGGATAAGGGCTATGTAGGCAGCACTCAGTTGACATGGGGTCTTCTGGGGTTAGCTCAGCCATCCTCTTCGTCACTTTCTTCCATCCCATTCTCTCGTCACCTGTCAATCACATCACAGCTAGTCATATATTATAATTAGCATAATCATTTTCATCATGTCCATCCATAGTCATTAAGCATCACCATCTAATCTAAAAATCATAACCATTCACATCAAACATCAATATCAATATCATTAATCATCATCATATAACCATTTCATTAACCATCACATTCATCATCACATTAGTCATCATAATCACAAATATAACATCACATTTATCATCATCATATACATCATATCCACACATACATCAAATCAAAGTGCCAATAACATCAAACACATCCATAACACTTTTCATAACACATCAATAAGCCAAAATCTCATCATATATATCTCACAATTTTATACAATTGCACAATCTGTGCATCTCTCTCTCACAAAAATCAAATACATCTCACATCATCGACACGCAGGCTGGTATATACATCATGTCAAAAATCTACCCTCAACGCTGTGGCTGTGGTGGTGGTGGCGGTGGCCAAGAAGATGTTGTATCCTCTCCCCCCTCTGATCTGTACCATCTGTGTGAATCTGTAGCCATCGCTCGTGACATAGACCGCTATCGGCTCAGCTCTACCCTCATATCTAAGTATCACTGTATTTGAGAAAACCCTCTAATGGCTCCCTCATAATATGCAATCTCATCCAACGCATTATTGTATCTAACTATAGATAGAGTCTGCAGTGGACCCATCTGACCTGCTGCCATGCCCTGCACTGACCCCTGTGGCTGTGGCTGACCTGGCTGCACTGATGCTGACTGTCCTAACCCCTGTGAAAATGCTAGCTGCTGAGATGGCTGCTACAATGGGCCCTACCCCCCAAAACCCTACCCTGCCTATCCTGCCTATGCTTGGGTTACAGCCAGTTGTCCCTGTAACAGAGTGACCTATCCTGTCAGAGCAGTAACCCGACCTGTCATCTCTATCACCTGTCTTGTCACCCCTGCCAGCTGCCCCTGTAATCCCATGACCTGTCCCTACAAAATGGTCACCTAGGCCTGTGTCTCATCCCTCTCCTGTCGCACTGTGTCCCTTTCCTCATGCGCTATGTCCCGCTCCCTGGTGACAGCTTGTAGATCCAGCTATGGCCCTACCTATACACTTGTGTACTACCCTATCCACCACAGCAGCCCTACCTATACACTTGTGTACTACCCTATCCACCATGCTGTGTAGGCCTTTGTACACCCTGGGTCAGCTATCCTAGGTCTTATCGGTAACTCCTCAAAATCTGGCTCCTCTATCTCCTCTGGCAGTGGGAGTGACACCTTTATATCATCCTACCTGTACTGCGGGAACCCAAGAGGTACATCTTATAGCAGCCTGTACTGGCACCACACTCTCTCTACTGGAATCCTCTCAAGCTCACTGGCTCACCTACCTCTGACCCATCGCATGCTCTGAGTCCTGACCATCTGCTCTCCCTAGTCTCTGAACACTGGATATCCCAGGTATGGTCTCCAAATGATGTCTACTAGAATCAGGGCCTCCAGCACCCCTCGATAGTGGTCGATATTCCTGACCACTCCATCCACTCGCGTCTACGCCATCATCTCATACCATCACCTAAATTTGACCCTGAAGCTGGCCTAGATTGCCACTAGGAGGCTGAGAGGTTGGGTAACCACAATATGCTTGTATGCCCAGTAGTGCAAAAGGTGGCCTACACACAGACTGTACCATCACCACTGACTGATGCCCCATAGCTCTCTATATACCTGGGCCAAAAAGACTGGTGCCCAAGCAAACACTATCTACCACTCAATCATGTCCATCAAAACCCTGGTCATGGCGATCGGGAACCTACCTCCCTCTGCATCTGGCAATGCATAAACTGTGATGCCGATCATCATCAAGACAGCCAGCTGATGTGTGCCCTCATCTGCTACGTACAGAGGCTCATAAGCAAAATTTGCTAAATGGTAGCTTGTTTTAGAGACGTGCTCCCCAAATAGCGTGACCATATGAATGTCATGCACCTCTCTCGAGCACACATAAATGTCTGCTCCATGCATCGGTAGCTACAAAATTTGGTACACGTCCTTGACTATGATCGTCAGCTCTCCTATGGGTAGGTGGAAGGTGTTGGTGGAATGGTCCCACCGCTCGATCAATGCCACCATGAGGCTCACAACCCTTGCCACTCTGCAGTAGCGTCTCAGCCCACCTAGCCCCACTGCACTCATCTACGCCCACTCCTCAACCATCATGCCTCTATGCATTTGCGTTAGCAAAGTCAGGAGGCGATCCTATAGCATCAGAGTCTGCCTTGCCTGCATCCATCAACAATCAATCTCATGTTAAAACTTTCCCTGCTTTGCCTATTTGACCACTCGACCTATCTGACCATCTATGCCTACCTGACCCTCAGGAAGCCCTTGGCATAGCCTCGACCCTTTGACTTGACCATTTTTCATCACTCCTTTTAACCAGGTAGCCACTGATATTGGTTAGCGTGCCAATGATGACACTCACCTAGCCGACGTCGGTCACTTCGTGATTGACATCGGCAGGTTAGTGACCGATGTCAGTTGCTATTCGACTGATGTCGGTCGTTGATCGGTCGACGTCGGTGATCTCACAGACGTCAACGATTGGTTTGGCCCTAGGGCCGAATGGGGTGAGCCCTAAATTTAGGGCTTCCCCATGTGGACTCCCCCCCCCCAAATCACTCCTAAATCATCCCTAATCTATCTTAGACCCCATACCCACCCTCTTAGCTACCCTCCCCCCTCAATTTCTACCTAAACAATCAAAAATTCAAAAAATAAAATCAAAACAAAAATCAACCAATTGAGCTCATTAGGGCCTCCTACCTCGTCCCGACATCATCGGCGTGGTGGCACGATGGGTGCCGCTGGTGGTGGACCCCCCGTGGGTCCTCTACTCCCCTCAGCCATCTCCTCTATGTCTAAATCTCTGTAAGCTCCTCCTAGCTCGTAAACATCTCTGCAGCCTCCAATCTCTCTCTAAGCGCCTCTCTCTCTCCACCAATGTTTCTCTACCACCTCACCTTGCTCTTTGGTCAAATTAGTGTCACTTTCACTCACTTGGCTCTAGAGCTCTTTTCTCTTAGTCAACCAAATCACAAATGACTTTTGGTGCGCTGCCAATCGGGTTTTGTCGAATTTGGTAGGCCGCCAACGTCGGCATCTGCTGCCCTAGGCCGCTGACGTCAGCGGATTTCTACCGATGTTGGTTATTTTGGTCCATCAACGTCAATTTTATCATTGACATCGGCATCATTCAAACCCTCTTTTCTCATCACATTTCCCCAAAATCATGCCCCCAATCAGTCAGTTCTCCAGACCAAGTCCTCTTAGCCCCTTGGGGCACCCTGGAGATCACTTTTGCCTCCGTCCCTTAACCACCAGACCTTGGAGATCGTGACTATCTCCTTCGACCGCTTTCAAGACAACTCTACCTTGGTTGTTTTGATTGCCTTTGCTCACCTGCACCTCATTGGCCAATTGTCACCAGACCCTCACAAGTATCAGATCGCGAGCAAGTTGATCCCTCATGCTTGTGATTTTTTTGTGTTTTCTAGGAGCACTTCCTGAGTCCAGGATACCTGGAACATGATGACCCTTTGGAGCTACAGCTTGGACCGAATAACCCAATCAGCTATGACTAAATGTTGGGGCCCGATTATTTTAATTTTGGCACTCCTTGACCCTTTGACCATGACAATTTGACCCGACCTCTCGCATGGTGTGGTATACGTGCAATCCCACCTTTGTAGTGTTCACACTCGTTCTTCGCCCTCTCTATCCATCCCTCTGTCAAATCGACACTCGATCTCAGGTTCCCTTCCCTCGACTCCCACTTTGAGGGGGGAGCACCTCATCCCATACCTAGGGCAACCAACTCCTATTTTTGTCTTGCAGTTCATCAAGAACAACCAACAAGACAAAAATGGGCAAATGTAGACACTGACATTGTGTCTACCCTTCGGTCGTCATCCCCCCTTGGGCCCCTTAATCTATGTCCTAGCACTTGTCCTAGTCCCCTCCATTTTTAAAATTAAAATAAATAAACATTTTAATTTGCTCCCCCTTTTCACCTCACCCATGCCACCTTGGATCCCTTCCTTGGATGCCCCCACCTCTCTCTTAGCCTTTATTGCCCAAATCTCCCCTTATCCTTCCCTCTACATCCATTTATACCTTCTTTGACCATTTTCCCATGGCCCCTTGACCCGGCAGTGTGCAAGAATAGACAGAGGCTAATTTTAGCCTTTGTTCCCATTCTTCGGCCACCGACATCGGTCATTATGCGGCAGACGTCGGTGGTTCTACCAGTGTCTGCATCCTTCAAAACCATTTTCTACAACCATTCTCTGCCCCCACAAATAGAACTCTCTTGACACTTTTGCATACATATTTTATTCTCCTCCCCCTCGTACAGCAACACTAGCAGCTACAGCCATCTTGTAGGAATAGCTCCAAGCAACAACTCCATTTGTAGGTCCTTCAATAGCTCTGACAACAGGTTTTTCCATTCTTCAATCAGCAAGCAAGAGGTAAGCACAGTGTTGTTTTCCATTTCATTTCTTGTTTAATCTATCTATTTAGCTAACCACTGCCAAGACATTCCCTGTCCTTACCCTGAGAGGCTGAAAGGCCTTCTCAGACCCCTGCCTCTCATTCATTCCCCTTTTTGTTTCTGGTTCCCAACCAGTCACTTTCTCAGACAACATTCTCAATCCCTCAGACCCAAAACAAATCCCTCAGACCTCCAGGCAATCTCTCAGACCTCTAAATAGACCTCCCTGACCCTCAGATGAGACCACAGTCCATTCTGTAGACTAGAAACCAGCATGTAACCTGACAAGACCCTGTCTAAGACTACTGGCCCGACCGACCTCATCCACTTACCCTACCGACATCGACAGCCTAACCGATGTCGGTGACCGTACCTGACTGACGCCAGTAATATCACCGATGTCGGCGACTGTGCAAAGCAGATTGTTGCTAAATAGGTACGCTTTTACTTTCAGTTCTTTCTTTCTATTTTTTTATCATTTATCACTTTCTATTTCTGATTAGCATTCTATTTTAACAATGGACTGTCATCCCCAAAGAAGCCTTTGCGCTTCTAGGACCAAGCTCTTGCTTGGTAGTCTACCCTTTTGTCATCTAACATTTTTCGTGTCTTAGTGTTTTCTCTTTCAGGTGTCATCCTCCACAACCAAAGAGGAGTTCTCACAACGTCTAAATTCTGGTGCGCACGTCTACAATCTGGGTACGTATAAACCCTCATCCTTTCTTTAGTTTCTCATCTTTCCTTTCTTGAATTTGAAAAGTGAATCTAGCGTAGAAACAGAATAGGTGCATGACAGAATTCATGAAACTTCAAGGAATCATAATATATCTCAAGGTATGTGTATTATGAGAAACCTCATTTGTTATAAATGTCATGAGAGAGGTCACATAGCAAGGTTCTACAGGAATGATCAGTGCTCTACTTCAAAAATTACCAATCTTGTCATAAAGAGAAAGAGCCATAGTGAATGGAGGCCTAAGAAGGTAAATGAAAAATAGGCTCAAGGTGGAATATTTTCCATGATAGAATAGGGAACAAGGTATAGGATCAAGGAACAAACCTTATCTATCCAAATAGACAAGGAAATCAAACTAGATCCTGAGATAAAAGAAAAGGAAAAAGTTGAGAGCTCATTCAAGATCAATCTGAAGATGAGGAAGGAATGCAAGCCAAGTAAGGACATGGATATATGGGAGTCTCTTGAGTTTTGGGATCTTTAGTCCCTCTATGACAAGTGGGTGTGTCTACTTATGCTTCTTAAGAGACATCTTTCATGTGTGAAATCATTTATGAGTGTATGGTATACAACCTGGGTATGGAGTTTTTTAGATGTCATTTTAAGAATTGGACATTGTTAAGGTGTCTTAATGGAATTAAAAGGTATGATTACTTTATTCAAATGATCTCTAGGTGATTTCAATATTTGAATATCTTTTGTGTGCAACTGGAGATTTTTTTTTGCTTTTAGGTTTCCTAATTTGTGCTTAAGGTAATCGAGGTCAAAAATCATGGCATAGGAAGTATGAGCTCTCAAAGGAGTCTAAGCTCAAAAGTTGGTCAAGAAGTGTGTATTGATGACCTCCATGTGTGAAAAATGTTTTATAGGTGGGATTTGACAATAATGTGAAGTTTTGATTGATTTTCCTATTGAACTGAGGCCTGATTCTACTTAATCAGTCGAAATTTCCAAATGGGTGTTCAAAAAGTCTTTCACAGTCTTCTAAAAATAAATGGTTGGTTCCATAAAGGAGGATTTGTGAAAATAAAGGATTAATTGGCTAGTAGGTTTGTGAAATAAGTATGTTGTAGAGGAAGAGTTGAGTGTTGCTTCCTGACATGTTTAAGGGGCATGTGAGTGTACTCGAAATATGAAATTTCAAGCCATGAAAGCTCATACATAGAAAGTTATGGGATCTGAAAGGTCCAGGTGGGGCTATAAGGCCTCTAAGCAAGGCTAGTATGAAAAAGTGGATTTTTTGGTCTTTTTTTTTTTCCAAAAGACCAAGATGATTTAAATATACTAAAGGGGTGCCTATGTTCAGATGACCTAGAGGTATTCCCTCTTAGTTTTCTAAAGATTGGTATATATCAAAGACAAGATGACATGAGATGGAGCATGGAGTTAGGGGGAGATTTCTAAGCTCTGAGGGTAGCTTGTTAGGTCCAAGGATTAGAGAAGTCCCAATCAAGATGGATGCATGTCAAAGGGGGAGATATTGGTTCATTTTCCTAAAAGTATGTAAGTATCCTAAGCATTTTAAAATAGTATTTTAATTGCATACATGATGTTAAGGAATGATTGTTGGCATGTTGAAGAAGAAATCCTTTGTCATTAATGTCAAAGGGGGAGAAAGATCATAATAGAGAGTTTTTTAGTATGAGAGAAGACATTCTAAGTGTGGTTTTCAATCAATGACAAAGAGGGAGATTATTGGACATGGTCATTGGTGTCTTAAGTTGTCATTGATGTCAAAGAGAGCATGTGGTACTAATGCATAAATGACAAAGTGATCAGATTGAGATCTTGAAGAGATATGGCACATGTACATGTATATAAGGACAAATAAGAGGTTATGAGGCATCCATATATGTCTTGGAGGAGCTCTAGTATGTCTTATGATCATTGGGAATGATAAAAATGCATCTTCTAGCTTACGAGAAGCTAGACCATCACTGCACATCATGAAAGATACAATAAGTTTGAGTATTTTTTTAAAGTACATATAAAGTAAATATTGGCCAAATGATTACATGGAGATGTTTTCTATAGTGCCAAGAAGCTACCCTAAAATTTTTGAGTCTTGAAGTGTTGTCTAGCTCAAGTTATAAAGCTTCAAAGTTGCTCTAGCAAACTGTGATGGAACAGAGACCATCAAGATTAACCATGTCAAAGATTGAGTTCATTGGTCTAGAAGATTCAATAGTGAGTGCTTAATTATACATATTTAGATCAATGGTACATATTAAGTCAACATTTCAAAGGTTGCACGCATAGGTGACAAGTGTCATAAGCTCGTTAGTCTAACAAAATATCAATGGTGTGGGATAAGTCAAAGAGTCAACAATGCATGTAAGACTACCAAGTGACATAAGTGCAAGGGACTATTAGTAAAGTGCCTAAAGGGCACTCAAAGGTGCCAAGTGTCAAAATTTTAGGAGCTTTGAGCAAGATCTAATGGTGACTACTGCAAGATAAAGATTAGGCTACTTAGTAGAGATTGACGGTGCATATGTGGTCAAGATTACTAGAAAGCACAAGATGAGGTCAACATGTTTGAGGTTTAACATTTAGATACTGTAATACTATAAGTTAAAGTTTGATTTAATTCTGAATAAGATCAATGGTATGAGTTGAGCAAGCTAAGCAAAGAGCATGAGATGTGTTCTAAGTGATCGAGGTTTAACTATGACCATTTGGATTTAAATATTTGAATTTAACGAAAGAAAGACTAGTCCTTGGTTTTTGAGACATAACTTTCAATCTATGCAAAATTTGAGTTGTATTAAAAATCAAAGTTGTAGAAGACTTCAAAGTGCACATATTAATATTCATTTGAATGTCTAAATATTTTTACAGTCAAAGTTATTGAGTTCTAAAGTTGAATGTGTTCATTCATGCTTTGCAAGTAACCTGAGAAGAGTAATTGATTTGTTCTTGATAGTATTTTGATGTTTTTAGATGAGTTAAATATCAAAGAGTGTTGTGGAATCTATGAGGACCATCTATGTGGATTATAAAGGTTTGATTAATCATATTCAATATGATCAAAGGCTTAGAAGGTGACTGTGTGTTCGTTCATGGTGATTGTGTGCATATAATGTTGTTTGAGCAAATTGAGCTTTAGAAAAATGGTGTTGTGATGGTTTTTATCACTTAAGGAGGACCTATAGATTGTGTGGCATGGGTCCATGTATTTGAAAGTATTCTTGTGCTCTTAGTTTGCTTGAAGAAGTGTCAAAGAGGTGAATGGGTCTTCATAGGACCTAAAAGGTGACTTAGGCTTATTTGAAAGAGGGTTGTGCTTAAAGATGACCCATGTTAGATGCCTTAAGGGTGAAGGCATGTGTTGTGGTCGACAGGGAAGGATGTGATCTTAACAATCATGAAAACTCTATAAAAGGAAAAACTAAATGTGATGTTTTTAAGGCTTGTTAAATAGACTTGTGTAGACTTGAGGAATATGTGTTGAGAGACATATAGAGACTTGCATGAGATGAGAAAAGAGAAGGTGTATGCTATGTGGATGAGATAAGAGGAAGTTCAAAGATAGAACTATGTGGATGACCTTTTGTTCATGTCTCTATTGTGATTACAAAGTTATAAGTTTATGGGTGAGGATGAGCAAAGAAGCTTAGAGAGATCCAAAAGGGTGCTTTGGATGAATTTACTGTGTGAAGAAGGGTTAAGAGAGTGTTGAGGATTGAAGAGAGGTGTTATACATTATGACTCTATCATATTGATATGCAATCAGAATTGTGGAGCTATTGATTTCATAGGTGTTGTGTGGGTGCTCAACATCTAGAGCAAGTGGGCACTTGTTCATACTTAGAGGTGGGTGCTCCTTTTGAAGTGGGAGATTCAAAAAAAAATTCTCTTATTTGTAATCATTATATATGACAAGTAGTCCATGTGTTTGCAAGCTTGAGAGTGGGTTTTATTATCCATGAGGGTTTCCCATAAGAACTATGTGTTGTGTGTTTGATCTTGTATATGCATTAAATGAATGAGCTCTCTTCTTAATGTTGCTTGATCAAGTTGATATATGCTAATTGATTAATAGTCTAAAATATTTGGAATTAAAATTAAATATCTTCCATCACTAATTCACCCCCCCCCTTAGTGATTGTAGCTCCAATAAATTTTCCCAATTTACCCTACTTGCAAATGATCATGGTGTTGTTGTGTTACTTTTGGCTCATAAGGGACCTAATCATAAGTAAAACCATCATAAATGGGTATGTGGATGTACGTTGGTTTTTAAAATTTAATTTTGAAAAACTTAGAACTCCTAGAAATGTCAACAAGCAATCCAGAAGACCCCAAAACCTACAAAAATGACACTAGTTGCAAAAGTTACAACTTGAAATCCTTATGTTCAATACTAAAACCCTAAAAATGACTAATTATTGACTATATTGTATTTTAAAAACTAAATTTCAAATCATAGATTTTGATGCTGTGAGACTAATTCTAAAAGATGCAGAGTGACCCTTATTTATTATATTGACTAAAATAAATTTAAAGTGTAATTTGAACTTAACATTTATTTTATTAAACGTCTCTGCCTTTTGGTTATTTGAGCTTTTTAATTCCTAACAGAGGAACATTACATAAATTTATAAACACATACATATTATAATGCTTACGTGATTTTGTGTGTATGCATTATAGTGCATAGGTGCTTTTATTATGTATAGTTTCAAAAATATGTCTACAAGATTAGAAATGGGTTGGACTCCCAAGCCTAAGACATGAACCTACAAACACACAATCGAATCCATATTTTTGATATAAAAAACCAAAATCCAACTTCTGCCATCATAAACATTATGAATTTCATCAAGACATTTCTAAAAACTATTACTACGACATTGAGCTCACTCTCCTCTTTCCAAATTTATGTTTTTTCTTACCATTCTAAGGTTTTTATTTATATTGATTTCTAAGTATGTCTTTTTTATGCCTCTATATGCTACAACTATACATGTCTATACTTTTTTTGTATCTTTTTTTTTGAAACCAAATGAAAAAAATGTGGTAACAAACTACATAATAAAAAAACCTAAAACTAACTTTCTTTTTTTTAGGTAGTGATGGGGAAGGGGGAAGGAGAGGGGTGCACAACTAGCTATCCATTTTTAATTAATTTTCAGGGTTTACTTTAAAATTAATAAAAATAAATATTCATTAAAAAAATATAGATCACAAACTAGATAAGCTTATTTAAATTTCCATCAAAGGGTTTCAAACAATAATAAATGATGCTTAAAAAATAAGGGGGCACATAGCCAATTATCTTCTTAGTTTTTCTGAAAAAACATGAGTTCCTCTTCTAATTTTAGATATTTGATCTACTTATACTTGACCCCTCAAATAATCTATATAAGTTGAGATTTCTTATTTTTCAAAAAAAAAAAAATCCACTTAAAACCCTTTTTTGACCCATAAAATATCTACACTTGCCCAATTATAGTAGATTAAATCAATTTAGTTTTAATTTCATTTTCTTTTGAGTTTTATTTTTCATTTTCATAGATTAGATATTACTTTTGTAAACTAGTTTTTTTTAATAAATAAAACCTTTATTAAACCAAAAAAATCACTACAATTGTAAGGGTCGGATCAACCCGTAACATGACAAAAGACACTCCACATTCTTATAAAGTAAGGTTATATTACTATCACCAACCAACTTAACATCAACAAAAATTGAGAATTTGATCCCCCATCATCCTATCTCGTTTTATCTTTCATTTTATTCTATTATTTCCTCCACTGGGTAGTTAACTGTTGCATTGCTATTTTACACGCAATGTTAGTGGTGTAAGTGTTCCTCCATCTTCATTGTGTCTTTTGCAATTCTATTCACATTATTTTGCATCCCTTATATTTCATCCGTATTGATGTGTACCATTGTTAAGATCCAAGTGTGAACTTTAATATCCTTTCCACTATTTTCAAAAATATTTTTAATATGTATCACGTTGTCTTTCATATCTTTCGTCAGATTGAAGTGAGCCAAAATAAAATAAAAAATAAGTAAAATAAAATAAAATAAAATAAAAATAAATAAATAAATAAATTATGAATATATTTTGATCAAGGTGTCCATCTCATTTTGGTACTTAATGTACTCTCTGATTTACTTATAGTTAATGTTATTAACACTTATCACATATTCCTTGAGTGTGTGAATGTTGTTGATCAGTTCTTTGAGGTGATCTAGAATCCAGCTACCCTGAATGATCCTAACACTACTTGGGTGAGAGGATTATCCCTTTTCCCATTCCCCATTATGTGGTAATTCTATGATTTTAATGGAGAATTATTTTTTATTGGTCCTCTTTGATTGAGGCATGCTTTTTGTTTACTTGTATCCTTATGTTTTGCTTCTGGTCATGGCTTTTAATTCATATTTTGTCCTCATGCACATAACATAGAATCATCCACCCATATTCATTTGCTCTACTGCTATTCCATGGCTAGTATTTTTGTTTCTACCACTTGGATTTTCTCCTACACCTGTAACCAACTCTATGTCCCTCGACGCCCCTTGAATCTATTCCTCTTTGTTCATTCTGTTTTCATCCAGGTTCTCCATATGCTGAGACCCATCCATCTCCCTCTTTGCCTAGTGATAGTTGAGTTCATTGGGATGGTTTGCATGTTGTGTAAAGTGGATACAATCATCCTCTGGCTAGTTTTGTGGCATCATTGTTGTAAGATCTTCTGTTGTAGTTTAAAATTTATGTATCACACTAATTGTGATGGACAAAAATATGCGTACCACCTCTAGGATATCCATCACCAACTAAAGGAACCAATCAGGAGCATGTTTCTAATCTGTTGCACAACACAAAATACATGTGATGTAGTTGAAATGCCAGAATATATAATCTCCTTCAAAACTGGCCAGGGGCATGTTTGAGAGTTGGGGTCAAAGCACTTTTGGTAAGTTTCCAATGGTGTCTAGGAGGAATTTTCATTCCATATTTCCTATCTCCCACATTCACCAACCTTTGAAACTTCTAAATATTTTCATCTAAATCCTTCTCTACTGTAGTTTTAGTACTTCCTTCTTGAGATAGTCGTAGTTCTATTTCTATCTTTACTACTTTCATAACTAGTTTGATTTGAGTAGGTGATAATTAATATGTTTTTTTGAAGACAAAAAATTAGAGAAACTAAGGATTCCTTTCACATAATATCCAAATTTTTCATATAATAATCTAATCATAATACATTTGGGGTAGATAAGATACTCATTGCATCATTTCACTTAGAGAAGGAAGCTATCCAATGGTATAAAAAATCTCATATATATCTCACTTGGGATAATTTTATCAAAATATGGTTAGTGGGACCAAGGGTAGAATTCACATGGAGGTAAAGATATTTAAGATAGAGAGTATGATGGAAACATTAGGATTGGCCAAGCTTGCATAAGACAATATCACCTCCCAACATCAATCTTCCAAATTTGGTTATTTCAAGACATCTATAGTACCATAGCCAGTCATAAACGCTCCTCCAAAACTCACCCCCATTAAACACCTTTTGGAGGAAGAAATTCACACTCATCACAAAAAAGGGTCGTCTTACAACTGTGATGAAAAATGGTTTAGAGGAAATAAGTACATTGAATATAAGTTGTATTTTTTGGACATAGAATCAACCCTAGATGTTCAAGAATGAGAAGATGTTCAAGATTCCCACAATGAAGAAAGTGGATTTTAATAACCTAAAATTTGGGTGCATGTCTTGGTTAAGGTGGTAACTCCTCAGACTATGAGAGTAAGGGGGTATTTTAAGAAACATCCCTTCACTATTCTCATTGATTATATAAATACACAACTTCATTGATCCTGGGCTAGCTAAACAGACTAATTGTTATGTTTATCAATTTATAATTTTTGAAGCCATGATTGACAATGAAGGAACATTACCTTGTAAGGGAAAATTTTGAAATGTCCACATTTCAATGGGGAATTATTATTTGAAATCATACATGCTTGTTCTACCTTTATAAGGCTGTGACATAGTTTTAGGAGTAAAATGACATTAGACATTAGGCCCTATTATATAGTAATTTTCAGAGCTATGGATGCAATTGATTGATAAGGACCAACAACACACATTAATAGGATTCAAACCATGCTCTATAATATCATTAGTTGTCATTGCATGGAAAATTTGATAAAAAGGGATCTCGTGGGTTTTTTCCCAACTTTACACCATTTAATTCAATAAATCTATAGATTTCAACCACCCACCATTATTATAAGAAATATTTTCAAAGCATGCTATTATTTTTGAGGAACCTGAAGGGTTACCCCCACAACAACCTAAAGATCATGTGATTCATCTAATTTTAAGAAGTGCACCTCTAAATATTTTCCCTTACCCATACCCATTTTGATAGAAGAATGAAATATAAAAAATGGTGCAAGAATTGTTGTAGGCTAGAGCCATCAGAACCAACATCAGTCCTTACTCATCTCCTATATTTTTGGTATGGAAAAAATATAGGCCTTGGCACCTTTATATTGACATTTGCACCCTTAACAAACTCACTATCATTGACAAGTTTCCTAATAAGGTGACTGATGAACTACTGGATGAATTACATGAAGTTCGTTGGGTAAATGCAAGATAATGGGGAACAAAAGGGGGGTATAAAGTGACACTTTTTATTTGAAAATAATAATAGTTGAACTTGGAGAGAATGTTAGAGATGCTTCGAAAAGGAATTTGACAATGACATAAAAACATGAATTGTGATATTTTTAATGTAGTTTCTAAATATATAATTTTTGCCAATAATCAGATGATAAAAGTGTATGAAATAGATGCATTTATGACAATAGGTTGGTCATTTTTGTACAAAGATAAGGAGAGTGCATGTGTATGAACACACTTATTTTGAGTGAACATTTAATTTTTGTATGAAATTTCATATATAGATAGGTGAAATGTCGAATATTGTTGAGAATAATTTTTATTATATATATAATTTTTAAATAATTCTACAAGTCAAGACAACTGGAAAATTGAAACCGCAAGTGTACGAACACAACTTTTTGACCTTAAATTCATGAAAATCATTTTTTTAAAGCATAGTTGACAATGTGTAGATTGTTGGAATATAAGTTTTATAAGTGTTCGATTAATATTCAAAAAGTTATAAGCAAATTTATGATGATATATATATATGCTATAATGAGGTATGTTACGTAGAAAAAAATAATAATTATAAATAATATTCTAACATTAAAAAAATTTATATTTGAAAACTACGTTTTTCGGTCTACAAACCCATATATATATATATATATATATATATATATATATATATATATATATATATATATATATATATAATATATATATATATATATATATATATATATATATATATATATATATATATATATATATATATATTAAAAATAATAAAAGCTATCTGATCAGATGTGTCGATAATAAAGAAAAAAACCCTTAAATTTCTTATAAATTTCCTTTGCTGGTCCATGACAAAGTTTAGCCAGGTTTGGGACCCCCCAGACCTAAAACTGAGGAAAAATTGGAGGTAAAGCAGGAATTTTTATTTAGTAAATATGAAATGTGTGTTTGCCTTATGCAAAGGGCATACACCCTTTTCATAACCACTAATAGACCAATAAATGCATTTTCTTGTTGGTCTATGGATCCCAAAGGGCGTGCATACTTTTGAAAGCATGCATACCCTTTGTGATTCATGAATTCCTTTTGCATTTGCCATGAAAATGAGTTATTTATTTTTTATTTCCAAATTACAAATTGGTTTTCCTATTACAACTATGTGAATTTGATGAATTGTTCACATATTTTATTTGAATCACTAAGAATTCTTCAAGTTTAAATCTAAAATTGTCTTATTTTGGGAAGATAAATAATGTGGTCTGGAAGTCATCGCAAAAGACCAATCAAAGAGATAACAAATGAAGAAATTTAAGAGAAAAGAGAAAAAGAAAAAAAAAGACAAGCAGATAGGAGGGCATCCATAAGATCTTCTAGGCACGGTGAAGGTTCTTCTTCTACACTAGGTAATGCTTCTAATGAAAATAATATTCCCAATTATATATAATTTAGTTTACATATGTCTTCAAATGAGATAAGAGAACCGAGTCAATCTTGTTGCAAGATGAAATTCAAAATATAGAACATGTAAGTAACGAATTTGTAATAAATGATGAAACATATGGACAAACACAATACCGGCACCACTAACCCCACCATCCTCCTTCTTGCTACCAATGGAAGACCCTACCCTTCCTACTCCTCAACCACAGGTAGAAGGCACAATCATCCCTATCCTCTATCCTCTTGAGGAGCCACATTCTCTAGTTCCTTCTCCACCAAGGGAAGAACCTGTCTCTCCGCCTTCTTCGACCAAAGACGAACCAGTTATGACTTCCTCAGGCCTTGGGTCTGAGATTACTACACCTAACACATTTTCAGCCCCGCGACCATCCACATCTTTTGAAGGACCAAAGCCTCATCCGACATCTTCCCAACCATTCTCTCGATTGGTGGAAAAACTAGAACTGCTCTATTTGAGGAAAGTGTAACATCAAGCATTATGGGAGCGACTCAAAGCTCCTCACCTTGCCCGTCCCATCTCATCTCATGCCACCAACCCTCCCGTCACAAAATCTCCAAAAGTTTCCAATAAAGACTAGACTTCTACATCTAAACCTTCAAAACCTCAACCGTCTACATCAAAACCAAAACCCTCATCCACCACATCAAAACCAATCAAGTCACTCAGTGTTTGCCCCGTCCCTAACCTCACTCATTCGCAAGTGAAGGTAGACGTGAACCAGGCCTCACCCAATAGTAGTCCTCAAACCAAACCAAAGAAGACTGCTAAACCATAGTGGTGAACTCCCCCTCCACCATCAACATTGCCCTCCATTTTGGGCCCTCATCCTTCTACCATAACAGGAGTACTCCCTACTCTAACCCCTAACCAAAACAAGTTACCTCTACTGCTTCCTTTCACTACCACAAGGCTATCTCCTTTGAAAAATTCAGCACCTCCCATGAAAAAAGTGTCCTCTATGCATGTGGCCGCACCACCAACCCAAAAGGTGGTACGAAAGACTCCTTCAACACCTCCCAAGCAAAATTCACCAACGTCTCACGCATCAACAAGCATGGACCCCTTAACGGGTTCATATGCCTTGATATTGTGCTGACTTTTGCAAACCTCTAGCATAACCCTTTCACCTATCAAACCATTCCAACCTCTTGGGTCAAAACCTTTCTAGTTTGATGATACTAAGATTTGCCTATATCATCGCACATCAGGATATGACACCGAGAATTGTTGTGCCCTCAAAGTTGTCATTCACTAATACATGGAGAAAGATACTCTTCTTCTTGAGGACACTATCGATAGACTTCTGACATCTTCCCATATCTCTCAAACCTCTTCATCCTCATCAGCATCCCATCAACAAACTATGGTCCCTTCATCTCCTTCGCCCCCTCTCTTCAAAATTAATGCCATTAGTGTAGCCACTAGGGCCCAAAAGGATAAGGCAAAATAAAAAGCTGCTATTTCTTGGACCTATCCCTTTGTCAAGCCACTTCAACCACCAAAACTCAAAATTTCTATCTTGGGTGCATCCCAACCCTCTTCTTCAGGGGTAATCCATGACTCTATGTTATAACAGCTTCACCAAACGCCCATGAAGATGACCTTGTACGACCTCATCCAAAGCTCACCCCAGCATCATCAAGATCTAATTAGAGCCTTATAGGCAGTGGAGGTTCAACCTGAGGACCCCCAACCACTAGCTACCTTGGTCCACTCATTATCCCCCGTTGCCTCTATCACTTTCAGCGATTCCGAAATTCCTACCTCTAACTCAGAAGATCAGGACACTACTCTCTTCATCACAGCTTATGTTGATTGAAGCCACATTAAGCGCATTATGATTGATGGAGGCACCATCATTAACATCATCTCTACTCATGCCTTTAATCAATTGGCCCTCCCCAAGAATTGCATACCAAAAACTGATGCAATCCTTCAATTCTTTAATGACACCACTGCCACTACCATTGACACCATCATCTTCCATATTCGCATTGACCCGTGCACTGTCCTAGAGCTCTTCTACATCATTGAAGGAGAGTTCCAATATAACATGTTGTTAGGATGACCCTGGATTCGTGCCATGGCTTGTGTTCCCTCTACACTACACCATTGTGTCAAATTTGAACACGATGGGCAAGTCCATGTCATTCCCACCAATCCATCTCCTTTCAAGACTTGTAACATGACCTATTGACCAAATGACGTTCTCATTCCTCTCAAGACACCAGCCCAGACACTGCCTCCATCTGTAGAAGCCTCAACCAGTTCACAAATAGCGATTGCCCTCACACCACCTCTTCAAGTGACAACCAAGGACCCCATGGAAGATATCTTCCAATGACTTTCACTTGGGGAATATCGCTTACTTACCTTAGACATGTTCTAGACTCCACAAGAGTATGGACAGCTTCACCATAGTCCAAGTTATGACCATCAGATTGAAATGGTCATTCCTTATGGTCCTCCTAACCTCTGAACAAATCTCATCTATGGGGGGCTAGATCAGGCTCCTACTGATGGGAATTGTCTCTCCTCACCTTAGCCATTCACATCTGACTTCTCTTTCTTGGCAACCCCAACTTTGCACACACCTATCTTTATAGGTGTGCATAAAAGGGTTTTGGCTTTGGGCGCTATGAGCAAGGATCCCATCATCCCATTGAACCACTCAATGATGACAATGCCAAGAAATGATATGGCCTGGGTTTCCAAGAACCTACTCAGACTTCTACAGACGTTTGCCCTGAACCCACCATCGACCAATCTCCTCCAAGCTCGCCTATTCTTCCCTCTTCACCTATGGAGTCAGTGGTTTCCATCCTTCCTAATTTTTTTTTTGCATAAACACCATCCGCTTGGAACCCCTAACCTACCAGCTAAGCAGGGTATCCAGGTCTCTCCCTCTCATTTATCCTAACATGATAGACGATGAATCGGCAACCATCAAAACTATCCACTGTGTAGACGACGATGCCATCCTCACCTACATGGGCATCGATGACTCCTTCATCCAACGCTCCCTCCCTTCTAAAATGCAGGTTATGTTAAATGAATCAACCATTGACATCAACCTTCCATCTTCTGATGTTCCTCACATCTTAAAAATTGGTCAATCTTTGGATGCTCAGGAGCAGCTCGACTACACTAGCTTTATTTCAGACCATAGCAAGGCCTTTGCCTGGACCTACAGTGACATGCCTGGCATCGACCCCAACATCACCATCCATAACATCATCACAAAACTAGAGGCTAAGCCTGTCAGGCAAAAGCTTCAAAAGATGCATCCTCATGTTGCACTCCTTGTTAAAGAGGAGCTTTAGTGTCTTCTCTCTGTCTCTTTCATCCAACCCATTGATTATCCGCAGTGGGTGTCTAACATCTTCCCTATCACCAAGGCAATTGGGGGGATCTGGATCTGCATGGACTATCGTGACCTCAACCTAGCCTACCCCAAAGATGATTTTTCTCTTCCCAACAATGACCAACTTGTTGATCTCACGACCGGTCATGAGATGTTATCACTCATGGACGGGTTTTTAGGATATAACCAAATCATGATTGCATCAAAAGATCAGCACAAGACTACCTTCATCACCCCATGGGGGACTTTCTGCTATTGAGTCATGCCTTTTGGCTTGAAGAATGCAGGCGCCACATATCAGTGTGCCATGACTTATATTTTCCATGATCTCCTCCACAAAATCATGGAGGACTATGTGGATGACCTGCTAGGCAAGTCCAAGCTTCACCACGACCATTTGACCATCCTCAAGATCATCTTCTCTCGCCTTCTTCAATACAATGTCTGCCTTAACCCCAAGAAATGCGTCTTTGGGGTCTTCTCAAGCAAGCTCCTAGGTTTCATTATTTCTCTCCGTGGCATTCAGATAGATCCCACCAAAATTTACGCTATACTCGAAATGCATCCTCCAACCAATCTCAAGCAAATTTGTAGTCTGCAAGGAAAGCTCCAGTCCATCCATCGCTTCATCTCACATCTTTCCAACCTCTGCCAACCCTTTCACCATCTCCTCAAGAAGGACGTCTCTTTTAAGTGGGATAAGGACTATCAAGAAGCTTTTGAAGCCCTCAAATGCTATCTAATCTCTTCACCAGTCCTCATTCCACCTAAAGATGACCAACCCTTCTACCTTTACATCTCAGCAACCAACCATTCATTAGGTGCCATGATCACGCACCGAGACGAGCACCACCGTGAGCAGGCAGTTTACTACATAAGTCGAACACTTGTCAACTATGAAACTCGGTATACTCATAATGAGAAACTATGTTTGGCGTTAGTCTTTGCCACCACTAAGCTCCATCATTACCTTCTCAATCACAAGACCTTTGTCATCACTTACACTGACCCTCTTAAATACATGCATTCCAAGCCATACCAAAACCAGCGTATGGCTTGGCTCATGCTTTTTGCTGAGTTCAACTTGGAATTCATTCAGCAAAAATCCATCAAGGGGCAAACAATCACTGACCAACTGGCCGATGCCCCTCTACCTGATAATCAACCTTTTCGGTGTGAGTTTCTCGATGAATCTATCGCCACACTTTCCACTAATGACACAGTCTATCAAATGACCATGTTCTTTGACGACTCCAAATGTCAACTCGGTGGGGGTGCGGGAGTCATTCTGATCCCACACGAGGGTGAGCCCATGCCCCTATCTTTCAAGCTCAACTTTGAATGTACCAATAATATGACTGAATATGAAGCCTTAATTTTGGGACTTCAAACTGCCCTTTCTTTGAGCATCAAGACCATCAACATATTTGGTGACTCGCAACTTGTCATCAATCAAATCAATGGTTCATATCTTTGTAAAAATAAAATTTTGTAAAGATACAAACACCGTGTGGACACCCTTCTTGCCTCTTTCGACCATTACCTCTTGCAGACTATTTCGCACTCCACGAATAAGTTTGCTGGCACCATGGCTTCTCTCGCCTCGCATATCCCATCTTCGTCATCTTCATCTAAAATTTTTGTCACAGTGCATCATGTGATGTTTCCTTCATACATTTCTCCTAACATCAACCATGTCAACACCATAGACTCTAATCCATGGGATGTTTGGTACAAACAACTTGTGGACTACTTGACTCATTCTATCATCCCTCCTAATCTCTCTAGCAATGCACGATGGGCTTTCATCAAATGCACGGCTTGTTATACCATGCTGGGGGGTCTTCTCTATAAAAGAGGTTTCGATGGCCTCCTTCTTCACTGTCTAACCTCCATTGAAGCATCTCATGCCATTAAATAGGTCCATGATGGGATTTGTGACAGACATCAGTGGTAACTCAGTTGCCAAGTGCATCCTTCACCTGGGCTATTATTGGCCCACTCTTCATCAGAGCTATAGCAACTATGTTCAGCATTGCATCAAGTGCCAGTAGCACGCTAACTTGCTTCATCTCCCTAGCCACACCTTGCAAGTCGCTCAGGATTTCTAGCCTTTTTCACAATGGGGCTTAGATCTCATCGGTGAGATTAACCCTCATTCATTTTTTCATCACCAGTCCATTATCACTGCCACTGAGTATTTCACTAAATGGGTGGAAGCCATTCCTCTCGTCTCCAAAAAAGTTGAAAAAATTGTCGACTTCACCAACACCCACATCATCTGTCATTTCGGTGTCCCTCACAAAATCATCACCGATAACAGCAAGTCATTCAAAAACAAAACCATCCAAAAACTCTGTGACTCATTTGGCATCAAGCTCAGCTTCTCTTCACCTTACTACCCACAAGAAAATGGGCAGGCCGAGGCTTCCAATAAAATCTTAACTAAAATTCTCATGAAGGTAGTCAACGACACTGGAAGGGACTAGCACATTCACATTCCCTTCGCTTTGTGGGCCTACCGCACTAGCATTCGAACCTCTACAGGTGCTACCCCTTTCTCTTTAGTGTAAAGAATAGAGGTTGTCCTATCTCTCAAAGTACAAATCCCACCTCTGCACATCTCTCTACATGACATTCTCTCTAACGATGACTTTCATCAAGATCGCTTAGCTCAACTTGAGTTACTCGACGAACGTCATCTTGCTGCCCTCAACCATCTCCATGTCTATCAAAATCGCATCAAGTGAGCCTATGACAAAAATCTGTGAGAATGAGATTTCAACATCAGAGACCTCATCCTCAAAGAAAATCATCATGTGACCAAGATGGAGTGAAGTAAATGAGGCAAGTTTGCTCCTAATTGGCTCAGACCTTTCATCATCATGCACAAGTATGGATCAGGGACTTATCATCTATCTTCCCTTGAAGGCTGACTAGAACCTGAGCCTCTTAATGCCTTGCATCTACGACCATTCTACTAGTAGTCGAGTACTCGTTTACTTGACATTTAACTTGAGCTCGTCCCTTGAGCAATCTCCATCCTCTTAATCCTCATTCCTTTCAACCCTATTCCCCTAAACAAATCCTATGTCACCCTTTTATAAAGTATGGATGCTTTGACCTAATAAAAGGGAGCCCTTGAACTTCTATATTCTTATCCATGACTCAAAATTTTGTCAAAAATAAATTGAGATGTCAAAATATCCAAGGTCACAAAATCAAAAGGTAGACTGCTCCCTCGAAGGATAGTTGTACTATCATTGCTATAGCTAATAAACTGCTCCCTCGAAGGACAGCTATTCAAAGCTATAAATATATAAAGCAAAAATATAGACCACTCCCTCGAAGGATGGCTATGACTAAAATATTACTACAAATAGCACTTCTTAGAATCTTCCCGCATCGATCAGCTTCACAAATGACCACGAAACACAATGACATCTCTATGTAGACTTTCTGCATTGATCAGTCTGCCCAAAAAAAAAAGGGGGTCATGGACTTGACTTGTAGTCATCTTAGGGTCTCCTATAAAAAGGGGTAAAGTTATCCCTACTAAAAGGGGTTACCCTATCCTCCCTTATCACATCACCTACTCAAGAGACTTCGAGCTCATTTTAATATCAAAGTGATTCGATTATCTCTCTAACACAATCCATGGTCAATGACGTAATGCATGAATGGGGCCTTTGGTTCCAACAACCCCTATCTATGCTATCTTTTTGGTCCTTGTCAATGAAAGGGCACATCTACCTTTCACTTCCTCTAGATACACTTTGGTCACATTCAAACCACTCACATAGCCTATTCACACTAGTTTCTATGGACATCAATACACATAGAAACTATCAACCACAATTTGTGTCAAGCATAAACCATTACTTGCTGAAGCATAAATAGACTCACTTCATTTTTAGCATACATCCATCACCTAATATGAATGATTTCTAGGGATGAAAAACCCTGACCAATGTTACAGAATACACCATTGCATAATATGGAAACAGCTATAACATCTTCTTCTCCTCATCATTTCAAGCATGTACCATCAGACATATGGGACATGCTAAATCATTCTCATGACCAAACCAATCACCATCGACCACTTTGACTCTTCATCTGAACTACATTAGTCTGAGGCCCCTATAATTAGGGCTATTTAGGCAGCACTTAGATGACATGATATTTTCTGAGGTTAGCTCGGCCACATCCATTTGTTCATCTACCTGATAGACAAACCTTATCTTTGACCATGACTCGACCTTGACCAAAAACCATCGACCACTTCGACCCTTCCTCTCTTTTTGGGAGAACTACATTGGCCTGAGGCCCTTAGGACAAGGGCTATGTAGGCAGCACTCAGTTGACATGGGGTCTTCTGGGGTTAGCTCAGCCATTCCTTCGTCACATTCCTTCCGTCACATTCTTTCGTCACCTGCCAATCACATCACAACTAATCACATATTTTCACAAATCATTAGCATAATCATCTAATCATACAACATCATCATAATAATCATCATAATCATTAGTCATCATCATAAAAATCACAACATCCACAGCATAAACTTAAAATATCATCATTCACATCATTAACATAACCATCATCATATAATCATTAAACATAACATAATCATCATCCTCATTAAACCATAATCTAAAAGTCATAATCATTCATCATCATTCATCATCATAATCAGCATACATCATTAAAACATATGAAAAATGCTGCCAACATTAACATCCAACACATTTTCATAACACGTCCATGACCAAACATCTCATCATATATATATATATATATATATATATATATATATATATATCAAAAAATTTTACAAATGGCACAATCTATGCCTCTTTGCATCTCTCTCTTAAAAAATAATATACATCTCACATCATCAGCTCGCAAGCCGGTATATACCTCATATCAAAACTATGCCCTCAAGGCTGTCGCTGTGGTGGTGGTGGTGGTGGCCGAGAAGATGTTGTATCATCTCCACCCTCCAATCTGTGTCATCTGTGAGACCCTGAAGCTGTCACTCATGACATAAACTATTGTCGGCTCAGCTCTGCCCTCATCTCTGAGTATCATTGTATCTGAGGGAACCCCCTAATGGCCCCCCTCATAATATGCAATCTCATCCAGTGTAGTGTTGTACCTAGTAATAGGTACAGTCTGGGTGGACCCATCAGGCCTACTGCCATGCCCTACACTAAACCCTACAGCTGTGAAAATGCTGGCTACACTGACACTGATTGTGTGGGCTACTAAGCTGGCTGCTGAGGTGGGTGCTGACTAGGGCCCTATCCTCCAAAAACCTAGCCTGCCAATGCCTGTGCCTGGGCTACAGCCAACTATCCCTATAGCATGGTGACCTGTCCTATCAACGCCACCACCTGACCGATCATCCCTACTATCTGCCCTGTCAAAACTATGACTTGCCCCTACAAAATAGTCACCTGCCCCTGGGCTACATCCCTCTCTTATCTGGCCATGTCTCTCTCCTAGTGGGCTACATCCCGCTCTCTAATCACAGCCTACAAATCTGGCTGTGGCCCCACTTGTACACCCATATACTATCCTACCCACCATGTTGAGTAGGCCTTTGTACATTTTGAGTCTGCTATCCCAAGTCTTGCTGGTAGCTCCTCAAAATCTGGCCCCTCTGTCTCCTCTAGCAATAGGAGTGGCACCTCAATGTCATCTCATCTGTATAATGGGAAGGTGGGCGGCACATCCTAAAGTAGCCCATCCTAAATCAGCCCATACTAGCACCGCACTCTCTCCATTGGCACCCTCTCAAGCTCGTCAGCTTGCCTGCCCCTGACCCACCTAATGCTCTGCACCTCGACTAACTACTCTACTTGATCTCTGAAGGCTGGGTACACCAGGTACAGTCTCCAAATGATGTCTGCTAGGATTAGGGCCTCTAGTACCCCTCTGTTGTGGTCAATGTCTCTGACCACTCCATCTATCTGTCCCTGCACCATCATCTCCCACCATCATCTGAATCTGACCCTGAAGCCGGCCTAAATAGCCACTGAGAGGCTGAGAAGTCATGTGACCACGATATGCTCGTAAGCCCAATAGTGAAGGAGGTAACCCACACACAAACTGTATCGTCACCACTGACTGATGGCCCATAGCTCTCTGTATACCTGGGCCAAAAAGATAGGTGCCCAGGTATACACTATTTACTGCTCCACCATCTCCATCAAAACTCTGGTCATAACGACTAGAAACCTGCCTCTCTCTGCATCTAGTAGTGCATAAACTGTGATGCCTATCATCATCAGGATCGCTAGCCGATGTGCATCTTCGTCAACAGCATAGAGGGGCTCATAGGAAAAATTTGCTGAGTGGTAGCTTGTCTCTGTGATGTGCTCCCCAAATAGTGTAACAATGTGGATGTCATGCGCCTCTCTCAAGCATGCATACAAGTCTACTCCATGTACCAGTAATCACAAAATTTGGTACTCATCTTTGATCGTGACAGTCATCTCCCCTATTGGCAAGTGGAAGGTGTTGGTGGAGTGATCTCACCGCTCAATCAAAGCCACCATCAGGCTCACATCCCTCGCCACTCAGTAGTATCACCACAGCCCACTGAGTCCCATTGCACTCATCTGTGCCCACTCCTCTCCGATGATGTTTCAACACATTCGTGTTAGCAATGGTGACAACCGGTCCTGCAGCATTAATGTCTGCCTCACTTGCATCCAACAATTCAACTTGTGTTAGCCATGTGACTACCAATCCCCATGACACTTCTTCTCTAGCTCGACCATTTGCCCTTTCATCCATCTACTTGCCTATCTACTTAACCGCCTATGGCTATCCTGACCCTTAAAATGCCCTTGGCCTAGTTTTGGCCCCTTGACTTGGCAATTTTCTAACTCTCTCCGACTAGGCAGCCAATGAAATTGATTTGCATGCTGACAATGACACTTACCTAACTGACGTTGGTCACTTAGTGACTGACGTCGGTAGGCAAGTGCCCGATGCCAATCATTGGTCGACCGACGCCGGTGACCCCGCTGACATCAGCGACTGGTTCAGCCCTAGGGCCGAATGAGGTGAGCCCTAAAATTAGGGCTTCCCCCCATAGCCTCCCATTTCCCCCCAAAACCCTCCTAAATCACCCTAGCATAGCCTACCTACCCTTCCCACCCACCTAACTACCCCTCCCCCTCATTTCCTAGCTACAAACATCAAAATTTCAAATTCAAAATCAAATTCAAAATCAAACCAAATGAGTTCAAAATTGTCTCCTACCTCATCTCATCATCGCCACTGTGGTGGCACGATGGGTGCCACTAGTGGTGGACCTCCCACGGGTCCTCCTCCACCCTCTACCATCTCCTCCACCTTGATTTGTCTTCAAACTCCTCCTGGCCTACCACTGCCTCTACAACCTCCAATCTCCATCCAAATCACTCCCTCTCTCCACCAATCTCACTCTGCCACCTCACACTGCTAATCCAGTCACTCCAAGTCACTTTCACCCACTAAACTCCAGATCTCCTTTTTTGACTTTAGCAACAATCACAAATGACTTTTGGTGGGCTGCCAATCTAGTTTTGTCAGATTTGGCAGGCCACCGACGTCAGCATAATCGTGCCCTAGGCTACTGACGTCAGTCAAGTTTTACCGATGTCAGTCCCTTTTGGCCATCAACATCGGTTGTATAACCGACGTCGATGTCCTTCAAACCCCCAACTTCTTCACAGTGACCACAATCATGCCCCCAATCAACCAGTCCTCACAAGTAAAAGTCATTCTAGTCTCCTGGGGCACCCTTAGGATCAATTTTACCGTGGCCCAACTCGACCATCGACCTTGGAGATCACAACTATCTCCTCCGACCACTTTCGAGACAACTCTACCTTGATTGTTTTGATTGCCCTTGCTACCTCATGCCTAGTTAGCAAATTGTCCCTGACCCCCACAAGTACTTGATCACGCTCTAGTTGATACCCATGCTTGTGGCCTTTTCATGTTTTCCAAGAGCACTTCCTGAGCCTGAGATACTTGGAACATGATGACCATTAGAGCTACAACTTGGATCATTTAATCCAATCAGCTATGACTAAATGCTGGGGCCTAGTTATTTCAATTTTGGTACTCCTTGCCCTTTGACCATGACAATTTGGCTTACCTATTGCGTGGTGTGGCATATGTGCAATCTCATCCTTTGTAGCATTCACACTCCAACCTTCACCCTTTTCCATCTATCTCTCTGTCAAATCGACACCCGATCTTAGGTTCCCTTCCTTCGACTCCCGCTTTGAGGGAGAAACACCTTATCCCATACCTGGGGTAACCAACTCTTATTTTTGTCTTGTAGTTCATCAAGAACAACCAACAAGATAAAAAAGGGCAAATGTAGACACCGAAATCGTGTCTATCCCTTGGTCACCCCTTGGTCCCCTTTGATCCCCTCCTAACCATTTCTAACCCACTCAATTATTAATTTGAAATAAATTAATAATCCCCCCTTTGTCACCTCACCCCTCCTAAGATACCTCTCCTTGGATGCCTCCCTCACCCCATGCCAAGTCTTAAATGCTTAACCCCCATTTTAATTCTCCCACTCATCCTCATGCCTAATAAAACCCGTCCTCGACCATTTTCTAATGACCAGCTGACCCTGGCAGATGGAAGAATGGGCAAAAGGCTATTTTTAGCCCCTTTTTCCTATTCTTTGGCTGTCGACGTCGGTCAGTATTCGGCCGATGCCGGTGATTTCACCGACGTCGGTCCCATTAAAACTAATTTTTTGCTTCCATTGCCCCCCCGTGAATGTGAATTCCTTTGCATCCAAAATCTGACCTCTCTCTCCCTCTCTCCCAAACGCACACCAAGCATCACAAGCTATAGGCACTCTACAGAAATAGCTCCAAGTTTTTGGTTAAAGACATTGCAGGTACATTAGCAGCATCAGCAACAAGACTTCTGCACTCCTTCTTCAGCAAGCCACAGCTAAGTATTTCTTCTGTATTTTCATTTCAATTATTTAGACTATGTTAGTGATTAGTTTCCTAGTTACTGCTTCTAAGTAATATCACCAGCCCAGACCCAACCTGCTCTTCTTAGAGAGGCTGAAAAGCCCTCTCTCATCCTTATCTCCCTGTCACCCTGTCCTCTATCTGGTCCCCTTTTTAGACCATACTCTCTACCCTACAGCCCTATATAGACCTCCAAAAAAGACTCTTAGGCCATCCAAATAGACTCTCAGACCATCCAAATAGACTCTCAGACCATTCTGTAGACCATAAACCCGTCCAGACCCTGTCCAAGGCCATTGCCCCGACCGACATCGACCATTGCCCCTACCAACGTTAGCAGACTAACTGACGTCGATGACCTTGACCTATCGACATCGGCAGACTAACCAACGCCAGTGACTGTGGAAGACAGATTACTGCATACAGGTACGCATTTATTTCTATTTCTTTTGTTCAGTCTTTTATCATTTCTATTTCTGGCAACATTCTGCTTTTTATCAACCAGTAGACTGTCACCCCTTCAAGAAGTCTTTATTCTTCTGGGATCAAGCTTTGCTTGGCAGTCTACCACCTATTTACCTAACAACCTTCTTGTTTAAGTCTCTCTTATTTGCAGGTGTCATCCTCCACAACCAAAGAGGAGTCCCTTCAACGTCTGGATACGGTGCGCTGACTTCATCCAGGTAACATCTAACCCTAGACCATCACTTAGTTTCTTTCATCTCTTGAATGTGGAAAAGCAAAAATTGTTAGAAACAGATGTAGAGGTCAAACTCACCAAGTTAGTCAGAGGAAAGGGGTTGTGCCAATACATGACTCAAGAGCTTATGAAGATGATACCTGATGAAATAGATTCAGAAACAAAAAAGGAAAGTGTATTAATAATACAAGAAGTTGATCAGAACTCCTGGGTCACAAACAAGATCCTTTTCATGGAACATGGGATTTATCCAAGAGACCTCCTTTTCAACAAGAGGAGATATTACAAAATGCAAGGAGTCTATTTTGTTTTAATTGAACAAGTTCTTTTCAGAAGGAACACTGATGGCAAACTCTTAAGGTGTATAGAAAAAGATGAGGGTAAGAAAGTACTGCATGAAATACATCATGGAATCTCAGGTGGACATTTTTCTACAAAAACTACAGCTATAAAGATAAGTGAGGCAGGTTATTTTTGGCCCACTTTATTTGTAGACTGTTATCAATTGGTTAAGAAATGTCAATCTTGTCAATATTATGTGGGAATGAGAAGGAATGCAGCAATGCCCCTTAGCCTTATAATTGTTGATGAACCCTTTGCCCAATGGGGTCTTGATTTCATTGGAATGATAAATCTAGTGTCTAGTATGGGTCACAAATATATTCTCACTGCCACAAATTATTTCACGAGATGGACTAAGGCAGTGCCACTTAAAGAAGCAACAAAAAATGTGATCCTAGATCTTCTAGGGAGTATCACTACTCCCTTTGGGGCTCCTCACACTATAATTTTAGATAATGGTAAAGCATTTTTAGGATCTAAGGTATTTGACTTTGCATTAAAGCATGAAATTTATCTGAAAACTTCCTCTAATTATTACCCTCAGGGTAATGGTTTGGTAGAATCGACAAATAAGAATCTGATTAGACTCATCAAAAGAATAGGAGTTGATTATCATAAAGAATGGCATAAAGTGCTTAACATAGCACTATGGGCTAATAGAATTACTCCTAAGTAGGTGATCAAAATGTCCCCATATGAATTGTTTTATGGTAATCCCATTGTAATGCCCATAAGCTTGGAGATTCCTGCTCTTCAATCGATAAAACAAATGGAAATTGAAGAAAATGGCTCCATGCAGGTCAGACTTGTCAAACTCTTAGAGGTACAAGAAAAGAGGGATGCAACACATGATTCATTAATTAAGCATCAAAAAATAGTTAAAGACTGCTTTGATAAAAGGACTTCAAGTCCTCATTTCAAAGTAGGTTCGATTGTTTTGAAATGGAACGCAAGAGCTGCCAAGCCAGGTCAACACACTAAGTTTGAAGCATTGTGGACTGGCCCATATAAAATTCATGCATGTAAACAAAAAAAATTATTTGAGTTAGAAACAATGGAAGGCGAACCTGAAGAGATTCCTGTGAATGGGATTCACTTGAAACATTTCAGCTAAGTAGTGTCTCTAATGTATTATAGTTAGATAGGTTCCCTTTTCATTTGCTCTATTTTTTTCCCATTTTCCTTCTTTCCCACTTTTATTTTAAATAAGTGTTCTTTGAACACGTGGCCACAGCTCAGAGTCTTTTAAAAAAAAATTCAAAATTCTTGCATTCAACTGAATCTACCCCAAATCCTTAAAATCTTCAAGATACTTTACGCAGCCACTCTGATGACGTGTCTAACTCACTGTCCCATAAAGATTTGATAAAGATTTGTTAACAGCTATCTGAGTTTAATGCCATTCTTGAGACTTGATGGGTCAGTAAATATGCCATCACAAATGTTAAAGCCTAACAGTGTCTTAAACATTCTTGCACTTTCTAAAGAATCCTTGTTATCTGCAAATTCCCTGTTCATAGCAAAACTTGTCTAGTAAGAGTGTTTTTCCCTGTTGCAAAGCTTCATATCTGCTATTACAGTCCAATACTTATAAGTATAGATATACAAGATGGAGGGAGTGTAGTCTTCACAACAAGGTTTTGGGATTTATGAATCCATCGATAAATTCCTCGCAAGCAAATCTTACGCTTTAGTCCCTGCACAACCATTGAAGATGTATCCACGAACGAGAGTCCCTAAGGCTGGTTATGCAAATGACTCAGCAAGAGTAAAAGATTTTTTAGATGGAATAGCAGACCCAGTTCTTCAAAGGCCCAACAAAACTTTAAGAGAAGGGGCATATCAAAGGTGCATCTAGAGGGCTAAAGCTAGACAGTATGAAACATTCACAATGTGAATATGGACTTCAAAGCTGGCTCATTTTATGGTCCCAAGGGTACATCCATGTCTTGACTTGGTTCAAATCTACTCTGAATTTCTTCATGCACCTTCGAATACCATCCAATAGGGGCCATTCAGTGTACAAATTACACCGAAGGCTATTAGAGATATGCTGGCCTTGCATCATGACAAAACAACCACGTTTCCTACCATTGCTAAAATGTAGAAAATATGGGCGAATGTCAACACTCAGTTGAGGTTTTTGAAGACAGAGTTACAATTAAGTGAAAATGATACAACTGTGCCAACACTGCCGGTAGCAAGAGCCCAATTCGCACAAGTTAGCCAAGAGGTGCTTTCTATGATGGCTTTCATTTTTGGCATGAAAGATGATATCACTATTTATGAAGAACAAATGGATATTCTATTCCGACTAAAGATAGTTGATAAATTTCAAGAATATCAGCTAGATTGTTTTGAACAGATTGCATATTTAATGGCTGAACAACTCACCCAATTCAAGTCCAAATGAATTTTTAGGTATTCCTCTTATTTGTTTCATCTTATGTTACACCAAAACTCTGGTATCTTTTCTAAAAACATGCATCTAGATATGTATGACCCAAGCTTCAGCCCACATAGGACCATCTTTGTGTCTGCATGGATGCATATTTTGTCAAGAACTAGTGACCCATACGAGTTTTGGAACCTTTTTATTGCCCCTACTTTTTGTCATTTAAGCCCAGAGCCAGTCATAAATAGATTGACTCCAAGTGCCTCAAGCCTTATGGCTAATTGCCTTGTTCCCTATGATTACTTTTTTAGATCACATCATACCATTATTAGAGTCCACAATTTTGGTGGAGAACCAGTGCTACTTCCTAGGATTTTGACTCTTAGGATAGCATTCTTAGAGATCACCAGACAAGTGTCAGTAGTAGATAATGAATACGGCACTGGTAAGAGAAAGAGAAAAATGTATGATCTTCCTTGGGTAAAAAATGGCATGACTCTAGAGGTTAGAGATGTAGAGATTGTTTTGCTAAGGAAGCTAGCCTTCCTGGGTTTCTTTTTAATTGAGGACAAATGGGGATTTGACCCAAACGGTTTCATAACCTCATGGGTTAAGAACAATAAGGTTGCTACCAAAATTGTGCATGAGAGCTGACCTTTTTGGGAAACCAGAAGTCCCAGGGAAGATATTCCTAAATTTTATGTGGAATTGATAGATTTGCCCCTCCCAGAGAACAAACCTTGGGAAATTTGTTATGTCAAGCAAAGGGATTTTGATCCCAAGATCTGGATGACCGCTAGTTTACGAAGATCATTAAAGAACAAAGACTGGGATTCTAAGAAGATAGAGGCTTACTGGAAATATAGGCAAGAGATTCGTGAGACAACCCATTCTTTCAAAAATGTGGATTCTAATGAAAAATGGGAGGAACTCTAGGATGAATGTCACTTATCCCCTATCTCTAGCATCGACACAAGCAATTTGCAGACACAGGGTGAAGAGTCAGAGACCAGAGCAGAATCTAGTCACACATCACAATGTCCAAGCCCAACCTCAGTAGCAGTCACTTCTCCAATAGTGCCAATTCTTGTGGTTCCCCGTCTTGCACAAGCACCACCTATAGTAGTGGTAAATCTCCAAGAGATAGAGATGCAGCTAGAGGAAGAAACCTTGAGAAGACATAAGAGGGTAAAGTTTCAACTAGAATCTGAGACTAGAGCAGAACACTCGCAACACCAACCACAGGCCACTTCAGTCGCCCCTCAGGTAAGTGTTGTTTCTCCTACTTCTTCTCAGTCTCTCTCCTTTCCTACAGAGGTGACATTCCCACCTTCCCAAATAATTCCCTCTGTCACCTCTGCCATGCCTATCTTTCCTTTTGCTCCATCTGTCCAACCTCAGGCCATATCAATTTCCCCCTAGCCACAAGGCTTTCCTTTTGTGGGAGGACACATTGCATCCCCTTCCACCTTCCTGACTCAAGCAGATGTTGCTAAGAAGGCAAGAGAAGCCTGGATGGAGAAAAAGAAGATGAAAGAGAATAAAGCCTTGGCTGTGCCACACATGAGGTCACATTTTGACCCAATCTAGCAGCAATTTACAGTGACCCATTTATCACCCAACGTCATCAAGCCCAAGGAGCAGATGCAACTTGAGGATTATACCATGAATGCAGTGGCAATTGATATGTCACTTTTTTGACCACAAGACAAGGTTGAACTTTTAAATGAATCCACTTCTGCAGTAACCAATGATTATTTGAAGATATCAAATAAGTTACAGAAGATGGAGGCCGAGCTAACTCAAGAGAAGGCAAACTGTAGCACTTTGACTACAGAAATAAATAGTAAGAATAATGAAATAGAGAGTCTAAACAAACAGTTGCAAATGCAAAGATCTATGATGAGATTTCAATAAGGTGATGAATATATATGGCAAGCAATTAATCTGACTAGATAAGGATCTAATGAAGCACCTGATCTTATTAGATAGAGATCAACCACACACATGAAGTCAATTACCAATGCTTATTTTTACTCAATCTATGTTTTCACACCCTTTGGTGACTACTCAAGTGAACAATTTGAATCCTAATGGGTCTATGGTGAAGTCCTTGCTTCAAATCATAAAAAAATTGGAGGACAAAATTTCCAATATAGAGAAAAAAATTTCTAAAATCTCCTCATGCTATAGATTCTCAAGATGTCTTTCATAACCCTCTTGCACCTAATATTTCATTGTACCCATTTCCAACCAGTTTGATTGCACCTAAGTTTACATTTTATGATGGCAAGGGGGATCCTAAGCAAAATATTCGATCCTTCTTTGCAGCATCCCTTGACTATGCATTAAATGATAAATTATTGACCAAAAAATTTCCACAAATCCTCAAGGACTATAATTTTTAATGGTTCTATGATTTACCAATTCAATCAATAAAAGATTTCAAACCTATTGCAGATCAATTTATAGCACATTTTTTTATCATATCCTAGCTCAAATTGTGAAAAAAAAATAAGGACCTAATGAGCCAATTAATAAGTATGTCTTGAGATACAAGATAATGTTGGCTAAAATGAGCAATGAAATGGTTGACAAGGAACTACAAGTTATATTTTAGAAAATTTTACTTACACCTCTCCATGAGTCTATTGTGTTCAATAATTTTAAATCTTTCGATGACTTATGCCATGTTGTGCATGACCATGAAATGAAACTTCTTGCCTTGAAAAAATTAAATTATGTAGTGAAAACACCATCTGCATCAAATACCAAGTTTCATATTAAACCCAATTATAAGGTCAAGCCAAATGAGCCTAAAAAGGATAACATTTAAACTATTAATGAAGAAGCACTATAGCTTAAGCAACTCATTTTATCCAATGCACCAAGGAGACAATTTATACACTTACCAGAATCTCCTACCTCACTTTTTAATAAGCTGGTAGAGTGTCATCTCATATCTCTCCCTCCCCCCATAGAATTTGTTAAGGTGTGGAGCTAAAAGCTTCGCCAATGAGCGAATACAGAAGTATAATGGGAGTTGATTAAACTACTCACACTCACCAGTTTATGCACATGTTTGGGTTGCACAATTGAGATGAAACAAGCTCAATGGTTGTGTTGTAACTCACCTTTACACTAAGATTAAGGGTATGTTGTCCTTCGACCTCTATATATATTTGAACTTACAAGTTCAGATTCGTACTAATCCCAATTTTAGTGCTACATAATGAAGCATATTTTCAAATCCAATTACCAAAAGGCAAGATGGTTACATCGACACATAAGTATACTCCTATCCATTCTCTCTTCAATTTAAAGCATTTAAATTCTTTCAATTTATGATTTCATACACTGATTATATATTGTAACATGCTCTTGGTTATAGGCCAACTGCCAACAAAGCACTCAAGGTGTGTTCATGCAAAGGCAAGGTGTGTCTACACACCCAGGTATGTCTTTTTCCCTTAACTAGTCATTTCATTTTCATGTATTACTATATTAAAAGGGGGGAATGTAGATACTAAAACTAAATATCTAGCATCTCAATACTATATAGTTGGAAAATATCAATTAAAGGTTCTACCATTTAGTCCTAGACATTCTTACTGCTCAAAAGGCTTGTGTACACTATCTATGTGTCTAAATTATTATCTATTAGTCTAACTCCAACTATTTTGATGAACTATGATTGTTATACTCTGCAAAGTGCTTTAAACCTGATATTTATCCCCTACTAGTTTTGGACATGTACCTATTTTCTAGCTCCCTGGATAGTTCTGGCCATCCATAGACACCTGCATTGATTGAGGTGTCCATCTTTCTATTAAGTGTCTAGTGCTAAAAATTCATCAAATTTTGAAAATAAATACAACCTAAGGGTTGGCCTATATGCCTTACTATGATATATCTTCCATAAGGGATCAATATATATAAAAGGTTATCCTTCCCTCATTATTCAGCTATAACTCATATAACTCACTAAGTAGAGATGTCTAGGGAGCATTAACCTTCAGAATCCCTAGTCTTGGGAATGAAATTGATGTTACCTTTACTGATAATATGGCCTAGAGAACCTTTGGAAAGATCTTCCACATAAATTTTATGCAAATCAGATTCAACATACTCCCAAAGAGATTGATATATTTCACAAAGAAACCCATAAACACTATGGGTCTTAACCTACCATAACCAGTGTTGCTTGATGCAGATCTTAGATGGAAAGGAATTGGTCACTAAAGAGATTTTTAGTGGGAGAGATTTTGTGTGGGACCACTTCTAGGCATGTTTGCAAAGCCACATTTTGAGCTTCTAAGGAAGATTGAGCTTGGAAAATTTGTCTATAATGCCTCACAAAAGCTTGAAGGATGTCTAGAAGGTTGGTTAAATGGTATCCAACATATTTGATAGATTTTATTTGAGTGACAAAATTGTGGGCATGTACTTTGTTAAAAAAATCTTAGAAACACGATCCCCAATTTTGATCTAGTGGAGGCGAGCTCACAACTGAGCCCTATGAGCTTGATGGAGGTCAACATTATTTATTTGTTTTCTAAGAGTGGCCACATGGTTTTGTAAAGTATCATCCATAGGGGTCTACTCTAACACCTAAAAAAGGCAATTCGATTCTCTCATGGTGGCAATAATATCCCCTTTTTAAATGAAATCCAACTGCTTGCCGGTGTTCCCCCTCCAGCCTATCGTTCTTTTGAGTCAAGACAACAGCAATACTTGACTCTCCTCCATAGACATACATTATGAAGGGCTTGAAAAAATCTGGGTTTTTAAGCACTGGGGCTGCTGAGATATCCTTCTTGACCTCTTCAAAGGCTTACTTTTCTTATGTAGTCCATTTGAAGACCAGGGCTTTCTTTAGCAAGAGTGTCACTGGTCTTACCAAGCCTGCAAAATCAGATATGAATCTACTAACAAAATTGATCTTCCCTAAAAAGGACTGAACTGCCTTTTTATTTACTGGAAGAGGTAGATTCATTATAGCTGTGATTCTCTCAGGATCTACAGAAACTCCTTTAGATACTATATGTCCCAACAACTTTCCCTGAGGTACAACAAAGATGCATTTCTTGGGATTCAATGATATTCCAAAATCCTGACATTTCTTGAAGACAGATTCTAAATGATCCAAATGATCATCAGCATTTTTTGAAAATACAGTGAGGTCATCCAGATAAACTAGGATAATATTATTTATAAGTTCTCCAAAGGCTATATCCATAGCTCTTTGAAAGGTGGCTCCCGCATTTGATAGACCAAAAGGCATCCTAGCATATGCAAATGTTCCCCATTTGGTAGTAAAAGCAGTTTTGTATTGATCTTCATCAGCCAACCAAATTTGATTGTATCCAGAGAAACCATCTAGTAAAGAAAACCTCTTTGATCCAACCACAGTTTGTATAATTTGTTCCATGGAGGGCAAGGGATAGTGGTCTTTCAAAGATGCTCTATTTAGATCTCTAAAATCTACACACAGTCTTACATCTCCATTCTTTTTTCTAACTGGTACTAGATTTGATACCCAGGTTGAGTGCTTGATTGGAAATATTATTTTAGAATCAAAAAGTTTCTACAACTCATCTACCATTAGAGGCTTAATCCTTGGATTTACTGACCTCTGTTTTTGTCTGATGGGTTTAGACCCTTCAGTTAGTTTTATTGTGTGTTGAATAATGTCTATATTGTATCCATGAAGGTCTTCATAGCTCCAAGTTATGACTCTGTCATATATCTGGCACAATTTGATTAGTCTTTCCTTCTCTTCTTGAGTTTGCAAAATTCCTTACTTTTAGCCTTTTCCCATCACTCACCTCTATTTCAGAGTAGTCTGCTTTGTCTGCCTGGAACCTTTTCTTTTCCAGGCTTATATCCTCTAGGTTAAACAATTTTTTTAAGGTGATCAAGCCCTTAGGGAGCTTATTAGTCCTTAATTGTATGATCTGATCATCATATGCCTCTTCAATTTTGGTTTGCAAATGATCAATAAACTCATCTGATTGTTTTAAGAATGAAACTACCTAAGCATCATTTTCGAATACTTGCTAATTCTCATCGTTGTCTAGAATAGTTGGCCTCACTATAACTTTTATTGACTCATTGTTAATTAATAAGCCAGTCGCTAGATTAAACTGTGAGCCAATCTGGGCCATCCTATCAGCTTCAGATTTTTGACTTCTAGGGACTATCTCAATATTGAAAGCTTCAAAATCTTCTATCAAATCCTAAATCCTATGTCTGTAGGATCTCATTCTCACATTTTTAGCTGCTACCTTTTCTCTAATTTGCTTTACTACTAATTTTGAATCTCCTTTCACTTTTAGATTCTTTATTCCCTTTTTCTTGGCTAACAAGAGTCCATGTACTAAAGATTCATACTCAGCATCATTATTAGTGCAAGCAATTTAGAATCGGATAGCCCTTAAAATTTTATCACCATTTGGAGCAGTAAGACAAATTCCTGCTCTGGCACCATGTTTACTTCTAGCCCCATCAAAATTCAAAGTCCAGATCTCTAAATTTTGAGTAGTAGGTGCCTCTTCCCTTATAACATTTGGGATTGCCTGGTCCTCATCAAAAATGATGTATGTGCCCAAACCAGTAGAGTCATAGTTCCCATACGGATCGTTATGCATCATAGCCAACAACTGGTTATTTTCTTCTTCTTGATCATGCTCAGTCCAGTCGCCCAACTCTTTAACAAAAATACTTTCTTCCTTATTTAACATAGCATGATCTGCCTCTAATCTTGTTGTTGGTTCGTTGGTGATATGATCTTTAGACAATGGTTCAGATAGAATTTTCATCTTTGAACTGTATCTGGTTCTTAGGATGAGGTGAGACCAGTCAAGAGACATATATCCTCCTATTTTTGTTGTAAAGTCTGTGGATAAACATAAACCAAAAATAGGAGGTATATCTATGACAATGAAATCTTGGTTGACAATTATGTTGGGACATGTGTATAATTGCAATGGGAGTTGTTTGATTCTCTCTACGGTTTGTACTATTTTGCCATCTAGCTGCATAACTCCTTTTGCAAGGGGTTCATATTTTATTTTCAAAGCATCAGCTATTTGCTTGGGCATCACTGTAGTAATAGCTCCTGAATCTATCAATGCATTATGCAAGAGTTTCCTTCCAATTATCAGAGTTAAATAGAAGGGCTCTGGTTTAGATTTACTTACTTGCGCTACATCATTCACAAAGGCTATTGTCTTCAAAGGAACTGTATCTTTGAGATTTTCTTTTTCAGTAGGTCCTTCTTTGGTAACAACACCTTTGGGCACTACTTGACCTTGCAGAGCATCTTCTAGCAGTGTCTTCTGTTCAGGAATAGCCAATATATCCCATATTAATACCTGGGCTGGAGTCTTTTTTAATTGATCCACTACATTGATCGGTCCTAAAGACTGAGTTTTTTGGATATAAGGATACCTCATTTTTTCTTGAATCTGGGTAGGAATCTCCTGGTCTTGCATTGGCTGAGGCACTTCTTGTCTAACAATAGTGTTTTTTTGCCCTTGAGATGGAGGATTATTCATGACTTGACCACTTACAATCTTTGACTGTTCCACCATTCTCCTCTTTGATCTGGTGTAATAATCAGATTGCACCACTGGCCTTTGGGAGGTAGATGCTTCGTTCAAAAAAATTGCTTCTTCATCTTCAACCCATGAGAACAAAGCATGCTCCAAGGCTATTTCTTCCTCTTGTTGCAAGGACATTCCTTGCATCTGAGCCACTAGAACTGAATTATGCATACCGAGAGACTAGTAGGATTGATTGTTACTGGTACTGGCAAACTGATCATCCATTCTTCTCTGCTCAGCCACCCTTTGTTGTAGATTACCCCTAGGACAATCTCTGGGTGTATGAGCATCGTTGCAAGGGAAACACCAAGCATTAGTATCATCCACATAATTATTTTGACCTGGAACCATCTCCCTATTTGAGTTGGTAGGAATGGTTTGTGAGGGTGTGGGAACTGCAACTAATTGATTCGTTGGTTGATGGTTAGTTTGTTTTGGAGGACCCTGATATTGGTTTGGTTGGGATGAAAACCTGTTTCCTTGATAGCATTGATAAGGGGGCTTAGGAAAAGTATTATGCTGCCTCTTTATATTAATCAGCTCATTGGAAAACATCCTCAAGATATTCTTGATATCATCCATCTCAGATGGTTGAGCAAGGACAGGTTCTTTCATGGATGATGGAGAGTACGTTTACATAGACACAGGGGGGCTTACATCTTTAGGAAATTCTTGAGGTAAGGGCAAGGAAATTTCTGGGAACACGGGCATGGGAGGCCTTGGAGGTAACTTTCTAGCATCTATTAAATGATTCTTAGCTCTGACCGCATAGTCATAAGCCCCTGGCAAAGTGTGTCTTCCCAATGACTGAATCATAACAGATATATCTGAATTCAAAGCCTTGAGATAAAAAACTATGGCCATACCAGGTGGTGGCCTAGCTGTAGCAGGACTTCTGTCCCAAGTTTTTTGAAATCTGGTTTTGAAGTCAGTCATGTCCTCCTGTGGTCCTCTTTGAATGGTGATTAACTGTTGTAACAAAGAAGACTTATCACCCTTCTCTGCAAATCTTTCAAAGAACAGATCTCCAAGCTGGTCCCATGTAGATATGGTATTTGGGGTCAAAGACCAATACCATTCTAAAGCCTTCCCCTTAAAAGAAGTTGCTAATAACCTTATGGCCACATTTTGCTGTGTGACATGTATTGCACAGACATCTGATACATCTTGAAGATGTTCTGCAGGTGTTTTTGAGTCTTGCCCACTGAATTTGGGTAGATTTTTTAGAGCATTTACTGGGATAGGATCCCAAACGGCTGGTGGTGTTGGGAGGATTAAGGGACTACCAGTGTTCCAACTTGCATAATTTCTTGAGGGTACAGGGGCTCCCGTATTTAGTATTGGTACAAACTGGTTAGCTCTTCTCCTTGGACTTGTTACCAGAGGTGGCAAAAGAATACCTACATTTGTAGCAGATTGCAATCTCGTGACTGGTCCACAACTCTGACTCCTTGTAGCTCTCTGGTTCATACGGTCTTGAAAGAAACCTCAAGACTGGTCCCATAGGGCGTGCCAAAAATTGTTGATGCTTAAAATTGCACTTGATTCTAATCAACAACAATGGAAAGTTTCAAGTTGTGGGATATTGCGGCTTGAAACAACCTCCAGATTTTAGAGAAGATGGTCTCTTCTTTTGTATCAAGTGTGGGGAAAAAGGTAGAAAATTAAATAAAAATGCAAATGCAGGAAATGAAACTTAACTATGACGATGCGCCTGAGTGTAATTTTGATCCTAATCTTGAGCACAATGAGACTATATGTAGGATTCATTTACATTTAAGAGCAAACAAGTGCATGATCAATGTAAAAGATTGAAATAATAGAAACAGAGGCTCATAATAGAGGTTTATTTTGCTAAGATATAGAAAATGTCAACAAAGGCATAGGGTTCAATCTTCTTATAAGAATCTTCCAATCACATAAGAGGCATAGAAACACGTACAGATATGTAGAACTTCCGACTCAAGAAAATGAGATAAAAGCAAATGACATTCCTAATCACAACTCTAGAAAATCTATAGTCTAGACTACTTTTGCAAATGACCAGATGATATCAACAAAGGCATAGAGTTCAATCTTCTTAATTCTTTCAACCACATAAAAGGCACAAAAACATGCACAGTTATATCAACTTTACAACTCAAGAAAAATGAGACAAAAGCAAATTATATTACTTAGTCACCAACTCTAGAAAGTCTAAACTATCAAATCCCCCCCTCTTCTCTTTTGTATCTTCTTCCCTTTTATAGCCTTGGTTTTTACAGATAAAATAGTGTGACATTCAGCACATTCAATGCCTTGGATGCATTCTATTCTTATCAAAAAGGGCCATGCTGGGGCAGGGCAGCTGCCCTGACTGCGGCATGTCGATTCATGTCTAATACCTCCTTTTGCACCTAAATTTCCTCATTCCATCACCTGCTTAGCTGTGCAATTATCCGTTCTCCTCCACTTATAGGGGACAAACAAATGAACCCTTTTAATATTTGCAGGCCCCAATAATCTACCCAGTGAACTGCTCCACCTACCAAAAATAACTCTCGCTGAGTTCACCCCTAGCTCACTTGCTGAAACAGATACACAGAACTCTCTGTCCTATTGAAACAGAAGAGGACACTTAGTCAATTTCTTGAAATTCTCCTTATTGCTTAGAAGGCGCTGGAGAAAGACACTTGGCTCTTCCCACCTGATTTATCAAAGACACGCGGCTCTTTCCGCTTTCCTTTTAGTTATGTTGTAGAATTATTTAGGCACATATTAGACTCCTACAGATGGTGACACTTGGCAGATTTCGTAGACCTTTGAAATAACACCTGGGACCCACCACAATATTTATTCAATAATGAAGCTTGAAGATGATCTCTCAAAAGTTGACACATGGTGGCCTCTGTTGTTCTCGAGAAGATACGTGGCATCTACTACTTCTTCTACTAGGGGTATGTGGCGTCTTCCACTGCTTTCGGGGATAGAGTAGAAAGGGGCTCAGAGAGTGACACTTGGTGGCCTCCACTACTCTTTGGCACTTAAACAAAATGAAACAATGCCTTTCTGCCTTCCAAAAAGGTACGTGACTCCTTTGGTTTTTGGGACACTCCCTTGAACTGCCTAATGAACCAAAATGGTTCAATGGTTCAACGGTTCAACACTGTGTGCCATTTACACGTTAACTGAGGTATTGAACCAAAAAATGTAAAACCAAGGCATTGAACCCAAGCATTGAACTGACTATCTCTCGGATGCTGACACGTGGTGACTTCCACTTTCCTCTGAAAAAGTAGTCCAGGGTCTTTCGCGACTGCCACCTGGTGCTTTCTGCTTCTTCCTTCTACTTAGCTTGTTGAAAACCTTTGTCAAAAAATAGAATGAATGTGGGTGCCGATATGAGACGTGGATGTTGACATATGATACGTTTCGCTTAGCTATTATTGGATACGTGGCACATTTTGCGGCCCCCCTGAAAGTTATGAAAAGTGTCTCAGATGAAGCCAGTTGGCCGGCGCCGTGTTTCGGAAAGTGACACTTGGTGGCTTCCACTGCCCTTCGATACTTAAACAAAATGAATCAAAAGAAACAAACCCGTGCTTTGTCTCAAAACTTTTGCCGCCATGACCAAGGTATGCAGGAACAAAACTATAGTGCGCGATTGAGAATCAGAATGCAACATAGAGTAAAAATTTACTCTACATTAACCATGTCAAACATAAATTGTCAACAAATGCTTAGAGACCTATCTACGTTTTTTGCCCTCAAATCAATAGACTCACTGGGTCAAATGGTTACCACTTTTTAAATAGTGGTACACCACTACATACCACACTGCCACCAAGATGATGCCAAATGAGGTCATTTATGGTTAGCCACCACCTTCTCTTCAAACATACTTTCTATGTAGCCCCAAGGTACATGGAGTTGATGCCACACTCCACACATGTGAAATTATCCTTCAAACTCTCAAAGATAAACTCCATCTAGCATAGAACCATTGAACCAACATGCCGATCAACACCACTTAGAACGAGATTTTGATGTTGGTGACATGGATTGTCTCCATCTCCAACCTTATAACCAGTGTTGTTTGGCATTGAAGGGTCATCAAAAACTTCCATAAGAGTTTTATGGTCTTTATAAAGTGTTTTCCAAGATTGGTCTCATAGCATATAAGTTAAAGTTTCCCTCCTCCAAGATCCATCTAGTTTTCTATGTATCATGTTTGAGGAAGGTTATTGATTCACATGTTGTATGAAGGAACATAACACCTCATTTTTTTATCATCACTTGCATTAAAAATATTATATTAATGTTTCGTACACAAAAAATGAGATGAAGTCAACAATGAAAAAATTTAAATCAAATACATTTACCAATTTACATTCTTTCACTTGACAAAATCTCACTTTACTAAAAACATTAAATTACACCTTTTATAACGTAACTTTTATCTTTGTCTTAATTCCTAATATTATCTTATTAAAGGTATTAAACTAGCACAAAGTCATCATGATGCGAACATATATTTGACAACATATCAATCTCACCAAGTCAAGTCAAGTGGAAATGAGAGAAATATTACCTTCACACGACTTGACAAATTATAACATATATTTATTTTTTGGAACAAATTGTAACATAGCAGAAACGTTTATCATTATTCTTTGGAACATATATTTAGAATGTATCAATTTTTCCCTCACACGGATTGACCAAGTCAAGTGAAAGTGACGTGAAGAAATGAGAGAAATACTATAGTCCAAGTGAAGTGAAGTGCACGAAATGAATATCCATGGGAATCATTTTTCTTTTGTTTGGTCTTAAGGGCCATGTTTTTCATGGAATTTTCCATGGGAATATTTTATTTTTAATAATGCAAGATGTCGACATATGACACAGATAAAGAATGAAAGCTTGTGTCTGATTTACTTATCGTCCATGTTTGTCTGATTATATGTATTCTCTCTTCCAAGCATTTAAGCCATGAAAACAATTCCAAAATAATGGTGAGGATCGAGCTAATGACATATATACATTCAATGAATGAAAGGTAAGGATCATGCTCTGATTCCTCTGATTACTCTTGTTCTTTCTTTACCAACAATTTTATATTTTTTGTGTTATTAAATGACGATTAGCTTTATGATCACTAAATGGTTATTAGTTGTATACCTTCTAGAGTTTGGATTGTATTAAATATATTTTGAAGGGGTATTTTATTTATATATGGAAAAGTTTATAAAGTTGGTATATTTGTTGTCGATTGATCGATTACATTTTAGTGTGGTGATATCAAATGTCTGTATGTTTACTCACTACTTACATTACTATGAGAATGTATTATTATATTTATTATTAATCAAAAATAATAAAAAAATAAAAATCTTACAACAATAAAATAGTCCATTGATATGAACATATCAAACTCGACGTCGGTGAGAAGACATGGCTCAAAATTAAAAACTACCAACCACACATGATAACTCAGAGATCACAAGGTTACATAAAAAAACATAAAAAACACAAATCTTCAGTGGAGGTGGATAATCTTTGGGAGGTTGGGCGCTCCAAGTGAAACACTCAATGGAAGGAGGATCGGGCACCATCCAATCATCCTAACTAGTTTTAGGGGGGCACAAAGAAACAATGATGCCCCAACAAGAAGGCAACTAAACAAAACTACCAATTGAACCACCTTTGCATAGGCAAGCTTCATCACGATAGGTCAATGAAAGAGTTCCCATGTGGCGGTAGAGGACTGCTATCACCCCCTTCCCCAAACCGTGAAAGAGTGGAGAAGCAACTACATCTGCCCCTATGCACCATAGGAGGGGAGCCATGTTTCCCCAATAATACCACTTTGGTTTCATTTTAAAGTGAATTTGGATGATCTCACACAACAAACATATATATATATATATATATATATATATATATATATATATATATATATATATATATATATATAGTGTTGTTATATTTCTTTTGGCCTCTAATATCCATATAAAAGGGTGGTTGGATATGCGTGGGCCACCATTGTAACCCATGTTACACCAATAATACCACTTTGGTTTGATTTCAAAGTGAATTTGGATGATCTCTCACACACAAACATATACACACACACACACACACACACACACACACACACACACACACACACACACACACACACACACACACACACACACATATATATGCCCCAAATCATATGCATTTATCCTCATCACAAGTGGATATGGTATTGTTGTGAGGATTTTGGCATATGAGGGACTCAATTTCAAAAAGGAGTGGTTAGGTGTGTGTGGGACTAATGCGACTTAAGTTGCCTCAATCACACTATTTTGGATTTAATTTGAAGCGAATTGGGGTGATTATGCATAAATGTGCCTTAAACTATTTATATTTCCCTAGTCATAAGTGGATATAGTGTTGATGTGTCACTTTGGGCCTATAAGGAACTGATCACAAGTAAAATTAACATAAATTAGTGGTTGGATGTGTAAGGGTCATAATGTAACTTATGATGCCAAAATCAAACATTTTTTTCTTGAATTAGAAGAGAAATGGGGTGATTGTGAACAAATGTGCCTAAAATTGTTTGCATTTACCTTGGTCGTAAGTGAATATGGTGTTTTTGTGTCACTTTTGGCATATAAGGGACCTAATCACAAGTAAAATTGGCATAAAGGGGTGGTTGGGTGTGTGTGGATCACCAATACAACCTACATTTCCACATGTAAACTACTTTGGCATGAATTCAATCAAAATTTGAGTGACCACTCATAAATATGGCCCAAATTTTGTTGGACATGGTCATTGGTGTCTTAAGGTGTCATTGATGTCAAAGAGAGCATGTGGTACTAATGTATAAATGACAAAGTGATCAGATTGAGAGCTTGAAGAGATATGGCACATGTATAGGTTGATAAGGACAAAAAAGAGGTTTTGAGGCATCCATATATGTCTTGGAGGAGCTCTAGTATGTCTCGTGATTATTTGGAATGAGCAAAATGCATCTTCTAGCTTAAGAGAAGCCAAACCATCATTGCACATCATGAAAGATCCAATAAGTTTGAGCATTTATTTTAGATACACATAAAGTCAATTTTGATCAAAGGATTATATGGATATGTTGTCTATAGTGCCAAGAAGCTACCTTGAAACTTTGGAGTCTTGAAGTGTTGTCTAGCTCAAGTTATAAAGCTTTAAAGTTGCTATAGCAGACTGTGATGGGCTAGAGACCATCAAGTTTAACCATGTTGAAGACTAAGGTCATTGGTCTAAAAGATCCAATGGTGAGTGCTTAATCATAAATATTGATATCAATGGTGCATATGAAGTCAACATGTCAAAGGTTGCGTTCGCAGGTGACAAGTGTCACAAGATCACTAGTCTGATAGAAGATCAACAATGAGCAGTAGTTCGTACTGACCAAGATCAATGGTGCAGGACAAGTCAAAGAGTGAATATTGCAAATGAGACTACCAAGTGTCACAAGCACATGATAATGTTAATAAAGTGATTAAAAGGCATGTAGGGTGCCAAGTGTCATAATCTTAGGAGTTTTAAGCAAGATCTAACGGTGAGTGCTACAAGATAAAGACTAGGCTACTTAGTAGAGATCGATGGTGTGTATGTGGTTAGTATTGCCAGAAAGAATGAGATGAGGTCAACATGTTCAAGGTTTAACATTTGGATGGTGGAGAACTGAGAGTTAAAGTTTGAGCTAATTATGAAGAAGATTGACATTGAGAGTTGAGTGAAGAGGACGAGATCTGTTATAAGTGACCGAGGTTTAATTGTGACCGTTTGGATTGAAATATTTGAATTTAATGAAGGAAAGAATAGTGCTTGGTTTTTGAGCCATAAATTTTGATATATGCAAAATTTGATGTTGAAGTAAAATCAAAGTTGTAGAGGAATTCAAGGCACATCTGGTAATATTCATTTGAAGGTATAAATATTTATACAATCAAATTTATTGAGCTCCAAAATTGACTGTGTTTGTTCATGCTCTACAAGTAACCCAAGAAGGGTAATTGAGTTGTTTTTTATGGTATTTCAATGTTTTGAGATGAGCTAACTATAAAAGAGTGTTTTAGACTCCACGAGGACCATCTATGTGGATTATGAAGGTTTGATCAATCATATTCATTATGATCAAAGACTTACAATGACTGTGTGTTCATTCATGGTGACTCTATACAAGAATGTTGTTTGAGTGAATTGAGCTTTAGCAGAAGGGTATTGTGATTATTTTTCTCACTTAAGGAGGACCTATAGATTATGTGGCATGGGTCCATTTTTAAAGTGCTCATGTGTTCTTAGTTTTCTTAGAAAAGTGTCAAAGAGGTGAATGGGTCTTCATAGGACCTAAAAGGTGACTTAGGCCTATTTGAAAGAGGGTTGTGTTTAAATATGACCCATGTTATATACCTTAATAGTGAAGGCATGTGTTGTGTCTAAAAAAGAAGGTTGTGATATTAATAATAATGAAGACTCTATAAAATATGAAACCAAATGTGATGGTTTCTAGGCTTGTTAAATAGACTTGTGTAGACTTGAGAAAAATGTGTTGAGAGATATATAGAGACTTGTATGAGATGATCAAATAAAAGGTGTATGATATGTGAATGAGTTAAGAGTTAGTTCATAAAGAGGACTATGTGGATGACCTTTTGTTCATTTGTCTATTATGATTATAGAGTCGATATAGGTTTGTGGCTGAGGATGAACAAAGAAGCTTAGAGAGATACAAAAGGGTGCTTTGTTTACCTATGTGAAGCAGGGTTGAGAGAGTGTTGAGGATTGAAGAGAGGTGTTATACATTGTGACTCCATCATATTTATATTCAATCAAAATTTTGGAGTTGTTAATTTCATAGGTGTTGTGTGGGTACTCAGCATTTAGAGCAAGTGGATGCTTGTTCATACTTAAGGGTGGGTGTTCCTTGTGAAGTGGGTGCTTCACTAAAAGGGTATCTTGTTTGTAATCATCTTATAATATAAATAGTCCATGTGTTTTCAAGCTTGAGAATGGGTTTTATTCCCCATGAGAGTTTCCCATAGGAACTATGTATTGTGTGTTCGATCTTGTGTATGCATTAAATGAATGAGCTCTCTTGTTAATGTTACTTGATCAAGTTGATATATGCTAATTGATTAATAGTCTAAAATATTTTGGATTAAAATTAAATATCTACCATCACTAATTTACCTCCCCTCCAGTGATTGTACCTCAAAAAATTGGTATCAGATTAGGACCTTCATTATAAGTTTAACCACTTGAAAGTGATCCAAGGTACAATTTAGAAAGTCAATAGATGCAGGGTTTCTCTACAAAGAAAGAATCACTATTCAATGGGTCAAACTATGATTTTTAGAGTGCAAGGATGAGGACATACATCATGTCTCTAGGGTTTGATATTTGTTAATCTATCATAGATGGATATACTACACTAGCTACTCTTCTAACTAGTGTTGTTGACAAGAAGCTGAGTGAGAGTAACTCAAAAGTTATGAATGCTATAATCTATGGTCTATTCCAGGTTGAGTTCACCAAAGTGATCCATTGCAAGTTTCCTAAGAAAATTTGGGTCAAATTACAAACTATCTATGAAGGAGACTCAAAGGTAAAATTGGCCAAGTTACAGACCTACCAAAAGCAATTTGAGAGTCTCAAGATGAAGGAAGAAGTCACTATAACATCCTATCTTCTAAAGATTAATGAAGTAGTAAACATGATCAAAGGTCTTGTATAGATGATTGATGAAGCTACTATAGTTTATAAAGTATTGAGGACCCTTACACTCAAGTTTCATTCAAAGGTTTCTGCTATAGAAGAAATTCATGATCTCACTCAGATGAATATGGATGAACTGCATGGGATTCGTGCTGCCTATGATATGAGACTTGATGAGGACAGACCTCCTAAAAAATAAGTTGCCTTCAAGGTGATTAAGGAGACAAAAGCCAAGAAGATCAAGTTAAGTCTTGAAGATTTTGATCTTAATGAAGATCAACTTGAAGCTCTGATTGCAAGAAAACTGAATGTAGGATTAGGTAAGTATGAAGGAAGACTTCCTTTTAAATATTTTTCATGTGGTAAAGTTGGTCACTTTGCAGCTAGATGTCCTAATAAGGATAAGCCTAGACACAAATAAGCTTCTAAGGAATCAAATGAGGTTGAACACAAGAAATCTAAGGGTCCTAACAAGTACATGAAGTTATTTAATAATCAAAATGGAAAGAATGAATCATATAAAGGAAGTAAGAGCCTTTACCATGAAGAAGATAGTAGCTCATGTACAAATGAAGTGACCACATTTGACAATGATGATTCTTTGCATAATGAGGGCAAATAGACATAGTTCATGGCTTTCAGTGATGATAAAGGTGAATGTTCCTTAAGTGGAATTTTTTTTGGTAGAGACAACTTAGAGGAAGAAGATGAGAAAGTCACTTTTGAAGACAAACATCTAGACACTGTGGAAGAAATGAAGTTTCTAAAAAAGAAGAACAAAAAACAAGATGTCTTGATCAAATCCTATGAGGAGCAAATTGGACTACTTAAAGGAAGGCTGAGTAATGAAGTCAAGGAGCATGATGAGATCACACAAGAACTTGAAACTCGGGTTTGTACTCTTGATGAAAAAGTAAAGATTAAGAATGAGGAATGCATCATGTATCAAATAGAGATAGAGTCTTTGAAAATAAAACTAAGTCAAGTTATGAGTAGATATACAAATGATGAAAAAGACAAGGAGGACTATGAGACTGAATTGAGGACAACACTTGAAGATCTGAAGATTGTGAAGAAAAATGAAAATAATATGATGTCACAAATCAAGGACTATGAAGAGTAATTTAGTGTGTTTGAGGCAAGACTGATTAAAGACACCAAGGAGCATGAAGATATAGTCAAGCATTTCAATTATCAATTGGGAATCCTATCTACAAGCTTGAAAGCTAAAGAAGATGAGTGCTCAAGTTATGTGATTAAAAATGAGTCATTGAAAGTTAAATCAAAGAAAACTTCAAGATAGGTGAAGTCATTTATGATCTTGATAATATTTTGAGTAATAAAAAATATGTTAGTGATAGATATGGTCTTGGATACAAAGAAGAACAAGAGCATGTAACTCAAGACAAGATAAAGGTTGATATGAACATAAACAATCAGACCTTGAAGATCAATCATCTTTCAAGGAAAGAAGGTGTTGGTATAATGAGGACAAATCAGGTTAGACAACCAAATGCCATGAGGTATGCAAAGTTTAATGGTTACTGTTATACTTGTAATCAATTTGGTCATAGGGATAGAGAGTGTAAAATATCCTCAAAGAATGATTTTACATAGAATTATGAGCAAGACAATGGCAAACATAAATAACATCATTTCTCAAGACAATCAATAAGTTCACAAGGGAATAATGACATCATTTTTTACAAGTGTCAAGGTTTTGGTCATATTGGAATGATAAAAATGCATCTTCTAGCTTACGAGAAGCTAGACCGTCACTGCACATCATGAAAGATACAATAAGTTTGAGTATTTGTTTTAAGTACATATAAAGTCAATATTGGTCAAATGATTACATGGAGATGTTTTCTATAGTGCCAAGAAGCTACCCTAAAATTTTTGAGTCTTGAAGTGTTGTCTAGCTCAAGTTATAAAGCTTCAAAGTTGCTCTAGCAAACTGTGATGGAACAGAGACCATCAAGTTTAACCATGTCAAAGATTGAGTTCATTGGTCTAAAAGATTCAATAGTGAGAGCTTAATTATACATATTTAGATCAATGGTACATATTAAGTCAACATGTCAAATGTTGAACGCGTAGGTGACAAGTGTCATAAGCTCATTAGTCTAACAAAAGATCAACGGTGTGGGATAAGTCAAAAAGTCAACAATGCATGCAAGACTACCAAGTGACATAAGTGCAAGGGACTATTAGTAAAGTGCCTAGAAGGCACTCAAAGGTGCCAAGTGTCATAATCTTAGGAGCTTTGAGCAAGATCTAATGGTGACTGCTGCAAGATAAATATTAGCCTACTTAGTAGAGATTAACGGTGCGTATGTGGTCAAGATTACTAGAAAGCACAAGATGAGGTCAACATGTTTGAGGTTTAACATTTAGATACTGTAATACTATAAGTTAAAGTTTGATTTAATTCTGAATAAGATCAACGGTATGAGTTGAGCAAGCTAAGCGAAGAGCATGAGATGTGTTCTAAGTGATCGAGGTTTAACTATGACTGTTTGGATTTAAATATTTGAATTTAACGAAAGAAAGACTAGTCCTTGGTTTTTGAGACATAACTTTCAATCTATGCAAAATTTGAGTTGTATTAAATATCAAAGTTGTAGAAGACTTCAAAGTGCACATATTAATATTCATTTGAATGTCTAAATATTTTTATAGTCAAAGTTATTGAGTTCTAAAGTTGAATGTGTTCATTCATGCTTTGCAAGTAACCTGAGAAGAGAAATTGATTTGTTCTTGATAGTATTTTGATGTTTTGAGATGAGTTAAATATCAAAGAGTGTTGTGGAATCTATGAGGACCATCTATGTGGATTATAAAGGTTTGATTAATAATATTCAATATGATCAAAGGCTTAGAAGGTGACTGTGTGTTCGTTCATGGTGATTGTGTGCATATAATGTTGTTTGAGCAAATTGAGCTTTAGAAAAAGGGTGTTGTGATGGTTTTTATCACTTAAAGAGGACCTATAGATTGTGTGGCATGGGTCCATGTATTTAAAATTATTCTTTATTGGGATCTATCAACACAATTGATTACTCATATGCAAGCAACTAAACATGGAATTAAACCAGAAGGAATAAGTAACTAGAATCAGAAACAACAAAGAATAAGAGATACAAGAAACAACCCAAAAACTTGTATTAAACTCTTCCAGAAGGAAATACAATGAAGAAATCTCTCTTTCTTCCACACCTCTCAGATGTACAGATCTCTTTCCCTCAAGAGTTTTCTCTCTCAATTACAACCAACTCAAATACCTGGATTGATTCACATACACAATGTATTGTCTTGTTCAACAAGCTATGAAAAACTAATCCTATTATATAATACTAGGAATTATGAGCATGCATTCTCCACTATTAGATATACCTCTTGATCAAAGGTTCAAATCAGTCCTACCAAAAATAGAAACACAGACTCAATACCAACAGTTATACTTATCATGCAAACATTCTATTCTACCTCAAAAATAGATTCTGGACGCACAGGTGATCGACATCGGTCCCTGCCAGTCTACCCATGACCGACGTCAGCCGATCCACTACCAACATCGACAGCTTCTGGTCGACTCCTGACTGGCGTCAGTGACTGTAGAACTCTAGCAACTCCTGCATTCGCTCATCTGGTGAAGCTTTTAGCTCCACAACTCAACAATCTCCCACATGGAGATAAATAGCTGCACTTGAACCTGTACAACAACATCTTCTAGCTCATCCATATTCAAACTTAATCTTGAAGACCAACAAAAGTTGAATAAATATTCAACTTCTCCTTTGTTATCGGCTTGGTTAACATATCAATAGGGTTCTTATCTATATGGATCTTCTCCAGCTTTAACTCACCATTCTCCAATACCTGTCTAATGAAGTAGTACCTAAGCTGTATATGTTTGGTTCTTGAATGAAAGGCTGAATTTTTTGCCAAATGAATTGCACTTTGACTATCACTATATAATATGTAACTCTCTTGCTCCTTTTCCAACTCTTCCATGAACCGTGTCATCCATATCATTTCTTTGCTAGCCTTTGTGACTGCAATATATTCTACCTCTGTAGTAGACAAGGCAACAACCTTTTGCAACTTTGAAATCTAGTTAATCACCGTTTCACCAACAGTGAAAACATATCATGTGGTGCTTCTTCTGCCATCCAAGTCACCTGCCATATCCGAATCTACATATCCATGTAGAGAAGTGTTTGACCCTCCATAGCATAAATTCCTATTGCTAGTCCCTCTCAGATATCTGAGAATCCACTAAACTGTTTTTCAGTGCTCTTTCCCTGGATTGGCCATATACTTGCTGACAACTCCCATTGCTTGGGCTATATCAGGTCTAGTACATACCATTGCATACATTATGCTCCCAACTACGAAAGCATATGGAACTTTTCTCATGTACTCTACCTCATCTTGTGAATTAGGACACTGTTCTTTACTCAGCTTGAAGTGTCCAGCCATAGGTGTGCTTACCGATTTTGCATCTTGCATATTGAACCATTTCAACACCTTGTTCTCATAATCCTCTTGAGACAAAATCAACCTGTGATTTTTCCTGTCTCTTTTAATACTCATGCAAAGGATTTTCTTTGCTGCTCCCAAATCCTTTATGGCAAATGTGTGAGCTAATTTCACCTTAAGCTCATTAATATCCTATATGTGTGAACCTGTAACAAGCATATCATCTACATACAGTAGCAAGATAATATAACTACCAGTATCCAATCTTTTGAAATAAATACAATGGTTAGATTGACACCTACAGAAGTCATGCTCTGTCATAAACCTGTCAAATTTCAAATACCATTGTCTAGGAGCTTGCTTAAGACCATATAAGCTTTTCTTCAACCTGCACACAAGCTTCTCCTTACCTTTGACCTCAAAACCTTCTAGCTGATCCATATATATTTCTTCATCCAAATCTCCATAAAGAAATGTTGTCTTAACATCAAGCTGCTCAAGATACAAATCCTCAATAGCAACTAAAGACAATACAGTCCTAATAGAAGTCATTTTTACTACAGGAGAAAAAATTTCACCAAAATCAATACCTGGTTTCTATGCAAATCCCTTCACTACCAACCTGGCCTTATGTCTCATTTGACCATCCACTCCTTCCTTTACCCTATAAACCCATTTGTTTTTTAGTGGTTTCTTTCCTGCTGGCAACTCAACCAAATCCCATGTTTAGTTCTCTTTCAAGGAATCAATTTCCTCATTCATGCCAAGCTCCCACTGTTTTTGGGTTTCCACCTGCATTGTTTCATCAAAACTCTTTGGTTATCCACCATCAGTGAGCAATAAGTAGAATAAAGAAGGGGAATATCAAATTAGAGGTTTGCTTACCCTTTTTGACCTCTTCCTGGGCATTTGAGACTCATTCACTGCTTGTTGTCCACCCAAATTCTCTGACAGTGACCGATCTCGATCATCTCCAAGTCTATACCTGACCGACATCGGTTTCACATGACCGATGTCGGTTCTTGTATGACCGACATTGGTTACAGACTAACTGACATCGATTTCCTGATCAACGTCGATTTCTGCCTAATCGACATCAATGTCTATGTTTTCCTATTTGTGACCCGTGAGCTCATTTTGGATCATCACCTCATCCAAATCTCCATTGCTCTACTCAGATTAATTCAGCTTCTTGAGCTGATCACTGTACATCACCTTCTCATTGAAAACAACATCATGGCTTTTAATTATTTTATTAGCTCCTAGATTCCAAAATCAGAATCCAAAATCTCCAGAGCCATAACTAATAAAAGTGCACCTCATAGACTTAGCATCCAACTTCTTTCTATTTTCTTTATCAATGTGCACAAAAGCTTTAGAACCAAAAACTCTAAGAAATGAAAGATCTAACTTTTTACCTGTCCATGCCTCTTCTGGAATTCCACCATTCAGAGCAGCAGAGGGTCCTCTATTAATCAAGTAAATCACAGTGTCTACAGCGTCTGCCCAAAACTATAAGGGCAAGCCAGCATGCAACCTCATACTCCATGCACGCTCTAATATAGTTTTGTTCATCCTTTCATCAACTCCATTTTGCTGAGGTGTCCTTGGAACCATCCTTTGCCTGCATATTCCATTCATATAACAGTAACTATTGAACTTATAACTGCAGTACTCACCACTATTTTCAGATCTAAGGCATTTCAATCTCATACATATTTCATTCTCAACCATAGCTTTCCATATCTTGAATGTGTCAAAAACATCATATTTCTTCTTTATACAATAGACCCATACCTTTCTTGTAGCATCATCAATGAAAGTAACATAATACCGTGATCCTCTAATAGAAGCCAGCTGGTCCCCACACGTCTGTGTGAACAAGCTCCAACTTGTGCTTCTTCTTTGTTGACCCAGTCTTGAGAAACTTCACTCTCTTCTGCTTTCCAAAAATACAATGCTCACAAAAATCTAGATCTATGCTTTTCAAATCTGAAAGCTTACCTTTTGACTTAAGAATAGTCATTCCCTTCTCACTCATGTGGCTAAGCCTACAGTGCCACAACTTTGCATCTACATCTGAAGTAGATAATACAGAAGAAGAATGATCAGTGATACAAGTAGATTAATATAGTGTACCTACTCTCTTACCTCTGGCTATTACAAGTGCACCCTTGAAAACCTTTCAAGATTCTGCTGTGAGAGTTACTGTGCAACCCTCATCACCTAACTTTCTTACGGAGATCAAATTTTGCTTCAAGATGGGAACATGCATGACATCTTTCAACACCCATGTGTTGCCATTCTGTAATTTTAGCTGCACTTTTCCTTTGCCAATAATTTTACAAGGCTCATCATCCCCTAAATAAACTATTCCAAAATCTCCATGGACATAGTCATTAAAATATTCCCTATCTAAGGTTGCATGGAAAGAGGCACCAGAATCTAAAACCCAAGATTCTATTTTATTATCCAAAGAAAATATAAGAGCATCTTGTGCAACAATACCTGCAACTTTTGCTTCTTCTTTACCTTTATGCTGATTTTCTTCTTTAGCTTTCAACCAGCAATCTTTCTTTGCATGCCCTTTCTTTCCATAATTCTCACAGATTATATTTTTGCCATTTTTGAATTTAGATCTGTTACTCATCTTTGACTTTGACCTTGATCTCCTTTGCTTGCCCTTCTCTCTTTGCCTCCCCCTGCTTTCAAAACTTAAAGCATTACCTGATGTTTCCCCTGTGCTTATCTTATGAATTTCCTCATTCAAGATTACACTAACAACATCATCTACTTTCAAGATATTGAAGCAGATGCAGTATTACTAATTTCTATTACCAAACTATGCCAACTTTTAGGTAATGAGCATAATATTAAGAGAGCTTTAATTTCATCATCAAAAACTATTTTGACTGAATTTAATTGATTTACAATTTCATGGAAACCATTAAGATGATTAGACACATATCCACCTTCCTGCCTTTGCAAATTAAATAACTGCTTCATAAGATATACCTTATTTAAATCTGAGGGTTTTTCATATAAATTTGCTAATGTATCCATTAACTCTACCGTTGTCTTTACCTGTGATAAGTTGGATATCACAGAAGATGCCAGACTCAATCTTATAGATCCAAGAGCCTTTCTATCAAGAACATCCCATTCTTCATCTTGCATATCTGTGGGCTTCTTTGAAACTCCACCTAACGGTAAGTATAGATATTTCTGATACAGATAATCTTCTATCTGCATTCTCCATAATTGATAATTCTTGCCATTAAACTTCTCCATTCTAAATTTACTTTCTTCTGCCATTGCTTTTCTTCCACTCAATCAGAAACCCCTGTGAGTGACCTGTAATCAACAAACACTAACCAGATCTGATACAACCTGTTAGTAACCTGGTGCTCTGATACCACTTGTTGGGATCTATCAACACAATTGATTACTCATATGCAAGCAACTAAACACAGAATTAAACCAAAAAGAATAAATAACTAGAATCAGAAACAACAAAGAATAAGAGATACAAGAAACAACCCAAAAACTTGTATTAAACTCTTCTAGAAGGAAATATAATGAAGAAATCTCTCTTTTTTCCACACCTCTTAGATGTACAAATCTCTTTCCCTCAAGAGTTTTCTCTCTCAATTACAACTAACTCCGATAACCAGATTGATTCACATACACAATGTATTGTCTTGTTCAACAAGCTATGAAAAACTAATCCTATTATATAATACTAGGAATCATGAGCATGCATTCTCCACCGTTAGATATACCTCTTGATCAAAAGTTCAAATCAGTCCTACCAAAAATAGAAATACGGACTCAATACCAACAGTTATACTTATCATGCAAACATTCTGTTTAGCCTCGAAAATAGATTCTGGACGCACAGGTGACTGACGTCAGTCCCTACCAGTCTACCCATGACCGATGTCGGCCAATACACTACCGATGTCGGCAACTTTAAGTCGACTCTTGACTGGCGTCAGTGACTGTAGAACTCCAGCAACTCCTGCATTCGCTCATCTGGTGAAGCTTTTAGCTCCACAACTCAACATTCTTGTGCTCTTAGTTTGCTTGAAGAAGTGTCAACGAGGTGAATGGGTCTTCATAGGACCTAAAAGGTGACTTAGGCTTATTTGAAAGAGGTTTGTGCTTAAATATGACCCATGTTAGATGCCTTAAGGGTGAAGGCATGTGTTGTGGTCGACAGGGAAGGCTATGATTTTAATAATCATGAAAACTCTATAAAAGGCAAAACAAAATGTGATTTTTTTTAGGCTTGTTAAATAGACTTGTGTAGACTTGAGGAATATGTGTTGAGAGACATATAGAGACTTGCATGAGATGAGAAAAGAGAAGGTGTATGCTATGTGGATGAGATAAGAGGAAGTTCAAAGAGAGAACTATGTGGATGACCTTTTGTTCATGTCTCTATTGTGCTTACAGAGTTACTATAAGTTTATGGGTGAGGATGAGCAAAGAAGCTTAGAGAGATCCAAAAGGGTGCTTTAGATGAATTTACTATGTGAAGAAGGGTTAAGAGAGTGTTGAGGATTGAAGAGAGGTGTTATACATTATGACTCTATCATATTGATATGCAATCAGAATTGTGGAGCTATTGATTTCATAGGTGTTGTGTGGGTGCTCAACATCTAGAGCAAGTGGGCACTTGTTCATTCTTAGAGGTGGGTGCTCCTTTTGAAGTGGGAGATTCAAAAAAAAAATCTCTTATTTGTAATCATTATATATGACAAGTATTCCATGTGTTTGCAAGCTTGCGAGTGGGTTTTATTATCCATGAGGGTTTCCCATTAGAACTATGTGTTGTGTGTTTGATCTTGTGTATGCATTAAATGAATGAGCTCTCTTCTTAATGTTGCTTGATTAAGTTGATATATGCTAATTGATTAATAGTCTGAAATATTTGGAATTAAAATTAAAAATCTTCCATCACTAATTCACCCCCCTCTCAGTGATTGTACCTCTAATAATTTTTCCCAATTTACCCTAGTTGCAAATGATCATGGTGTTGTTGTGTTACTTTTGGCTCATAAGGGACCTAATCATAAGTAAAACCATCATAAATGGGTATGTGGATGTACATTGGTTTTTAAAATTTAATTTTGAAAAACTTAGAACTCCTAGAAATGTCAACAAGCAATCCAGAAGACCCCAAAACCTACAAAAATGACACTAGTTGCAAAAGTTACAACTTGAAATCCTTATGTTCAATACTAAAACCCTAAAAATGACTAATTATTGACTATATTGTATTTGAAAAACTAACTTCCAAATCATAGATTTTGATGCTGTGAGACTAATTCTAAAAGATGCAGAGTGACCCTTATTTATTATATTGACTAAAATAAATTTAAAGTGTAATTTGAACTTAATATTTATTTTAGTAAACGTCTCTGCCTTTTGGTTATTTGAGCTTTTTAATTCCTAACAGAGGAACATTAAATAAATTTATAAACACATACATATTATAATGCTTACGTGATTTTGTGTGTATGCATTATAGTGCATAGGTGCTTTTACTATGTATAGTTTCAAAAATATGTCTACAAGATTAGAAATGGGTTGGACTCCCAAGCCTAAGACATGAACCTACAAACACACAATCAAATCCATATTTTTGATATAAAAAACCAAAATCCAACTTCTCCCATCATAAACATTATGAATTTCATCAAGACATTTCTAAAAACTATTACTACGACATTGAGCTCACTCTCCTCTTTCCAAATTTATGTTTTTTTTTACCATTCTAAGGTTTCTATTTATATTGATTTCTAAGTATGTCTTTTTTATGCCTCTATATGCTACAACTATACATGTCTATACTTTTTATGTATCTTTTTTTTTGAAACCAAATGAAAAAAATGTGGTAACAAACTACATAATAAAAAAACCTAAAACTAACTTTCTTTTTTTTAGGTAGTGATGGGGAAGGGGGAAGGAGAGGGGTGCACAACTAGCTATCCATTTTTAATTAATTTTCAGGGTTTACTTTAAAATTAATAAAAATAAATATTCATTAAAAAAATATAGATCACAAACTAGATAAGCTTATTTAAATTTCCATCAAAGGGTTTCAAACAATAATAAATGATGCTTAAAAAATAAGGGGGCACATAGCCAATTATCTTCTTAGTTTTTCTGAAAAAACATGAGTTCCTCTTCTAATTTTAGATATTTGATCTACTTATACTTGACCCCTCAAATAATCTATATAAGTTGAGATTTCTTATTTTTCAAAAAAAAAAAATCCACTTAAAACCCTTTTTTGACCCATAAAATATCTACACTTGCCCAATTATAGTAGATTAAATCAATTTAGTTTTAATTTCATTTTCTTTTGAGTTTTATTTTTCATTTTCATAGATTAGATATTACTTTTGTAAACTAGTTTTTTTTAATAAATAAAACCTTTATTAAACCAAAAAAATCACTACAATTGTAAGGGTCGGATCAACCCGTAACATGACAAAAGACACTCCACATTCTTAAAAAGTAAGGTTATATTACTATCACCAACCAACTTAACATCAACAAAAATTGAGAATTTGATCCCCCATCATCCTATCTCGTGTTATCTTTTATTTTCTTCTATTATTTCCTCCACTGGGTAGTTAACTGTTGCATTGCTATTTTACACGCAATGTTAGTGGTGTAAGTGTTCCTCCATCTTCATTGTGTCTTTTGCAATTCTATTCACATTATTTTGCATCCCTTATATTTCATCCGTATTGATGTGTACCATTGTTAAGATCCAAGTGTGAACTTTAATATCCTTTCCACTATTTTCAAAAATATTTTTAATATGTATCACGTTGTCTTTCATATCTTTCGTCAGATTGAAGTGAGCCAAAATAAAATAAAAAATAAGTAAAATAAAATAAAATAAAAGAAAAATAAATAAATAAATAAATTATGAATATATTTTGATCAAGGTGTCCATCTCATTTTGGTACTTAATGTACTCTCTGATTTACTTATAGTTAATGTTATTAACACTTATCACATATTCCTTGAGTGTGTGAATGTTGTTGATCAGTTCTTTGAGGTGATCTAGAATCCAGCTACCCTGAATGATCCTAACACTACTTGGGTGAGAGGATTATCCCTTTTCCCATTCTTTATTATGTGTTAATTCTACGATTTTAATGGAGAATTATTTTTTATTGGTCCTCTTTGATTGAGGCATGCTTTTTGTTTACTTGTATCCTTATGTTTTGCTTCTGGTCATGGCTTTTGATCCATATTTTATCCTCATGCACATAGCATAGAATCATCCACCCATATTCGCTTGCTCTACTGCTATTCCATGGCTAGTATTTTTATTTCTACCACTTGGATTTTCTCCTACACCTGTAACCACCTCTATGTCCCTCGACGCCCCTTGAATCTATTCCTCTTCGTTCATTCTGTTTTCATCCAGGTTCTCCATCTGCGGAGACCCATCCATCTCCCTCCTCGCCTAGTGATAGTTGAGTTCATTGGGATGGTTTGCACGTTGTGTAAAGTGGATGCAATCATCCTCTGGCTAGTTTTGTGGCATCATTATTGTAAGATCTTCTATTGTAGTTCAAAATTTATGTATCACACTGATTGTGATGGACAAAAATATGCGTACCACCTCTAGGATATCCATCACCAACTAAAGGAACCAATCAGGAGCATGTTTCTAATCTGTTGCACAACACAAAATACATGTGATGTAGTTGAAATGCCAGAATATATAATCTCCTTCAAAACTGGCCAGGGGCATGTTTGAGAGTTAGGGACAAAGCACTTTTGGTAAGTTTCGAATGGTGTCTAGGAGGAATTTTCATTCCATATTTCCCATCTCCCACATTCACCAACCTTTAAAACTTCTAAATATTGTCATCTAAATCCTTCTCTACTGTAGTTTTAGTACTTCCTTCCTGAGATAGTCGTAGTTCTATTTCTATCTTTACTACTTTCATAACTAGTTTGATTTGAGTAGGTGATAATTAATATGTTTTTTTGAAGACAAAAAATTAGAGAAACTAAGGATTCCTTTCACATAATATCCATATTTTTCATAAAATAATCTAATCATAATACATTTGGGGTAGATAAGATACTCATTGCATCATTTCACTTAGAGAAGGAAGCTATCCAATGGTATCAAAAATCTCATATAGATCTCACTTGGGATAATTTTATCAAAATATGGTTAGTAGGACCAAGGGTAGAATTCACATGGAGGTAAAGATATTTAAGATAGAGAGTATGATGGAAACATTAGGATTGGCCAAGCTTGCATAAGACAATATCACCTCCCAACATCAATCTTCCAACATTGGTTATTTCAAGATATCTATAGTACCATAGCCAGTCACAAACCCTCCTCCAAAACTCACCCCCATTAAACACCTTTTGGAGGAAGAAATTCACACTCATCACAAAAAAGGGTCGTCTTACAACTGTGATGAAAAATGGTTTAGAGGAAATAAGTACATTGAATATAAGTTGTATTTTTTTGACATAGAATCAACCCTAGATGTTCAAGAATGAGAAGATGCTCAAGATTCCCACAATGAAGAAAGTGGATTTTAATAACCTAAAATTTGGGTGCATGTCTTGGTTAAGGTGGTAACTCCTCAGACTATGAGAGTAAGGGGGTATTTTAAGAAACATCCCTTCACTATTCTCATTGATTATATAAATACACAACTTCATTGATCCTGGGCTAGCTAAACAGACTAATTGTTATGTTTATCAATTTCTAATTTTTAAAGCCATGATTGACAATGAAGGAACATTACCTTGTAAGGGAAAATTTTGAAATGTCCACATTTCAATGGGGAATTATTATTTGAAATCATACATGCTTGTTCTACCTTTATAAGGCTGTGACATAGTTTTAGGAGTAAAATGACATTAGACATTAGGCCCTATTATATAGTAATTTTCAGAGCTATGGATGCAATTGATTGATAAGGACCAACAACACACATTAATAGGCTTCAAACCATGCTCTATAATATCATTAGTTGTCATTGCATGGAAAATTTTATAAAAAGGGATCTCCTGGTTTTTTCCCCAACTTTACACCATTTAATTCGATAAATCTATAGATTTCAACCACCC